>KN817524.1:18446-590031 GCA_000827495.1 Hypholoma sublateritium FD-334 SS-4 | reverse complement strand
ACAGCGCCGTGCACGCGTCGAAGTGCTTCTCCTCGAGGAAGCGGCACCGCCCAATCGACGAGAATATCTTGAGGATGACCGCGCCGTCCGTCTCCTCGTGGTCCGACGCGGGCAAATTTGACACCACCGTCATCCCCTCGCGGATCTGCGCAAAGAGCCAAAGTGCGTCAGCAGAGGCGCGTGGTACGACAACGCGAGACGCTGACCTTGCACGGCGTGTTGGGCATCGCGCGCACGACGCGCGTCGTCGGCGCCACCCAGCCGGTGAGCTGGCGCATCGTAATGCCCGCGAGGATGCTGATCATGAGCTTGCCCTCGAGCGCCTCTTTCATCCCTGCCTCGACGAGGATCGTGTGCGCGAGCTGCGGCTTACAGCTGCATCGCGCGGTCAGCGCCGTCGTCAAGACATGGGCGTCAGCGGCGCCGAATCTCACCAGAGAATCACGACGTCTGCCGCCTGCACCGCTTCGACATTCCGCGAAGCGAGAACCTCCACAGATGCGCCTAGGGGCCCCAGGGCGCTGAAGATCTTCTTCAGTTTTGCAGCGCTTTCTGTTCGGCTCACGCAGGCGAGGAAGCGGGTGGGCACAGAGGCATCAGGAGGGCCAACTGGCGTCAGAGTTCCAGGGGTATGCGATTCCCATTTCGCGGAGCCATTTAGGATTTTTGTTGAGGGATGTTCGAGGCTGTCAAGGACGCCAGACAAGACGGCAATGCCCATCGTACCACATCCTGTGCCTATGTGAGTCGACCGTTTCAAGTGTAATCGATTAAATCAACCTAAGATGCATAGTGAGTAGCCCATAACGGTGAGTAGATAAGTGAGGAAAGATTCAAGGAAGGTATCAAACGATCACTGCACAAGCTCACAAACCCTTCCTCATCTAGACGTAACAAAAGTAAACAGATGAGTGCTCATTTCGATTCGTTCACTGATTGCAACTCAGTTGAAACAGTTCATTTTTCCGCGAGGGTGATATCTATCTACAGTACAGATATGTTACCTAGCAGATCTTCCTCCTCCCACTGAAAAAGAAGAACGAAAACAACGCAGGCTCCCATCCCTTGTAAGAAGGATGTTCGGTATGTTTACTCTAGCTTCCATAAAATGAGAACGTGCGTGTAGGTTATCAACGCCGTCCAGAGTGTCGAGAAGCGGAATATCACACGGAAAAATATAGATATGAACGAAGGATTGAAATAGAAAAGATTGATATTGGAAATTCCAAATGTAAAGAGATAATGGATATTACATACGCACCTTTTCTGTATTGTAAGATATGTGCCGAATCCCACTGCTTTCTCTGCATGCCTGCTCTGATCAAATGAATGGTCAGTGAAGACTGCACGCCGAGGTGCTGAAGAGGAAGATGTATAGAAAGAGACGAGTGCTTCTTGCTCTCTTGAATGGGCGCCAATCCGTCGTGAATAATCGGAAGGACGCTAAAGTGAGGAGAGCGAAATGACCGAGGAACGGGAAGAGGACACCGACGATAGTGAAATGTGCGATTGTTTGTGGGAAAGATGTAGAATACAGTATGAAACTAGAGTCAAATAATCAGGATTGGGCAAAGGTAAGAGACGGGCAACTATACGCACTATAACATAGCCCAACTAGCGATCTGTGATGAAGGAGTCCATGAGCATGAAAGGCAACCGCAAAAGAAGCAGTCGATGCGATTGGAAACTCACAAAATTCGTGCGTCTCGTCCGACCGCTTGACCGTTTGCTGTGGGGGGGGGGAAAGAAGACAGGTTGAGTTTTTATAGTTCGGGTTGATGGCAAGCACGACCAAACAACGTACTTTCCACGCCTCCTCGAAGTCAACTGGGAGGATGACGTATCGGTTTTTTCGAACAGCTAATGACAACCATTAATACAAGCAATATTGTTTGTATGAAATATCAAATATATAATTCACCTTGTAGACCGGCTGCTTGAACGATGGATGCAATTTCTGCTGACGATAAACGATCAGGCCGCGAAACATCTGTGTGATGATGTCAGTAGGTTATCAACACGGTAATACAGTGATTGTGAGAATAACGCACAGTCTTCCAGGTCAACGTCAGGCCCTAAGTTCATCTTTCCAGTTACGGTTTGGAAGATCAACCGTTTCTCTCGTCGCGAAGGAAGAGGAAATTCAATTTTGCGGTCAAGACGGCCAGGACGAAGAAGAGCGGGGTCAAGAGTATCTGCACGATTAGTTGCCATTATCACCTACGGAAGGAGCGGAGAATGAGAGGGATTTCGGAAGGGTAGCAAGATATATGTGCTAACCTTAACGGTGCTGCCTTGGTCAAATCCATCCATTTGGTTCAGGAGTTCAAGCAAAATACGCTGAACCTCCCGATCCGCTCCAGTTTGAGCATCAAACCGTTTGGTGGCAATAGCGTCAATTTCGTCAATGAAGATAATAGCGGGGGAGTTCTCTCGAGCCAGTCGAAACACGTCGCGAACCATACGGGGCCCTTCGCCGAGATACTTCTGGACGAATTCACTTCCTACTACACGAATGAAAGATGCTGTCGTGTGGTGTGCCACAGCTTTCACCAACATCGTCTTTCCAGTTCCTATAACGAAATATTAGATGATGAGTGACTGCATACAGTCACGAATCGGCTTTATACGTACCTGGTGGCCCGTATAACAGTACACCTCGTGGAGGATCGATACCGATTTTCTTGTACAGGTCGGAGTGGGTAAGAGGTAGTTCAACAGCTTCGCGGATCTCTTGCTTCTGTGTATCCATTCCTCCAACGTCCTGGTATGATACATCGGGCTTTTCCTCCTTTCCGAGCATAGCAATAGACGAGTCGGCTTCTGGAGGGAGAATGTCCACGAGGGCATTGGAATGGCGATGAAGAGCAACAGATGAGGAAGGCTTAAGGAGCTCCCGGTCAAGGGTAGAGAGAATCCGGACAACATAGTTGGACCCAGTAGTTGAACCGACAATTCCTGTGTGTTGGTCGATTGGCTCCAGGAATTGGCCAATAACAAGTGGTACAGACTGAATGCGCTTCACTTCTTCTTGGGCACGAATGAGCTCGCGTTTCAAGTTTGCCTGCTCGTCCTTGATATAGCTTTCTTGAATCTCGAGCATCTCCAAGTGACGGGCGAGCTTCTTGTATTTGATGTACAGATCATCCTCTTGGAGTTCGTGAATCAGTGCCGATTTCTCGCTTACGACCGACTCGAAGGTCGGTTCCTGTATCAGTGTGTCAGATATCTCGCCAGGATCCAATTGGATGTATGGAACGAACGTTGTGTTCCACTTGAATTCCAAGTTCATCCATGGTGAGGTTAGGATATGCAGTATTGAAAGGAGAGCTGACGCGGCTTGGACGCGTAGCTTCCCAATCCAGTAACCTGACCGTGGGATTTATACTCTGAGCTCAGCTACCGTTCGTCCAGCTTTCTTCGACAGTCTCCGCGGCCAATTGGTTCCAACATGGCTCATGTAGTTTCCTCCTTGGATCAACCGTCGAATTATAAAGATTCTCAAACGCGTGTTGACCGTCAAAGGCAGAATGATCTGCTTGCCAAATCGACGACTCTCTATGTAGGTCGGCCTAACGGTGTCGGAGCTTTTCACTGCGACTGATCTTGGCCTGTTATTTGTAGATTGGTAACTTGAGTTTTTATACGACAGAGGAGCAGATATATGAACTCTTCACCAAATGCGCCAGTCCTGAGGATGGTGGAGGCATTAAGCGTATTATCATGGGATTAGACAGAAATACAAGGTGAGTTGGTACCGAACTCAGTGGTAATGCGCGGTAAATCTCACAATTCCTTCAATTTACAGAACACCATGCGGTTTTTGTTTTGTGGAATACTACACTCACACAGAAGCGTTGGCAAGCATGCGCTATGTTAGCGGGACGAAGCTTGATGAGCGGATAATTCGGTGCGACCTTGACTTGGGATATAAAGAAGGTCGACAATTTGGACGTGGCAAAAGCGGTGGTCAGGTAAGGGATGAACACCGGCAAGATTATGATCCAGGCCGAGGAGGGTGGGGTGCTCAAGCGCAGCGCCTGGAAATCGAGAGGCGACGCGAGGTCGAGGAAAGGTATGCCGATGCTCAGGATGGTCCTGGTGCTGTGGCGGGTGGTGGAGAAGACTGGAAACAAGAACATAATACCAGTCCCGGGAAGACACTCAAAAGAGGTCGTTCACCAGAAGATGATGATAATGAACGAAGCGTAAGTAAGGCCACATTTTTGGCAACGGGATTCTGAGCGTTTTCCTATTCAGGGCCAACGAGCGAAAATCGACGAAGACCCAGAAGTAGAAAGGATGTAATTTCTTATTTCGGGCGTGCATATTTTTATGTTTTATGATTCTCTGTACTTACTCGACTCATTCATATACCTTGCCATTCTAATTCATAGTGACCAGAGACCTGAGTTGCACTCAATAAATTATTTCAGCCTTCAAAGTAGGGGCACCATCCTGGCTTCTATAAGGTGTCATGTGTAATGTCCTGACCAATCTTTGTGCCTCAGACTCGGATTCCAAGTGAATGCAGAACCGTGAAATCATCGAGAACTTCTTCTCCGGCCTAGGGTGGATTATACTGTTAAGAACAATCATCAAGGTAACAACTGAATACGGGCAAACTCACAGAGGAACGGTTTGTATTGGGGGATGACCCTTTACTTTGGCTAGCTTGAATTCTTTGACCAAGCTTTGAACATCCTCGATTGAAGATTTCCCCGGTAATCCGTATAGTGCAACAGACCTCCCGGGGGACACTCCGGCGGAAGGCCCGTCTCCACCCGCCTCCAGTTGCCAATGAGTTGCGGGATTTATGCGCAGTTTTTGTGGAACTTCAATCGGTTCTGCCTTCAAAGTAACACCAAGAATTGTGCCTTTTTCCAGGCGGTGAACCGCGTCACGGGCGTAATCAGGAAGAGTTAAAGTGAGTATCGCTTTTCCCGTGGGTCTAAAGTGTTTGTAGTACAGTTCCACTTTATTAATGAAGTGAATAGAATTCGAAATGTGTTCGATGAAGCATGCTCACCTCCAGCAACCCCCTTCACGTCAGCTTGCAACAAAGCGCGCTTCAAATCCCCAGCAGTGGTAGCCGTGGGCACACCGCGCAACATAATGTGCGTGGCATCTCGTAGAACTGTGGGCACAACCTGTAAGGCTCAGTCTAGCCCGTAAACAGAAAGAGACGAACCGTCTTTGGTCGCCCGTACACTTCTGTTCATTGCGAAGTTCGAACCTTGCTCAAGCTGTTCCCAAAACCGAAATAAGCCGTGTGGCTCGGAAGTCACACTAATTGTCACGCGTTTGGCAAGCTTTGGCACGCGCTTGCACTTGTCCTTTCGACTCTTATTCATACACTGCACCATTAACTATGTCTTCACGGCCTGATCCTCGACGACGTGACAGAAGTTGGGAAAGGGACGATAAAGATAGGGATAGGTACTCTCGTGGAGGTGATGGACGTCGAGGAGGAGACAGAGGAAGACATCATCGTGACGAACCGAGAAGAAGGCCTAGTAGTCGCTCGCGCAGTCCTCGAAGGGATAGAGATGACCGACGAGCATCAGGTATGCAGCTCCCGAACAGGAATTGTGTCTGGTATTAAATTTCACATATCCAGACCGTCGAGACCGAGACCGAGACTATAGGAGAGAAGACGACCGAAGACCTGATACTAGGCATGATCAGGACCGAGAGCGCGAACGTGAACGTGAACGAGAACTAGACAGGCGTCCCGACGAGCGACGCCGAGCTGACGATACGCGAGACTCCCGAAAAAAGGATGAAAAAGACGGAATCAAGCGCGACGATAGGCATACCAGTGGACAGGACTCGAAGAACGGCAGCGATCCATCCACAGTGGCGGCCGGGTCCTCATCACAACTAGGTAGCCAACGGTCTGGTCGAACTGAAAAATCGCTCAATACTCTTCTAGATCAATCTAAACAAATATCTTCTCAGTCACCACATCCAAATGTTGATCCAGGCACTCCCAAATCTCTCAATGAAGACGGAGAAGCCATGGAAGAAGAAAACGATGACGACGCTGCTATGATGGCTATGATGGGTGTTACTGGGTTTGGTTCTACAAAGGTAATGCAATATCTGACTTATTTAAGCAAATTCTTGTGCTTACAGTACTTTCCAGGGCAAACAGGTTCCGGGCAATCAAGAGGGCAGCGCAGATGTCAAGAAAGCCCGGACATGGCGTCAATACATGAATAGGTTTGTTACCCTCACTCAGCAGTTCCTCTCAGATTGACTCACATTTTTTCTAGACGCGGCGGTTTCAACAGGTATGTTTCGTTATCCTTCCTCGTGGTGATCACTAACCAGATTTCTGCAGGCCACTTGATAAAATCAAATAAGTGCGCTAATGGAACCATTCATACTATTATCTATGGCTTATGAGTAGCTGAGTGCTTTGCTTTGACCCATTTTATTTTCACACTGCAGGGTTCGATAACCTAGTAAATTTCGCTGGCTGCAAAGCCCATAATACAGCAGTTGCTTGCAACATTAACCTTTCTGTGTCCTCTGTGTCTGCTATGTGCCCAGGATACAAGGCTAATGAGATATTCTTGCTGGAATCACAGAATACATTATCTAGTTCATGAGAAACAAAACGTACAGGTGATGTATACGGGAAATGGAAATAACAGAGAAGAAATGTGAACATGATAAGAAGACTTGAGCAAAATCGTCCCATTATAAACTTTAGCTTTGCACGCTGGCCGCGTTGATAGACTTCTAAAGGGGGCCGGTACTCTCGTCGTTTCCTATTGACGACCCAGATAGCGTGGCAGGTACCTAGAATCCATGGACCTTAATGGTGGACTTCTCCAAGCCATTCTCGACAAGGAATGCCGATATCTTTGCGCGTTGGTCTCCTTGAAGCTGAATGACTTGACCCATCTTTTCGTCGTCGACGAGGGTTCCGTTACAGGCAAATTCCTACGGAAAAATATTTATTTTTCAAATAATCCGTGGCTGAGTGTGATTTTGCGCACCTTTTTGAAAGCTTTCAAGAGTTTCTTGGAGTCATACTCTGTGGGATGATGGAGGCTTATGTTCAGTGGCCACATCAGAGATAAGATGCAGATGGGGACGGACGTTTTGGCAAGCCTTGGAGGGTGGTCAAAGTCTTACGCCCATTACGTTGCTGAATACGAATATGAATGTAATCGGAAGTGGATCCAACGTCGGCGCTGTCGCCAAGCGGGTCTCCTTCGTCGGCAAAGGGATCTGTCGGGACGTTAGCGTGCTTGTCCCAGACATGGATCGATAACGGCGTGGGATTGCCGAGAACGCGAACATACCGTAGGAATTGAGATTCTGTACGCTCATACGATGAATGGAACTGTGACTGGGTGGTGGTTTGGTGGAAAACGAAAAGACGATGACGGTGCGAGGTAAGAGGCAAATTAACGAAAACTGGGCACACTTGACTGATGCATTCTGTAGAACAGCACTACTCATCACGTAAGCAACACAGCTTTCTCTCCACCGTCCAGCGTCAATAATTTCAAAATAATTCGTTCTGAACGCGTTCGGTGAATCTCTGATCATGTCCGAACCGAGTGTTGCGGGGAAAAAAAGAAAAAACCCACCAACATTCCACCATCTACCAATCAATAGAGGTATCTATTATCTCGCATTTCCGTCCTCATTCTGTTAACATCTGCGTTCAGCGGTAACTCTCAAGAAAGCTTGGGTAGAGAAAACCAAGATCAAGTCTAGATGGAAAGCACAAAAGCGAAAGGACGGCATCGTTGCCGCGGCTACACTGGATACTCCTGTGTACGGCAGTGACGACCGCGGAAAATCTCCGAGGAACGATGACAATATAGTTTACGGGAAGTCATCCAATCTGTCTGGCAGCGACTCGGAAGAAGCAGGTGTCCAGCAAGAAAAGGCCACACGTTCGACGAAACAACGCAGACCGCAGGCCTCCGTCATGCACCCTTCGCGTGCTCATATACACCCTACGCTGCCTGTTAAGCAGCTTCCCGCTTCCCCTTCTGGGAACCGCGAAACAAGTGATGCGCGGCCGGCAAAGAGGCAGAGAATTGCGAAGGTGGAGGTCGCGGCAGAGCCTCTGTCCCTGCGCGAATTAACAAAGCAGGCTTATTCAAGAGACACGCTGCACACCTATAAAGCCGATCCCTTGAAAAAACACCGCAAATCAGGCAACGGACGAAACCCAGCAAGGGCAGGCGGCGCCGCGGCTACAAACCATGGACAGCCAAACATGAAGCTGCGAATGAATGCCATGCTCGCCAAGATAAAGCAAGACTTCGCATGATAGGTGGTCGACGGCTCGAGACGCGTAGCAATAGAGCTTTCCAAGTCCTAGGCTTCTTTGTCCGGCATTCGATGCAACGCGTTCTGTCCGACCGATGTTCGAGGCGGCTGAAGTTGCTCAATGGCAAGCAGGCCTGGATGTTTGGCGACGGGGACAACAATGATGGCCTAGAATAATTCTGAAGGCATGCTGATGGTGGTGACTTCGATTGCTTCGGTTTTTAGTGAAAGACGCTCATATATGTCATTCATTCCTATGTGCAATGCCACCGACACCGTACATTTTATATATCGACCGCATTCATACGCAACAGTGATTCGCGTTAAACTGACCACAATATATTATGCCTTATTCTCTTTATCCTCGTCCATATCCATGTCATCATCTTGGGAATTTTCAGCATCCATTGCCTCTTCTGCTTCGGCTTTCATAAACCGTTGTTCCAGACTAGTGTAGAAAGGTCGCGACCGTGGTGTGTCGCCCAGAGTGGTCACGGAAGAAATGGCGGTAGGATGATCACTCATATGACCAGGACTAGGATCATCCAGTTCGTCTACGAGGCCAAGCGCAGGTATATCGCGATTTTCGTCACCCTTGCCGTTCAGACTCAGTGGTGTAGGAGGGGGGCTGCGAGATTTGGATCTGCGTGCGTCGTCGTGGAGGAAGGGTATAGGCGAAAATAATGGGGTGCTTGGTGCAGATTGGAGCGTCGAGCCTAGGGTTATTGCGCTGCGACCAGCAGAGAAGATTTCGCTCTCCGTCATGGGGGGGAAGCTGTCCCATGTAGATGTGACAAGAATAGACTTTTCGACGGCCCGAAGATACTTTCCAACGCTTTTGTAATGTTTCTTGGGTTCAATGCAGAGCTCGCAAAGGCGCTGGACAGTAAATGGTGGGCTCCTAAATAAGGTGATATTGAATAATATTTCAAGGAGTGAAGAAGGGGGATACGCACTCGTCGAATTGATCTAGCTGAATAAAGATGGCATCCTTCAAGGCATTCGCCTCCTCCTCATTCATGTAGCTCAGCGGTATATCATTTTGAATCTTTCGAGGCAGAAATGGTGGAAGTTTAAGTCCGCCAGCAAGTGTAGTGATTGGCAAATATGGTGCAGGTGGTTGTGGTTTCTGTGTCGACGTGCGGAAGAGTGAGATGTTCTGTCGAAGGTATGCTTTAGAGCTCGATGGACGCACGCGCAAGATTTCAAGCCACCTTTTGTATTTTGAGCTTCAAAATATCCCTAAGTTTGTCCCAACCAGAGCTGGGGAAGATCAGAGGTTTGTCTTCTCGTGCAATCTACGAGCATCACGTACTCGACGACATCTGTGGACGCGATGTTTTGTATGAGAGTGTCGTATTCTGACCGCCGACGCGTCAGACAAGCTCCGAAAGCTCCAGATAATGACTTGTGCTCACCTGGAAGCCAAGTAGACACTGCGACTGGGGAGTTGGCCATGGATGTCCGGATAGAGGAGAGTAAATGATTAGATAATAATCCCAGCTGTCTAAGAAAAGAACAGTCGCCGGCGACTGGCAGCACCTTGGCTTCTTTCCACACTCTCCACACCCACGAATAGGCGCAATCGTTGTTCGTGCCGACTCCTCCTTTTACACGGGGCAACATTGCTCGCGCTGGCATTTACTGATCGCTGATGTCATACTTCAGACTTGAAAGTCCCCCTCCACAGGCTCTCCACCCGAACACTCGAACTCCTTCCCGTAACATGCCTTCTTTCCTGCTTTTCACCAATCGAAAAGGCTTGTCCGGTCCCCCTATATCTGCGCATCGGCGTCGTCTCTTCATACGCTCATACGCTCCCGACTGGTGAATTCTTACAAGTTATGAACCATTACAAACCCCCTGATAAGTGCTCGTATGCCCAGGGCTATCACTATCATACTGGCGTGGGTCTCAAATTCAAATCCATTTCACTGGCTCTAATACTAGTGGCCACAGTGTCATATTTTTCTCTCTCAATGAAGTTCATGGATATCGGAGACTATTTTCTTTGGCGGATACTTCGTGCGTACCACCGGGCCTGACATTTTCACCATATCTCACTATGGTATTTTCATTTAGCCTGCTTCACCCGTACGTCCCAAGAGGAATGAGTAGTCTGGACTGTATCTGACTCGCGTTTATTGCAGTTATACCATTCACGAACGCGTCCCTGTAAGTCTTCTCTACATATTGTTGTTTCCCGAAGCGCTCATTTTAAATATACACAGGACGTCGCGTTGTATTTTATTTGTTTCGTTGCGCCTCTTCTCATCATGCCGGCCGTAAACTTTATCACAGTGCGATCTTGGTGGGACTTCCATACTGGTGATTGTCAATAACTATATATAGTCAATTACACCTTTGACCAACAAGCTTTTCTTGTAGGCTCTCTTGGATGTCAGTCCAATTTATCACTGCTTTTTGCTCATTTTCTAAAAGATGCAGTGGTGTTATCGCTTGCTCTTACCGGAGCAATGACCCAGATCGTGAAGATTACGGTTGGCCGACCTCGCCCAGGCGAGACTACACTATTTTTTGCCATCTGCAATAAATAATTTACTCGACTTAGATATTATTGACCGGTGTCAACCCCCCAGTGACGCTGTAGATCCCCAATTTGGTCTTACAAGTTGGACAATTTGTACACAGACCGATTTTGGCATCATGAATGACGGTTTTAGAAGTTTCTTTTCTGGTCATTCGAGTTGTACGCAAACATCCTTTTGTGGAAATGGCAGGTATTTACTCAACTTCTTAGTGTCTTTTGCAGGAATGGGATTCCTGGCGTACTATCTTGCCGGAAAAGTCCATCTCTTCGACAGAAGAGGTCATACGGTATGTCGTTCCACCAGTCAGTATCTCCGCGCCTTTAGCTCACCCCGGACTTCCCTCTTATTCCCTAGGGCAAGGCATGGCTTGCGCTCTCCCCCTTTATGGCCGCATCCCTCGTAGCGATCTCTCGTACTATGGATTACCGACGTGAGCTTCTTATTTTGCCTAATATCAGAACCTTGAACCCACACCGACGTTTGTTTACCAGACCACTGGCAAGATGTCCTCGTAGGATCAATTGTAGGCACAGTATTTTCATACTTCGGCTACCGTCAATATTACCCCCCGCTCTCCTCCCCACTATGTCATCGACCTTACTCGCCCCGTATTCCGAAGGAAGACGCCGAAGGTACCCTGCCCGTCCACAGACCCACCCTCAGCCATGACTACCCATTCCTCGCCAATAACGGCAGCAACGTGGACATTGCTGATAGGCAGGGAAGCTACGAGTTGTCTGACAACGTACCCCACCAAGGGCCGGAATTAGAAGAGGTCTGGAAACAAGGTCCTGATTCTGCTCAGGAAAATGCAGGTAGCGATGCACAGGGCCAGCCGGACGTCTTTTCCCTCCCAAACCCCTCCAGTGATCATCTTGCAACCTCTAGTGGAAGGCTATGAAACTGATATGTGATATCCTCCCCACTGTCCTTTCGCTTTAGATACTCTGGCTGTAACTCATCCTTGATGCGCGACATCTATTGTTTGCATTAGATGAAATGTACATAAAGTACAGGGACTCACCGCAATGAAACATGTCGGTTGGAAGGACATTTGATACACCTGCACTTTACCTTACGATTGCATCCTAGGTAGGACATAAATGATGCTGCAAGTATCTTCTCTCAGTCAATAGACCATCATTGAAATATTTCTGTGCATTTTGACATTCAGCATCTGGCCGGCTGCCAAATTGCGTCAGATATATTCCCGCGAGCTGTTTATGTGGTCATTGAATTGGTAGTGTTAAGTGCAAAACTTGTCGTGCAATTTGAGCGCCTATCATAGTGCCAGCACTGATTAGCGCCCGTGATCAATCACGCGTCCGTTGCTCGAAAGCTCAACCTCAGCTTTCATCAGCTTCACCACGAATAGCCACAAGTGCGTCCGTCAGACATCTCGCAAACCATGCTCTTACACACATGTGCATATACTATGAACTGTGGAGATTGCAGGCGAGCCGGCAACACGCATCCTGAACTATTGCATCCGGATGACGGTTGATCATGCGCCCATTCCACAGCATTCCCCTCGACCGAGGTCCGACGCTGGGCGTGTCTAAAATCAAAAAAGTTTGTGTTACTTAACCGCCGATTTGAGGCTTCTATGTGATTGCCCCTCATCCTGAGAGCATTTCACTGTCGACCTCGCGGCGTGGCATGCCGATGCCGGCCAATACAAGCTAGCTGCAGTGCCTCATGGGGGCTGCGTGTTGGAAAGCGTACCTTTTGGAGTGCTAAATTGTGGGGTAAGCACCCGACGATTTGGTTGGGGTTAAACTGATAGCTGTCGATATCAGCGATGGGCGATGGGATAAGGCGGCACACCTTGCATAGAACCTTGCAGGCGAATGGCAAGCTTATTTCCGAGCCGCGAGGCGACCTATCTTACGGCATGTACCCGCCCAAATTGTTTGCAGTTCCCTCACTCGTTCTTCTGAGGGGGACTCTGCGATTAAATGTCAATAGGCTCGGCATCCACTTCCATCATGAGCATCTACTTTCAGACAAAATTGTGATTATGAAAAATACTAGAACAGGAAGTTGTAGGAGCGAAGCCGACTTGGAACATGCTCACCACTGGCAGTTTTCACTGCGCCAAGCAAGGGGCGAATCACTCCTTCCGAATTCACATTATGCGGGAGGTGCTAGTAGGCTTGAATTCCATGCCGAAGAATCAGCAGAGAGTGAAAAGTAGAATATGTACATACAAGCCTGGTTTACACAACTATATATGGCGCAAATTGTATTTTCTTATTCTGACTATCCCCTGGCGACGTCGCGAGTAGAATTCTGCAGACCGAAAGTCAGCCCCTGGGAACAATGATCAGTTTATTGAATCGCGATGACAGGTAAATCTCTGGACCTCATTAAGTTCTAAGCCAACAGAATCAATATCAGACAGGTTGAATGTGCCGCCACAAAAGGGGGAGTGAGGCGAAAATAAGTTAAGAGGGATATGGTACGGCCGAGAAATACGGGATATCTTTGAGAAATCCCTAGAAGTCTGAAAAGAAGTAGGGTGATCCGCGAGATCATTGACATACTCATAGTATTCCAGGATGAACTAGCAGTGGTTTTTTTTTGTTTTTTTGAAAATAATTTGGATTCAAAACAATACGGCAGAGTGGTTCAATCAATGCAACTGGTACTTCAGCAATGGCGACTTACTCTATGGTTCATTCGAAATTACAGCCTGGCTGGCCGTCCTCTACTTATTTGTGAAGAGTCTGTCAAGGAGGGCGCCTGAAAAAGATGAAGAAACAATGACAAGAAGCAAAAAAAATCAATCGTACTCTTCTTCGTACTGCGAATAAAGCCCTCCGATGATGGGCTCTGGAGATGGAGGTCGCCAATCTTCTAGAACTAGCTCTTCATCATCCCCATCATTACAACCCAAGGCTTTGGAGGTATGTTTTGTGTTCCATTGCTGCGTAGAAGTCACCCCTTGAACGAGCATGGAGACAGATTTACAGGAGTGATCATTTTGAGAATTGTCGTGGTCGTCATGATCATCAAAGCCACAATCCTGCACGACTTCATCGAGCCCAAGAAGCCCAGCGTCCATACTGTCTTGAGAGTTTCCGTCTGAATCATTGTGGCCTTCCGCTAGAAATTGAGCGAAGGCTTCCATGTTGATACGCGACTTCTTTTTCCGAAGCAAATCAGAATTGCGGGTTGGTTGTTCCTCGGATTCGGCCTCGTCCCTTAAGCGTTTTCTTTGATTTATTCGTCGTGAAGAGTGAGAAATTGTCTGTGACTTTTCACTTGAATCTTCGCCGTCATTCCAACCAAAGACGCTGCGGAAGACCTGAATCTCGTCGTTGTTCCTAAGAAACCCTTCTAGTTCGCCTGGAGTAAAGAGCTCGTCGTCAGGTATTTGCTCTTCGCTTACTCCACCGCGATCCTGAGCTAAAAGTTGGAGGCGAGTAGGTGGTCTGCGGATCATTGAAGTTGAAGCATTCGTCAACATATATGTCGCCAGCGGTAGCCCAGGTAAGCTCTTTGATGCCACTTTGGTCTGACCTTCTTTAAACGCTAACATCGTGGATGATACTGTCTTACCGAGAGGATCCAGCAGAAAATGAGCAGTTTGGATCAGGGCATGATTCAGTTTCGGTCGTTTGTACGGCGATGGTGAACCATGTTGGATAGGTTGCCGAGCCTCGCTCAGATCTTCATCGCTGCCGAGGTCGACATTGAGTAAAGGCTGTATTCTACGCTGCCAGATGTCCTCCTGGAATTGAATGACGTCTTTCAGCCCACGAGCGACGACAAGGCGTTTAGAGACCTTAGCACGGCCGTTTCTACTTTCGTATTTGTCCAGCCAAGGAACCTTGTCTATCCAACGTGCAACTTCATCTTGTACGATTTTATAGCGATCCATAACAACACTCTTAGCAGCATAGCACGGAGAGCCAAGGAATTGAGCGAGGTCTCCCAATGGATTCAATATACCTCGATCTTCGGCTTCTAGCGCTAACATGAAGATCCCACAAGCAGTTGGAGCAACAGGGAGACGCAGAACATCGTGATGTGGACTAAAGCGAGCAAGCAGTTGGCTTAAAGATACGGCGGTTCTGGCGGTTGAACGCAAACAAAGCTTTTGGAGAGAGGTCACGAGGGACCTGGGAAGCCCACAAATTTGCCGGTGTTGCTGGAGGGCAAAAGCAAGATGATTCTGAAGTGTGGATATATGCACGGAAGGATCAACGAGAGTCAACGCCAATTTGAGCGTGGAAGTGACGGACATGAACTCGCGTGAGACGGAGGATGCGGAAACTTTGAGGATAGATGCGATATCGCGAATGGAGTCCGGGCGGTTTGCTTCGCGCAACGCGATGGCGAGGCATGCTGCCGCCACGCCGCGAGATTTCTGGCCCCATCGGAAGTTCGAGGCCGACTTCGCCTGGGTGAAGAGGGTAATAGCGCGCGGTGATAGACCGGTTGCGCCAAATGACACCGCGAGAGATTTGATGAAGTCGGTCATTGCGTACTGAGCAAAGACACAGAGAATGAGCAAGTGTCACCACGGTGATAGTGGGACAAAGGACGCATAAAGATAGAAGGTGAGATAGGCGCATGAATGGCTGGGGTTCGGTGAGAGCGACTTACTGCATTTTTCCTGTCCCTCGATTCCTTTCCCTGTCCTGCCAGGTCCCAGTTATTACCCGCGCGAAAGCTTTTGAGGGTCGTAGGAGCAGAAGCATCCCATAGGGAAGGTTCGGCTGTACCATTCTGATTTCCGTACTGGGCAGAAGTGAGAACGGACTGCGAAGGATCTACGAGAGACCCGCAAGAGATGCAGACAGCAGAGCCGATAGTGTCGTCCCATTCAGTAGAGGAATCGCATTGGATGCATCTCACAGCCATTCGGAAGTGAGAGCAAGGGTGAGAGCGTTGCGTATGCCCGACAACAGCGCTGTATAACCGGGCGCGCTCCCTGACATCAACATCACGTGGTGAGGGGATGCGGGGAATTAGCTCATTAACTGGGAGATTAGACCTTAAACTGACCTCATACGGAATAGACGCCCCCCCCACACACGCCTCGCCGCAGTGCCATTTGCGGTTATGGCTGCAGAGCCCAGATCGAAGATCTGGATTCCTGGTTATCTGGGTATATAACAGTCCCTTCTTGCCCTTCATGGCTTTCCAACCACTACCATGGCCCACCACTCTTTCCCCTTTGAATCCGTTCCCTCCGCGGCGGTCAGGCGAAGGCTTTCGTCCGCCGTTGACACCAAGAAGCCCCATGTAACATCTACCTACACGAGCCTTACCGTGAGTTTGAACAATATCTTTTATCTACCATTTTAATCGTGCTTTTCGTGATGACCAGCCAATGTGGGCGGCCGTTGCCGGTGCTGTGATCAACAACAACACCCAATATGAAATCGCGGTTTCCATCCACGATTCAGTCTACAGCACCGATTTTGCCTCCTCGGTCCTCAGCTTCAACCCAAACAACCCTGACAAAAATGCCAAGGAAATCGAGCAATATGTCCTACAGACACTCCGCATGTTTTCTGTGGGTCATCTGTGCAAGTTCCTTGGCGCAGGTGTTACTTTACTACTACTCAAAGAGGTGATACCAGAACTGCTGTCATTGATCAGACTATTTTCTAACGCGTTATAGTCCCCAAACTTGTGCACCCGTCTTTGGCTGGACATGGACATCGTGCCATTCGTTTTCAACATCAAGCCCTTCCACACGGATTCTCTGACTAGGCCCAACATCAAGCATCGTATCTCCTCTACTACCGGATCGTATGTGCCCTCTGGCGCGGATACCCCAACAGTCTATGTTGACTCAGCCCATCTGACGGCTATGTCTGGCTTGCAAACTGGTGTATCAGGCCGCTTACCTATTCCGCGAACTCTTGATGAACAGGCCGATTCCGCCGCACGCAAATGCTTGATGTATTTTGGGCCAGGCAACAACCCCCGCCTCAGTATCGGACCTCGTAATCAAGTCACAGTTGACTCCGCGGGAAAAGCGCACTTAATCGACGACATAGATGAATACAAAGCCACTGTTGGCCCTAGGTAAATCCAATGGACGATGTCATCGAATAGCTCTAAATTCCGCCTCTGGGCCTTTAGGACCTGGAATGCAGTCGTCAAACTTGCCGACGAATTGCGAGAAAAGAAGGTCAAGATTGGATTCTTCTCCTCTACACCCCAAGGAGGTATTTTAACATTCCTGCCTGCTCCTGCGTCCCATAGTTGACCTTTTTGCCGTATTTTAGGAGGTGTTGCTCTCGTATGTCCGGTCCTAAAAATACACCGTATTCTATATTTATATGGATATTTATAGATGCGCCATGCCTTGATCAGGTTTTTGACCGCTCTTGATGTTGACGCCGCATGGTATTTCACTTTCTTGAAATCGCATCTCCGGTCCTTACTTAGTTTTGGATAGGTATGTGCCCAACCCGTCGCCCAGTGTATTCCGCACCACCAAGAACAACCACAATATCCTGCAAGGCGTTGCTGCTCCTGATCTACGCCTCACTCAAGAAGCCAAGGACAACTTTGATGCTTGGATTTTGAAGAATGGATTGCGATGGACCGCTGAAGGTGGTCCTTTGGCCCCTGGGGGCGTTGACATTGCATTCATCGGTAAGAGTCTATACACATCTCCCAATTAAAATTATCTCATCCCACATAGATGATCCGCAGATGCCTGGCCTCATCCCCCTCATCAAGAAAATACGCCCCGATTTGCCCATCGTGTACCGTTCTCACATTGAGATCCGAAGCGACCTTGTCCATGTTCCTGGATCTCCACAAGAGGAAGTGTGGAAATATCTCTGGAACAACATACAGCTCGCCGATCTATTCATCAGTAAATCATTCGATTATATATGAATTGTGGATTGTACTAAGCTATCGTAGGCCACCCTGTCAACAAGTTCGTCCCGAGTGATGTTCCTATCGAGAAACTTGCCCTCTTGGGCGCTGCAACTGACTGGTAAGCACAAAATAAATGTGTGCCAATGTACAATTGCTGATACATTTCCCGTAGGCTCGACGGTCTAAACAAGGAGCTCGATCCATGGCACGTTTATCATATTCCAATATGGCGAGAGGCTTACGTTTCTACAGGGATTCCCAGTACTACATGGGAGAATTCCGAAACTTATGTACGAAGGAGAAGATGCATACGCTGAACTGGCCAGAACGTGATTACGTCGTTCAAATCGCCCGTTTCGATCCCGCTAAAGGTCGTAATATTTGCCCAATTTGTGTACTCGTGCTCATCTTTATCTTGCGCTTCTTAGGTATCAATAATGTAATTGACTCCTACTACAAATTCCGCAACATGCTCAAGGAGAAGTCTCCCGACCTGACCGAGGAAGAACATCCTCAGTTGCTACTCTGCGGACATGGTGCTGTAGATGACCCGGATGCCAGCATCATCTACGATCAAGTTCTGCAGCTAGTCGAGTCTGAGCCTTACAAGACTTATGCGAAGGACATTGTCGTAATGAGACTTCCTCCCAGTGATCAATGTATGCGTTTGGTATTATTCCAATCACTCGCACAAGCTGACTTCTTTTCCAAGTGCTGAACGCATTGATGGCTAACTCTAGAATCGCTCTCCAGCTGTCCACTCGTGAGGGATTTGAAGTCAAAGTATCTGAAGCCCTCCACGCCGGCAAACCCGTCATTGCTTCACGCACCGGCGGTATTCCCCTGCAGATTGAGCATGGCAAATCTGGATATTTGACCACTGCCGGAGACAACGCCGCTGTAGCGAATCACCTCTATGAGCTCTACACCGACGAGGCTTTGTACAGAAAGATGAGCCAATACGCGAAGACGCATGTCTCGGATGAGGTCGGCACCGTCGGTAACGCCGCTTCTTGGTTGTACTTGGCCGTCATGTACCACCGCGGCATCAAGATCAAGCCCAATGGCGCGTGGCTGAATGATATGTTGCGCGAGGAGACGGGCGAGGAGTACGTAGAGGGAGAGCCCAGGCTACCTCGCGGCGGGTTGACCATGCAGTGAGGGGAGTTGCATGTCTGCATGTCACCTCTCATTGAGCAAGTTGTCCTTCTGTAACGATCCAGCCCTGCGACATCGTACAAATTTTGAGCCCGAAGGCTTCTCCGTAACGAACTTTCTCTTTAGATCTTGATGTCGGAATAAGTAGACCTGAATTTGAATCTTTGTAAGTCTTACGCAAGTAGTAAAATGCCACACTTGAGCTTGATCTCTCTTAAAATGACATTGGAATATTTGCTGAAAATTTGCTGTATCTTTCTCGGGGACTGAGGCCTGAAGCTGAAGGCCGAAGTGCTCCGAAGTGTCGCTCAACATTTGAGCTAATTAAATAATATGACTTTCGATGCAACTCTGTAAGACTGTAGACCGGTGGCCGGTCCTAACCCTAACCCTATCGAGCATTGTTCATATCCAGGTCGGCATCCGCCCTAGCGGTCGATCGCGAATCAAAAGTGTGACTTCGGCCGCGGCGTTAAAATACGAATACGAGTTATTACCAAGTTATTACTTTGACCACTTCCACTCATTGTGTTCGAGGCATCTTTAACATCACCACATGTCCACGACTTAGAGCCCGTTTCCTTTGTTGACTGATAACTATTTCTCAGGCATCATGATCCACATGATGCAGGACACTCGATTTCCTTCCTTGCACACTTCTTCCGGTCTTTCCATGGCCTCTACCAAGAGAGCGCGTTCTCCCGAAAACGACAACCACGACGGTCGCCCCCCACCGGTCTGTTCATCTCTGTCCAAATTACCGTACTGAGGACTACTTTCTAACGTCCACGTTTTATAGAAACGCCCCTCACTTGCGATTGATGCGTTTAATAAACGCCAGCTCAGTCAGAGCTCTGCCAGTAGTAGCAGGCAAGGATCAGAAGACTGGGTACAGCGCGCTGGAGGCTTGTCGATTGACAGCCCCATTTATACTCCAGGAGAACATCATAATAACTTCCTCCTGCAGGCCGACGAGGGGAGCTTGGGTGGCGCAGAAGCCGAGGGGGATGTTGATATGGTCTGTCTGCAGCTCTGCTTTCCTTACATATACGTGGCATAAGAACACTGAATATTTGTTCTCCCGCTAGATCATGGACTCTGAAGATCTAAGCAGAATGGGAGATATGCAGGAACGAGCCAGACAGGCCGTTCCTTTTCATACATTGTCTCTAGACCCACAGTTTACTGGTGAATCGTACCCGCAACAAGCGCAACAGAACCAGGGAGAACTACATGTACAAAGCAGCCACTCCCATGCAATGCGATTATCCGAACGATTACAATCCACTCTGACACCCGCGATTAATGTTGTTCCCGCAACGCCAGTGCGGGAGACCCATCCTTCTCACCACTTCCTGGACCATGGCCTTGCGAATATCCACGCCAGCGGCTCTCTACCGCGTTCTATGTCAGGCTTGGGGAGAACTACACATTATGCTACTGTCTCCATGGTTCAGAGTTCATCAAGCTCGTTCTCGCAATTCGCGGCGTCATCAAAACGGCGCGTCGCTTTCGGTCCGAGAGCGAATTGCGAAAAATGCAGACTGGGTGTTCCTGGCCATTTCATTCATTATGAGTAATAATACGTAACTATGTACTCCTTCATTACTTTACTTGTGTCTGTTGCTTTGAATAATTGTCTTCTACTGATTTGAAAATATTAAACCCTTAATGAAACTATGAGTAACAGCTTTGATTCCAACCGGGCCGCCCAAGTCCGGTTGATGACAATTATTACATAACTTGAATTATGTGGTACTGCTTGGCTGCGGCATTACACTCAAGCACCAGAGCTTTTGAAAAAAAGTTAGTAGAGTGAGCGCAATACGCGGTCAGGGCTACATATAACGCGATGTCTACAACTCTGCCGCTTTTTTGGCATCTCTCCTCTGTGTCAAAAAAGGAGCGCATTGACGCCTCGGTGAAGCTGGTCGGGTCCCTGGAGCAATTCCAAACACAATTCACGCAACAGGCCGCACCAGGCGCTTCCGGATCGGATGACGAGGAAGAAGACGAGGAATCTGCACCAAAATCCGACGGACTGGACTTATCAAATGCCCAAGATGTCTCTTACTCAATTCGGCGCCTTGTCAGAGGGTTGGCGAGCTCGAGGGAACAGAGTAGACTGGGTTTTGCTGTTGCTCTTACCGAGGTGCGTATCTTGTTCGGTATCTACCTTTATTATATATTGCTTGACAACCCAGCAGCTTTTATCTCGGATAGACACTGTGACCTGTTCTCAGATAATGTGTTTAATCACTGAGAGCACCAAAAACCAAGGATCTATGACCGGCCAAGAAGAACGAGATGTTCTCTTTGCTCAATTGTTCGGGATTATGTCCATCGTTCAATCCGGGCTTGTTGTTCGTACAAAACCTTTGGCAACTTCTGCATCCTCTTCTACGGCAGCCTCATCTGCCGAAAGCTTTTTGCAGATAGTGTCGCAACTTCTTGAATTGGGAGAGAAACGATCATGGTTGCGTGAAAGCGCTTGGTTTGCAATCAGTCTGGCGACAGAAGCACTGCATCACTCAGATACAGAGTGGAAAGAAGATGCCCTGGAGAAGTTGTTGGAACTATTATTCCAAATTAACGCAAATTGGTCGACTGAAAAAATAGCCGTAGCTCTTAAATTGCAAGACTACTATCCGCAACGTGACTGGAAGACACTTCTATCATCCACATTCAAAAATCCTGATTTGCTGAGCTCTGCGAATCTCGCTACTATCTCTCGAATTCTGAAGGTCAGTAAATCGTACTAAATTATGGGTTTTTTGGACATTCGTTAATGGTACCAGGAGTCTACGGGCGAAGTCGGACAAAAGGATTCTGTGCAGGCGCCAAGTGGAACATGGAAACCCCAGCTTAATTTTGCCTGGGATATCATTCTCGACCAAATGCTGCCTGGACCCAATTCACATGTGCTGCCCAAAGGCTCTTTCCAGGACTTCTTCAAAATTGTAGTAGATGGTAAGTCAATCACGAAGTCTAAAGAAAAAGGATGCAGTCTGAGCCTGTTCACCAGAATCGCTGTTCTCTTCGACTGCCTCCGCTCAGCGCAAGCTTTGGGGATTCCAAGTTTTCCAAAAGTCTCTGAGGAAAGTCGATGAAAATACCATGCCAACGCTTTTCACGAAGAATTTCATGCGTTCATGGATCAACCATCTGTCTAAAAAGGATCGTTACCTACACAAAGTGGCTCAGCGAACTGTGGGTTTTTATCTATTGTTTTGGACAAGCTCTTATATCACCATTCAGGCTGCCGAGGTACAAGCCTTCGTTAATGATAAACCCCAGTTAGGTTTCGCATTGATCTTGCAACTCACTGGGCCGCACGGAAGCCAGCAGTTCGACAAGTTGACAAAAACAAAGACGGTGGAATCAATTCTTCCTTTTCTTGAAGCGAAGGGGATCCAGAGTTATATCGACCATTTGTTCTCTTTGATAGACGAACCCGATAAAAAAGCGTGCGTAATTGAAGCTTGTGTCTACACTCCTGACTTACCCCGACTCGTAATCAGGGCTGACCTGTCTGCCACAAACGCCCGTCGTGCTTGGATCATCGACCAATTGGGCGTATTGATCCGCAATGGTAAAATACCCAAAGAAGATTATTGGATTCAGTCCATTCTCAATTGGCTCGTCGTCAACGGCCTTTTCGTTGTCAAGAAGAAGTCGTCCAGGGTCTCTATCGTACGTCTTCATTTCAATGCCGTTTAGGAGATGACCTCATATGATCATATTATCAGCCCCATGCCATCCATACTCCAGCATTCTCAGATGAGCTTCGCCGCAGTTGTCGCAACAAACTACTGACTTGTCTAAGCGATCTTGGTAGCCAGACGACAACGGTTAAACAAAGTGATTTTTTCTCCCCCGAAACGATAATCGGAATCTCATTGACTCTCGGTTAGACGACAAATCCACAAAAATTCCCGCTGTGGGGTCGGATGGGGAATTTTGGATTTCTAAAGTCCTCTTAACTATTGAACAGCTCGAAGCCGAAAAGAAGTCTTTCACCCTGTTCACGGAGGTAGACGAAGAAGATGCTGCGATCTATGCCAATGCTCGGGATACCATTGCAAAACTCCGCAAGGTATACCCAAAGTTATTCTTGACTGCACAAGTGCTTATAGTGTAGGCTTCGGGCGATCAGCAGGAGTCTGCTAAAGGTGCAGAGCTCCTTTTGCTGGGCACTCTTCTGCAACAATACTGCGCTGGAGACGACGACGAGGGTATAGACCCAACCGCTCTCGAGGTTAGCAGTTTTATCGCAATTCATTTAGATTGTATCTAACGGATGTCACTAGGTTTGCAGTGACGCTGCTTCACGTATGCTCTTGACTTTGGAAGGGAAGAAAAAGAAAAAATCTAAGCAGGCCGAGGATACCCACGAGGAAGCTATGGAAGAACCTGTTGACGTACTTGTCGATACCATCATTGGCTTCCTCGAAGAGTCAACTTCGTATATGCGAACCATCGGCAACGAAGTCTTCTCGTTGTTATCTGGTTCCGTCAAAGAAAGTACGATTGACCTAATTGTGACAGTAAGTGTATCCATTCTTGAACATCTCAATATTACGCACCTAACCTGTTTATAAAGCAATTGGAACGCCGTAATCCTGCCCAGCTCGCAGAAAATGAGGATGACACTATGGCGGATACGAACGCCGACGAGAATGACGATGAGGACTTTGAAAGCGGAGATGATGAAGATGACGACCAAAGTAATGGGGAGCATTCTGGCGACGATAGTGCCAACGAAGGAGAGGCCGACCTTGAACTGAGGAACAAGATCGAGGAGGCTCTACGAATCAATGGTATCGAGCCAGCAACGGGGGAGACGGATAGCGAAGAGGAAGGGCTTATGGATGATGACGAGATGATGGCAATTGACGAACAACTTGCTCAAGTGTTCCGGTCTCGCGCCAACGAATTGAAGGCAGGCAAGAGTAAGTAATATATCGCCACCTCTTTCAGACCTCCTGACCTTTCTCCAGACATCGACGTTCAGCGAGAAGCCACACATTTCAAGAACCGCGTACTCGACCTTGTCGACACTTACTTAAAAAAGCAGCACTCCAACCCACTCGTTCTGCGCTTGATTACTCCTTTGGTGGACATCATCGCAGGTTCTGGACAGGATGAACGCCAACTGGCAGATAAAGCAAGAGGCATACTGCGATCGCGTTTCAACAAAGCAAAGGAAGTGCCTACCGATGTCGATGCCAATCAAGTTGTCGTAATTGCCACCAATCTACATATACAAGCAAGGAAAACACACTCGTCTGATCTCCTTTCTGTGCTGAGCTTGTGCAGCGTGTATGTAGCCAAGATCCTGATCAATCTAAACGAAGTGGACCTCTTGCTCGACTTATACAAACAATCATTGGCGGATTTCGTCACTAGAAAGAACTCTGGCTTAAACGCGCACTTCTTCCAAGACTTCATCAAACGATTCCCTTCTCAAGCATGGTCATCACGACAAGATCTCATAGACATCTCCGAGAAGTGCATAAACACATACCGACAATCTCAAGTTTTACAATTGCTTGCACTTCTCATTGGCCTCCTTCCTTCCATGGTATGTCACAATTCCTTCATTATCATCGAAAGCAATCCTCTAAATATGTGCACTAGCCGGAACGAAATGACGAAGCTATCGTATTCATGCCCATCTTGAGCCATCTACTGATCCAGGTTGCCGACAAGTCTTGCACCGATGAGGGAGGTCTTACGGCCCCTCAAATGAAAGACCTACTTAAATTAGCGTTGCTGGCCGTTCGCCAGACGAAGCGCATTTTCCCTGCTTCTACGCAGTCAATTTGGCGGTCACAAGCTTGGCTAACGTTCAGTAAAACCCTCAAAACCTCTCGCTTCAAGGCGTCCACGGGATTGCATAAGATGTGCGAACAACTAATCCGTACCTCGGAAGTGGTCAGTGAATGCGCGACCTCTAAATGCATAAAGGCCGCTGGTTCAAAACGGAAAATGGAAGAGATTGGGCCCGAAGAAATTGTGCCCTCTTCGGTGGGGAAAAAGAGCAGGCGTAAAAAGGCAAAAGAGTAGATCTAACACTATCCCTATTCACTAGGCGCCCCGTAATAAATCCATTGTAGTCCGCAACTCATCTGCAGCGGCATCTTTTCTTATTCCGGTACTTTGAAGGAGATTTTGTATAAGGTGGGGTATTTTCCGGAACCTTACTTTGGGGGTCAGTTAAAACTAACCGATCGGTTATAATTTAACTTGCCTATTTCTAGAGACCCTTTTTTGAATGATTTCTTGCATGTGTACAGCGCTTCCTGCCGCCACGAAGATGATCTTCTCGGGAATTTTCGCCATACGAGCACACTCAATACCAAACGATTCTTGACGTATGGTAAATTCGCGTACCATAGCAAAAATTATGATTATTACCCACCTGTCGCTAAACCAGGCATGAGCCGATAGAGGAATGTGATTCGCCGGCCTCCATCAATGCGGAATTCACAATCATAGCCCATGTGAAGGTTCTGAATATATGTTGGAAACTTTAATTGAAGCTTAGTGGCCAGCAACGGATAGTGGGTGATGAAGAGTGTTTTTGATTTGATCCTTTCCACAAGATGCTGCAAGGTTGCATCGGCTATTGCCATCTGCGTGTTCATTAGCTCTGCGGAGGGTGGGCACAATGCAAACATAGTACCCCGTCGAAAGTAGAGGTTCCTCGCCCTAGTTCATCCAGGATGACCAAGCTCCGACTGGTGGCTGTTTGCAGAATTTCACTTGTCTCCGACATTTCAACCATGAACGTGGAACGCCCACGTGCCAAATCATCGGAAGCTGGAATATACATTCATACTTTAGATGTGCGTCAAGGATTCCGATGTTACATACCTCCCATTCTGGTGAGAATAGAATCCAACAGACCCATTTTGACTGAGGCAGCTGGAACATAGCTGCCAACCTGTGCCATTAATGCAATAAGAGCAATCATTCTAACACATGAACTCTTGCTATTTTGTCTAATATCAGGGTACCTCCGTCATACAAGATGTTATGGACTTACCCCCCCATGTTTGGCCCAGTGATGATTTTAGTAAAAGTTTCACCTCCGCCCATTTTTACAGAGTTTGATATATATGGATCGTTACTATGGGCTTCAATGATTGGATGTCGTCCGTCCAGAACTTCAAGACGATCATCGTCTGTAAATTCAGGGCGCGTATAGCCCTCCTGCAAAGCGACCTGTGCCAAACTCAGCAAGCAATCAGCGGTCGCAAGTTTAGCAACTGCATCGCGGAAAACCGCGTAATATTTATCAGAAATTTCCGCCAAGAAGTTACGATACGCTCTGCTCGCTTCAAACTGAGTAATTTGAGTTGATTTTTTTTTCAAGAAAAGGCAAAATAACGTGTCAATACCTCGAGGATTTCATGCTGCTGTGCTCGCTCCTGCAGCTTTAATTGAACTTCCGGAGGCTGATATCGTGCAAAAACCTTGGTTCTGTTGTCAAAGTACGTCGAATATAAATTAGGCAGTCATCTGCGTAAGTCTAACAAATGAAAACGAACTTAGAATGGAGGACCCAATTATCTGGAATAGGCCTGTTCTCCTTACGCTTGACTTCTACCAGGCACTAACATCAAATTGATCAATTGGGCCAGGAGGAATATGCAAAGTTACTCGCCTCGTCTATGGCAACTGTCGTCCATCCTAATGATGGCATCCGAAGTTGTTTACGCACTGCAATGGTAGGCGACAATTTCAGAATATTGCAGGTATGTTAGAGAACACAATGAAAAATCACCAGATTTTAATTCCGTGTCAAGCTCCATGTCGATCACTTGTAAGCTCTGATTGATTTTAGTCGGTATTTTAATTTTGGGCCAATTTTTGCGAACACACCATTTTTGCATCTTCAATCTCCGGATGCTTGTCCCAGTCATTCCATAATGAAGTTTTGTCCCCTTGTTCCAGCTTTGAGAGGTTGATATCTCTCAGTATATTCTCCAGGGGTTTCTTCAGTTCCGGCAATGAGTTGATGATTTGATTTAGGATTCCCGACTTGAATTGCGCTCCTATTCCAGGGTTATCCTCCACATCGCTGAACGCATCTGCAACTTTAGTGAATGCCTTAAGAATTATAGCCAGTTCCTTCAAGGTACACTAATTCATACGAGTTAGTGACAACGCTGAAGGTAAGCTACATTGAATTACCTGTCCATATTGAATACGAGACAATCCTCTCGTAAGGTCCGGAAGACCTTTCAAAAGACCACGAAGGGTCAAGAGTTTCTCTGACGAACTCTCTAATATTTCTTCCACTGCATCGACGCGCTCTTTGAGAAGGCTATATACCAGTTGTTAGGAGTGGTTTTCGAATGGAATACGTCGTGAAAAATTTCACTGCTTATCTACAAGTGGGCGCGCAACCCAACTTCGAAGAAGCCTTGAGCCAAATTTGGTTTTTGTTCGGTCCAAAACCCATATAAGTGAGCCTTGTTCAGTTTGCTCGTCCTCATTCCGGAATATCTCCAGGTTGATTATGGTGTTAGCGGCCAATAGCATATGTGCCCTGGTTGCGAATTTCGTAAAGAATTTGGATTCTGCAAAGGCATCGGCGATACCGAAGGCAGAGAGATGGTTGATGACATGAGCAAGTGCGATCATAACTCGCTTTGGAAAATCGATAGCTTCAGCCATGAGTTTCCCTTGCGTTTCTATCAGTGGGTGTATCACCTATATAGATAGATGTGGCTTCATACCTTGTTTGAAGTTTTCTGATGCGGCGGAATTATTTTTACGACTGTTATAGAATTTGGAAACTCTTGCAAGAGCGTCGGAGTAAGGCATAACTGTTGATATTGTTTCAACATGTGTTCTATAACTAGAAGCGGAAGATCTACAAAGCCGATTAATCAAGCGATGCCACAGCAGGCATCACCCACCTTGTGAAATGAGAGATCATTTTTCTGGTCGCTGGGCTAAGATTGTCTTTAGGAATCAATATTTCTGCTGGTTGGACATGAACCAAACGGGTCTAGTTCATTTGTTAAGTGCTGGGTGAAATCGATCAAAATGCGACCCACTTCGAGTTCAAGACGCATAATTGTGTCTAAAGAAATGTGTATTAGAGGTTAGATGTATGGTTAAGATTAGCACGCACCATTAAAGTCGTCCCATACAACATCTCCTGTACTTGGACAGATGGTAATCATCCCGGTAGTGACACCTACTCCATTGTCCCCTTTCGTTTCTTCTTCTATGAGGCACATGAACACAGAGGCACCACGTTCATCGAGATCATCGACAGAGTCCAAGCCGTCAATGTAACTATGCACCCAGTCGTCAGAGGATGTTCGCTCGTGCGTGGAAGGTGAGCCTTGACTAACGTTGCTGCTGTATATAATTTTGTAAGTTTGCGATCGAACGGCGCATTTCGATTATCGCCGACTTTTTTCAGCGCAGCCGTTTCAATTTGCTCTACAAAACCCACTCGGTATCCCGCTGAAAGAAGTCTTTATTAGATGTAAAATCAGTAATGCATTCGAACAAAAGGATGTGACTGATTGACTTCTTGAGATGAATATCTCGTCGGTGAGCTGGAATAGATGCAACCAAGAAATTACGATCCATGAAGGCTACCATTCCCAGCTCTTTGGCTGCTACCTGCCGATGTAGAGTTTAATTGCATTCCTCTGAATACCTGAAATTGGTTACTTACTTCCGCGTCTGTGTCAAAGAATTTGTATTTGTAACCAACTTCTACCATCAGGACAGTCCCAATGTTTTCTTTCTTGACTTGGAGTATCTTATGGATCACATAGATTTGTAACGAAGAGTGTATGCCAAAGGATCCAGTGGGCACTGACCTGTTTCTCCAGAGGAGTATAAGGTTCGCCGCTTGGTCCCAACTCCGTAACCTTCTTTGCACTAGTTTTGACGATTCCCTTTGGCTTTCGAGGATTGGAGAACATATCTGTCAGCTGTTTGAAAGTGTCGGAATCTTGACCTGCTCCATCGGCGACGTGCTTTGCCTCGTTCACCACTGATGTTCCCTGGTCTGGACCCACTTCACCAGGGTGGTCCTTCTTGATGAAACGATTATTGTCTTGTAATAAACTCCGTTTGAAGGCTGCTAAACGCTTTTCATCAGATTTAGTACGGGAGCCGGACGGACGCTTATGCGGTGACTGTGGTTTATCAGGGGAGTAACGCCAATCATTAACAGAACTCGAAGAAGATGCCCCAACGCAGTTCAACGGTAGAGGTTCAGGGCCTGTCAATCGAGGACGTTTTGACGGTAATTCGAACCCTCCGTCCTCTATAGTCAAATCTATAGGAGAACTCATCCGCTTCCCTGTTTTACGGGGAATGGAAGTGGGTTGGAAATAATCGGATATAGTCGGTTGTAAAGGTGTTCCAGTACCAGACATTTTGCGAGCAGTTCTGAGGGTGATGTATTTCAAATAAGATAGGTAGACACAGATTTATGCCACGGCAGCATGCCGCGACTGCGTGGCGAGTAAGGGGTCAAGATGGGGACAAAGGAGTGAGGTCCTGGAAGAATGCCACTACTTAGTGGTTTTCAATGTAGTGGTCGCCACCAAGTTGCCGCCACTTCGAACAAGATATGATTATATAAAACTCATTCGTAAGGCCTCGAATTTCAAACTCCGTCAATCCCGTCTCCATTGACGGCTGCAGGTTGGCTGGCTCCCGTCACACAAAAGCCCCAATCCTTCTTAGGCAACCAACTTATCGAATTAAATCTTTCAATAAAAGTAACAAGTAATATGCCCAAAAGCCCGAGTAGGTGGAATGACGCGCTGGTTCATTCCGATTTGTGTCGGTGGAAGCTCGTTAATGCTCTTCATTTTTCTCGACTTACCTTTCTGTCAAATTTTCTGACCGCAACCTGACTCTAACAGCCTCAAAGCTAGTTCGTCGCACTGCTAATCCGAAACCTCAAACTAGGAAAACCGCTCATTTGGATGATTCCCTTTCGCAAGAAGAGTTCAAGGTGGTCGATGGAAGTGACGGCGAAGCAGAATCAGCCAAGTTCACTTTTCCAAACATGAGATATTGGTTTTGCAGCTAATTCTATGGCTCGTATGGAAGCTCACAAATTCTCAAAGCCGTTCGAGACAAGCTTGGTAGGCTAGAGCGCTGCTTAGTCTGGCATAACAAATCTTACTTGTAACAGAACAAAAATCGAAGAAAACCCTAGGCCATTCAGCGCCTTTTAATTCCAGGAAAATTACTCTTTATACCGGCGCACGTAAAAACGCGAAGGAAATCGTCAGCCATAGCATCAATGCGATGTCAGTTCTCATTTCGCATTGTATCATCAACTTGGAAAAACAATCCCTGAATAGCGTTCCAGGGAAGGAATCCAGATCATACTGTCTGAAATGCGATCCCAAGAAATCGGACTACAGAAATATCACGACGACTGCTACCCAGTGATATCTTCCAACAAGGCTTGCTAGATACTTACCCCTGCCCTCGATTTGCTAAAGTATGCGTATATTTAGGACACGTTTGAGCGCCTTGCTGTACTCTATGCGCCCATCTGCAACGATTTGGGGAAGCTCAGAGCAAAAACCCTCGAGGCAGCCAGTACAAAGCGTCCGTTTTTTTTTAAATATCCATACATGTCCTAAGTGCCCTACTAATGACTTTATCTTTATCTTGATAAAGTCAAAAGCAATAGCACTCGCCGAAATGAATTATTGTCAGAGGTTTCCAAGAGAGCCCGGCATCAGCTCGAGCAAGCCAAACAACAGGAGAAGGTGCGCATATATCTGCAATATATATGTTTTTTTTTTAAATCACTCTGAATCTTTTGACCATATATTCATTTATAGACTGCTGAAGATGCAACCGACTTGATTGATAGATTCAAAAAACTTGTTCGCACTACATGACTGCTTTTCACTATGTAGTCATATGCCAATCGTACCTCCGCTAGTTGACCATTTGCATATCACAAATCGTTAGCCTCAAACTTCAAATTAGCTTCACACTTGACTTCAGCTCTTTCCAGCATTCTCGGTCCTTTTCGAGCCCTCAGCAGACAATTTGCTTCTATCCTATCCTTTGTTCTGTCAAAGCTTGAGTCCTATCCTACTACTTAGAATGGCCCATGTTTCTGGGTTTGATTTTTATGTAACACCGGCTACAATAATCTGCGATCAGAATAAACATAAACCAAGCATAGGCCGAAAGCTGGTGTATACAGCTCAAAATTTAGGGGGTGTTTTATCAGAGGCCAGCTCAACTATTTGCTCGGAACCAGGATATGGGGGAAGTTGCAAATCGAACTTTTCCTGTATATTCCTTTATGCATTTAAGAAAATTATAGGATTGCAGAATGAGGATTTGAGAACATACTTTGGCACGAATCTCCCGCCTAAAAAGTGCCTTCCCATGAAGTCAACCACGCCTTGCTTTGGAGCAGTGAGGCTTAACAAGACATCCGCTTTCAGCCCGACCCCAAAATTATTACCCTCCTCGACATCCCACCCGGAAGGGATGTCGACAGAAACGATAGGTAAGCGTGATTCGTTTAGAAAAGGTAGAACGGCGTCGAACGGCGCTCTAATCGGTGGCTTGAACGAAAAACCGAAGATGGCATCCATGATGACGTCGGAATTGCGTAAGACTTTGCGAAGGTCTTCGATGTCATTGGAAGGAGGCATTATTATTGGGATCTGCATATTTTCGCATTGTTTTTGAAGACGCTTCGACGAAATCGAAGTTAGCCAGCGCCATAACTTCTAAAGTAATGCGGTGTCTGTGAATACCTGATAGATATCTTTTGCCCCAGGCTGCCATCATAGACGATATGTATGCACTTCTTTTTGTTCCAAAAAGTACACACACCTTGGGCATATAGACCGTCGGTTGATATCCGAACATGCCTACCAAGAAAGATATCGATAAAGATACAAGGATAGAATGGCACCCATAAACGCAATGTACTTAGATGTCGTGCTGCGACAAGTCCGTCCCCACCTTTACAAGTAGAGATGGCTTCAGTGAAAGTCCAGTCTAGGCCACAGTTGAGGACATACCTTGGTTTCCGGGACCGCAGCACACCAAGACTCGTGGGTAGACATCCTTACGGTAAACCGTTGCCAAAGTCTGAGCGCATGCCAAGCCAGCAAGCTCCATTAACTAGGCTGACGCTGTTATCGCAAGTTCTTTCAGCTGAACCGCCCAAATGGAAAACTTGCCTGGTCAAGGCTAAAAGCTCCAACAGAATTCATAAGCTCCTCATCGATCTACACGTTGCAACTGTTGGCGTACGTATGAAAGCAAGACAGCGTTCAGACTGACCTGTTGAGCAAGTTTTGCAGTAAGATAACGCATTTTGGAGTACACGGTTCAAACGTCGGTGATTTAGCAGCAGAAATATATTTTCCTGGTTTCGAAAGAGTATGTAGCCTTAATTCGTCGAGCAAGTACGAATGGCACCAGGTAGGCTACTTTGTGCTGATGAACGCATTTAGCAAGGACCGACTCGGAAACCTTGGTTCACGGGGTTGAATAAGGCATGACGTCACTCCAAACACTGTCACGGTCGATCAGGCTGAGGCTCAACTTGGACTCGTGGTTAGAAAAACGTTGGATAAACGTCGAGTATTATTGGAATAAAAAAGTTATCTGAGAGCAAAGCGATATCACAGGAGCAAGTAGAGCGTCTGAGGATCTTATTCAGCGAGATCCACACCAACTGCAACAGACATTTTGAGCTTTTTGAGAGGTCTGCGTCCTGTCTCCTCTGGTGCGACTGTTCTTTTAGTAGGTACTTGTCGAATTACCTCTTGTGTTTCTTCTTGCGTCTGTGTATCGCAGGCACTTGCGACATGTTCAATGGGCTGCAATGGTTTGGGATATTTTGGTTTGATCTGCAGCATACCATCACTTAAGAAATGCGCTCAAAAGACAAACAAATGACGAGCCATTTCAGAGACACCAAGTAGTCGTGTTTCCACTGCTCGGTTATTTGGGTCGAAGTAGTCCATATAACACGATTTAAATTGGATGCCTTGATTGAAGACATATCTCGGTTTCTGGACGTTTTTCCGTGCTTTTGATTTATGTGCCTTCCCCTTCTTAGAGCGTGTTGCGACTGAGACTCCCATGTCGTCCAAAGTAATCGTTTCCTGTAGCACATAATCTACAGGATCCCATATGTTAGTACTTCCCAAAGTCACATAAATCGTACCTTGGTCTTCCAGCGCTTTCAGCATCTGTCCAGCCGAGGAAACATCGCCTCCTATCGAATTGTTTATTTAAGAGACTCCTGATAAGCCGTGTTACAAAAGTGACTCGCACCAAATTCTTTCGTGTACTGAGCGGACGAAAAATTCTGCAGAGCTTGGGCAACTTTGATGGCTCTCCTACTCCATGAGCATTAATATAAATCTATTCTACCGTCGGTAACGCACCTGAAGAGGGCAATGTCCTTGAACTTTGACACCATTTGAGGGTACAGATCCACCTTGATTAGATCCCAGTGTACATCCCGTCGGAGGCGACAATCGAAGCAAATGAATTGTGTAGGTAGACGTGAATCGCTGCTTGCGTGGTATCTACCAACACCGATGGGTAAGTGTGTTTCAGCGCTTGAAAAGGGTCATATCGCAGAAAATGATGCGTACCCCATACACCTGCGAATGACAACCATCAGTAAGTGATTTTTCTATACTTTCTCAGGTTTGTATCTGCTCTAAAGAAATATACCAAATATGAAACCACTTCTGACAGCCACCCTCGCAATAACAAACTTGATCCTCGACCTGTCTCGGGGTCAGCATCCTTTACTCGATTACAGCCATTATACAGAACGAACGATAATTCCACAGTCGCATTCTAGGACATTGTCTTGCCCTCTGTGACTCATCGAAACATTGTCCGCTGGAATGTCTTCTTGAGACTGTGTGTAAGATGGTGCTATGTTCCGCGGCGCTTTGTCGTAGGGAACTTGAGTTTCTAAATCTGTGGCAGGGTAATTGAATGGCAAGAGACCCGTCTATGAGGAAGTACAGACCTAACATTTCACTGTCGCAGTGATCTGTAGAATCGATGTGCATATTTTTTAACATTTCAGGGTCAAATTCATGGGTGGGGCTCGTAGGGGCCGTAGACAGAGATGTAAGATCTGATACACTGTTGGAAAACGACACTGAAGTTGGGTTTGACAATATTTTGTTTTCTATGGTGTAGGAATCTCGGTTCATTAACCATGGTATACGCAAGTTGAAAATCACGCAATTACGTTTCGGGGTCAAGATCAATGGCTGTGTTTCTTCAAAATTTGAGTCCCTTACGGCCACCTTTGCGGTTGCGTGTTTTGTATTCAGTCAATACAATAGCCACGATATAGTATCTTACAAAGTTGACTTACCACTTCGCGTAAGTGTCTCGGCGCATTCTCCGAAAATCCTCCAAAATGTGCTTCTCCCATCGCCCCCCCTCGAACTGGGTAAGCGTCAACGATTCCCGTTTCGTTGCGAATTCCTATTGGGGAGATGCAGTCAATTTTTTCGAAACGGCCATCCGCCAGTCTGATATAATCAGGATCATCCTCCCCCTCTGCGTCGATATCATCATTCTCAACGACATCTTCCACAGGCCAAACGAGATTCCTGTTTTTGGCATCTTCTAACTGTTTTTCAGCTTGAATCTTGCTCTGTGCAGCTTCTTCTAGAGGGGTGAGATTTAATGCGCCTGGATTTGTCGTGAGGCCGGAGAAAGTGGCATCGTCAGTTTGTTCTGATGATGATGGCAGGTATGAAGCTATTGATGTGACATTTAGGTTGACACTGCAAAGGTTTGGTTTCTTGAACAATGTCATGTAATGTCGGTTATTACTCACGAATGATGACCAGTGTCGATCTTGCCAATACTGCTCCTTTCTGGAACTTCGTCGAGGTCATGGGTCATGAAAAACCACTTGTCTTTCTCCGCATCACCAGGCTCAAAATGTGGCGGCTCGTAATCAGGTGGAGTATCCTCTGTATAAAATACTTTAAACGTAGCAAATCTGCGTCCTAGAGGCATTTGTCAGTATTGGCAGTATTGCAGGACTGGAGTTCGATATGATGTCACCTACTCGGCAAAACATCCATGTTGCTTATGGCCTGAATCAATGTTTTGAGGAGAGCCTATCATTTGACCGTTAGACGGACGACATCATTCAATGAGGATATTTCCCAGTTCACCTTCACACTCATTTTCACATCCTTAAGTGTTGGCGGTTTTCCTTGCTTAAGTGCTTTCGCCACAGGATCTTCAACAGTCGTTTGCTTTTGCGTTTCGGCGAGGCTCATGACTGGAACGAATAAATCACTTCCTGGAATCATATGGTACTGAAAAGATAGACAATAAACATGCATATAGTAGTTAACAATGAAGATTATGTTGCTTCCGTACTTTGAAGTTGAAGGTGTAAGCTTCAACGATGCTGAAAGGGAGAGAAAATATGAGATTAGAAAACACAGAGATTGCAGGGCGAATTGACTTGGTAGGGTCCTTGATATCCTGGAATAAATAGTAGGTTAATGCTCACGAAATCGGAACCGGCACTTCATGGACCTACAAGATAAATCCCAAAAATGAAGCTTCGAAGGTAACGCTTTTCGAGGGCATCGAATATCCCATATTCCTTAGTATGACCAGATGACATTAGGCACTATATACGGGATTAAGAATGTGCATATACCATGTAATTTAATATCCTGTCCGCCTCGTCGGTATACCCTCGAGTGATGGTCTGACAGGGGTAATGAGTGTTTAATGGAATGTGGTTTTTTACTACTAGAGAGGCCTACCGTAATTCTAAATCCGCTGATGTTCGTCCTTGAAGTAGTACTTTCTTGTGAAGCATCACACTGAGCGCCAGAATCATCTACCGACGTAAAATGACCTAAGCAATATTAGGGAAGAACACCGCATCTATATATTGTAAGCAGACTCCTCGTAAAGTTATCTTCCGGGAGGAGGTTCCTTCGGGAGGCATTAATAATGAGATATATGCAGTGAAACCAGTAAAGAATAAGGATCGGACCGAAGGTAGGTGATAGTCCCAAGGCCGGCTCTAAGAAGTGTCTGAACTGCAGCTAGACTTTGAGTCTGGTTGATACTTTGCGTAGTGTTGCGAATTTGTTGAGTCTGCATATTGGTTATGAAAAGGAAAGAAGCAAAACTAAAGTTTAGAGACCGCAGCCTTTTCAAGATCGAGATGATGTCACCTGACAATCAGCAACTCAGCCAGCGGAAAGCACACCCAAAGTACACCTGTCAAATATTTTGTATATAGAACACCGGTGGTATGTGGTCTTTACCGAAAAAACGAGCAATGTGAAACTGTATTTTGGGTTCCCTTCATTTACAAAGGCAGCGGTGATAACAAGGTCAAAGTTCCAAAGCCAAGAAACATTTCTGCTTTCCAATTGAGACCGTATTACTACAGACAAGCAGCGAGACAGCAATAGTATCCAGTTCAAGAGGTAACATGGAACAAGATCTGGATCGACTGCACAACCACAGATGAGGGTGTCAAGCTGTCGAGGAAACGAGGATGCCATGCGTAGACGATTTGCCAGTTTCACACAATCAGCAGTGCCAATAGTTATAATCCAACCGTTGGTAGGCACTACAATATACCTGGAACATGAAAATAGGTCAACAGATTTGATTGAACACAGTCCACCTACTTGAGAATTGCATTGTAAGGACACTTGGATATCCTGTAGTCCGCTACGTCTGTCCTGTTCCAATTAGAGCACCGATACGCGTGTCAAAGCCTTCGATTCGAATTGGCATTTCGGGTGTATGAAAAGGATTCTTCATCACTGCATCGGCATATATAGAGTATACTTTCTGCAGCACAGAATCTGCGGTGGGTTCGGCCAAAGATGTTAACAAAACAAATTTAGTGCCTGCATAGCTTTGTTTAGCAAGAATCGTGTGGCGTGTGTGTATAGTACAGACCAGTCACTGTCAACAGGATATTCATCTTGAAAGATTCGCCCTCGATGACCTGGACACCAGAGCTAGGGCCCATAGGAGACAGCCGACTTGTGATTGCGTGAATACCATGGAGAGTTCCAGCAAGCACTAGATATTCATTGGACGTAAGGGAAGCAAGACCATCTGGCATTTTAGTGAGGTCAGAAAAGTTCGGGATCAAATCCCTGGATTCAAAGACCTGCAAAGTTGCGCTGATAGACCAATCCTCCAGCTTTATTAATCACCTGTGACGGAGTGATACAGTCAGACATAGGGCTTGAGAAGTATCAAGTAATACACAAACCCAGAGGCTGAAGATTGCCATGAAATAAAGGAGACCAGGATACAGAATTCGCTAGATCGTCGACGCTGGGTCCAACTCAAAAAACAAAGCTTCTGAGTTGCAGTTGGAAGCAAGGTCACGACTAATAAGTAGGTTGATAATAATAATAATATTCAGATTACGTAAATATTTACTTCCTTTTCAGGCACATTGGCCGAACGGTGGCACTCGGCTGCTAAGCCTCAGGCCCAGGCCTCATGCACATGTCCCATTTGGCCCACATCCACATCCACTTCGTCTATCTATTAGACTGGTCACTGCGCTGGCCGCTATTCTTTCGCAGCTCTCTGATAACCAATAACAAGAGATAATATGCATCAGTCTCTCTTGTCAAAAATGCGATGGAATGGTCTTCTATGGCTACTCGCGCCCCTCATATTGGCGACAAGCTCGCACCAAGCTACAACTTTGAACCGGCGCGAATTGACAGCAATGGCCTCTGACGACGTTGCTAAATTAATAGCGATTACTGACCCTCTCAAAAACGTGGACCCGTCGAATCCCGCATCTCATCTATCTAAAATCTTGATACCCAGAGCTCGTATGTTCCATTTAGATGCCCTTTAGTTCTCCTTACCTGACTTATGCGCGTCAACCACCCAGCGGACACCGACAATAACACTTTTGTTCGAGAATATATTGTTTCGACTCTCAAAAAGCTCAACTGGCACGTCGAATTAGACGAATTTACAGATAAAACGCCCATTGGTTTAAAGCGCTTCGCCAATATTATCGCTACCCAAGATATAAACGCACCAAGGCGTGTCGTATTATCCGCTCATTATGACAGCAAATACTACCCTAGATACCCCGAGAACCAGGTTAGGACGTGCCAATAAATGTTTGACAGATTCTAACTTGAAAACCAAAGTTTGTAGGCGCAACTGACTCCGCTGCTCCATGTGCGATGATGTTGGACTTGGCAGAAACATTGAACCCATTATTTACCACACGGCAAGAACGACTAGAAAAAGGAGACGAAGACGACGAAGACGTCGCTGATACCACTCTCCAACTAATTTTCTTTGATGGTGAGGAAGCATTTGTCGATTGGACGGACACGGATTCCATATATGGAGCTAGGTACGAGTTCTTTCATTTCTGCACGTCAGCTCCCTGTAAAAGTAATTTTATCCAGACATCTTGCTGAAAAATGGGAAAACTCATATCTTGCACCGAACAAAAATTTTAGAACTTGGGACCGACAAATGACTGAGTTAGGCCAAATTGAACATTTGATTCTCCTCGATCTCTTGGGTGCCCCCCAACCTACAATACGCTCTTACTTTGTTGACACTGCTTGGCTATTCGATTCGCTGATATCGGCTGAACGAAGGTTGGGTGATAGCGGCGCTTTCGTATATGACGAACATACCCAAATGGCCCCCGGAAAATGGACTAGTTATTTTCTTCCACGAACATCGACTAAACAAAATTATGGGTACATGGGAGACGACCATGTCCCGTTTCTAAGGCGAGGCGTCAGCATCCTTCATCTTATCACTGAGCCATTCCCACACGTTTGGCACACTCTCAAGGTTTGTCATGTAGATTCTGTCTCTGCGATGACATTGACGGGGAACTTTTAGGACGATGCTTCTGCCTTGGATCTTCCGACTCTTCGTCGATGGAATATCATGCTGCGAGTATTTATCTCGGAATATCTGAACCTCAAGCCACAAGATTTCGACTCAGGGTTTAAAAACACTATCCATAGATCTGAAACCGAACTTGTGAGTGCCTTTCAACACCGACTCTTGACTGCCCAAAATTGATTGACCTTGACGCGAACTTCTTACTAGTAGGTTCGGTGACCAATTTCGCATGTGCATTATGTGTATATATATATTACCATATCTTATGTAAACGGACTCTAAGCAATGCGGGCCTTCGCTCTGTTGCAAGTGGAAGAAGGCTGAAGCCATTAGTGTCCCAATGATATAATCGCGGGAAGCCCTGCTGTGCCAGTGGTTACTAATTAGATTTCTTCAAAATGGGTTTGGATGGTATGTGGGCAGGACTCTTAGGACGTAGTCTCAGCCAGAGTCATCTGTGTCGCGTCAGCGACTTGCCAGCGATACTTGAAGTGCTGGCAGTTTTTGAGCAAACGTCGCGCCACTCACGCGACAGCTTAGGGGCGGCGCACTCGCGCGTTTCGGGTAAATTTCAATTTAGCGCCTGTTTTAGACCAGTGCTGTGACCTTCCTTGTCGCACCCATTGTCTTACTACGCTTCACCTTCCTTCAATTCTTACCTACATCCAATCCATACCATGCCTCCGAAGCAAAGGCACTATTCAATCCTTTCTCCACCTCAGCTCTCTATGTCAGAGCTTGTCAAAACCACGTTAGATCACGATTCAACCGATCTGCTCATTGACAAATGGCTGGATCATCGAAACATCGGCCATGATACCTACCATGAGTGGTTCAAAGACGTTAGGGAAAGGAGACACAAGGATGTCACGAAGCTCGTCGAAAAACAAGTTATTGCTTGGAATAAGGGTCCATTCGCTCCAGAGAATGTTTTCTGTCGAACAGTCGACACAGGTCGACTAATTCCTCTTGATCGGACCTGGACGACGCATGTTTTTCATCACCATGCCATGCAGGAAAGACGTTTATCTATGATGCGTGTGGTATTCACCATGGTGAGTCTTCACCTGTGCTCTGCCACAAGGTTCATTCGACTTCCTTCATTGTAGTTGCCAGAGTTAATGCTCCTTCGCGGGATGCATGATACAGGCTGCGACGAAATATACGTTGTTGTCACTGACCTGAGACGGAAGGAAATGGACGACGTTACTGAGTACTTCAAGCTAGTCTCAAGATATTGTTTTGGACGAAGCTGTAAACCCAGCATGGAAAACCGAATACAACGCGAACGTGAGCATGCTATGGCACCGTACGATCTCTCTTATGCGTAATTAATCTTCTGGCTATAGATATCCGACTCAGTCATGAACTTCTTCGCCAACACCGAACGCCATGCTTTCCACAGATTGATCTCATAATCCGGGCAATCTTATATGAAAAGCGACCTCGATTCCTCGTCCTCTTCTCGCACCAAACTACATCTTACTCCCAAATATTCTTCACCGATCCATCATATGTTCCCGACGAGGAGATGTTCTACGATTACCCCACGGGTTGTCCTAATCCCTGCTGCACCGATGATTGTGAAATGATTCGTTTTCCCAGAAGAGGGAATAGCTCGGCTTCCATCCTGCAGATCAAAACCCACGGAAAGCGCAAGCGCGTCAAGTCCAAATTTATGTGCAATTGGATGGACTGTAATGTTTCTTTTGGCGATAGTGCTTCACAGTCGCATGCTGCCAGAAGCTTGGACGGATCAGAACATAGCGTTGAATCGGCACCCTCTGATTGTGGGAAGAATACCGGTCAAATCTGTAGCAAATGCAAACTTGTGAAGTATTGCTCTCCAGAACACCAAAAGAAAGACTGGGATGAGCACAAGCGAGTTTGTGTCAAAGCGTAGCAGCATTTGTTGTTTTCATGTCTCACAATCTTATGTCTTTCTCTGCTTTTCTAACCGCATTCCCAACCCTCCACATTTGCATCCCACTGTCACCATCTTGTAAGTATATCAATTTGTAGGCACAGATTTCTAACTTCATGACCGCTACTGGGACTTCATGTACTTACTTGTATCTATAATGGCGTTTTCACGATGTATATCCCATGCGAGTGATTGTGTTATGTATGGTCCCCTTCAGTTCAATGCATTTTAACACGCGCGAAAATCTGAATCAATTAGCAATTGAAATTACACACGCTTAACCACCAGAAAGACGAGAACGTCGCGTTCAGCGGCCTGGTCCCTGGCCTGTGGCCTCTGAAAGTCACAAGAAGGTCAGATCTTGCAGATTCGTCAGATTTGATCTACATATATATGTTACGTAATTAGCTAAGTATTTTCAATTGACTGAGGCCAAACTCAGGCTTGCCTTAGCCTCCAACTTCAAGCTCCAACATAGTAATCAAAAAAATACCACCAGGCCCTTAAAGATGGGCCGCGGCGTTCTTCTGACTTCGAATCTCCCTCAACTTCAAAACCTGATCAAACGTGATCCAATCGCCTACAGAGAAGAGTTTTTGCAGCAATGGAATCATTATAATAGCATTCGCCAGATATTCAAAATTAATCCCGATGAGCAAGCCGTACACTACAGGGAGTTGGTATCCTTCATATCTCAGGTAAAATGTATCCACTGTACAGTTATCTAATTCTCTGACCTTCTTTCTTTCAGGTTGCGACATGTTATCCGCGAGAGACGGCCGAATTTCCCTCCCAAATAGCATCGCTTCTGTCTGAAAGTTATGGCGTCCTTGCTCCAGACACTCGGAAAAGTCTTGTACAAAACTTGGTTTTACTCCGTAACAAAGATGTCATCACGTCAATAGAGTGCGCACCTCATTCTCAACCTCAGAAGTCACGGTAAGTACTGAACTAATAAAACAGTTTGCTGAAGTCATTATTCCCTCTTCTCCCTCGAACCTCGTCGTCCACCCTTCGCTCATATATCCGTAAAACGATTCTGTCTGACATTCGCGTAGCAAACATCCGATCCCAAAATCACAAGCTTAACCGTGCCGTTCAAGCAATGCTGTTTGGCATGGTCGAGCGAGGAATGTCGGGGGAAGTGGTTGGGGACAAGGGCAAGCTCAGGGCTGTGGACGGACCCACAAACGAGCGGGAAGGATCGAACACGGAAGAAGCAATGTGGGCTGTTGTGTTGACCAAGGAACTATGGAGGAAAAAAGTTTGGTTTGTCTTTCGCAATAACTCAGTTGCCTGCATAGCTTATATTTATACGTCAGGAATGACGTCAAAACTGTATCCATTGTGGCTCAAGGGTGCTTCCATCCTGTAACCAAAGTACAGAGTGCTTCATTACATTTCTTCCTTGGTAGCGAAGATGATGACCCCGAATCAGAAGAAGAAGAGGTTTGTTGACCGTTTCTCTTGTAACAGAGGTTTAAGTGCCAGTTGTTCATTTATCTTACAGGGGGTGGATGTCAGATCCCTTCATCATAAGCGGGAAATAAACAAAAAGACCAGGAGTGCGGACAACAAATTGCGAAAGCAACTGAAAGTGGCAAAGAAGGTGATTCTAAGCAACTTCTCTGTATAGGTTCAGTTAGCTCATAAAAATATTCAAACAGAAACGACACAATAAGACTCCATCTACACCCAACTTCTCGGCTATCCAACTACTTAATGATCCCCAGACCTTTGGCGAGAAGCTCTATGACATGCTGAACACCTATGACAAGCGCTTTTCTTTGGATCACAAAATTCTTATCATGCAGTTGCTCTCGCGTGTCATGGGCTCGCATAAACTCTGTGTTCTTGGTTTCTACACCTACATCGTCAAATACCTCTTTTACCGACAACTGCGGGTACCCAGTGTCCTTGTCGCTCTTGCGCAATCTGTTCACGACCTAACGCCGCCCGACGCTGTCACGCCTGTCATCCGCAAACTGTCTCAAGAATTCGTGCATCCAGGTGTCGGCAGTGAAGTAATCGCGGCTGGCATCAACGCCATCCGAGAAGTTAGCCGACGTCAGCCATGGGCAATGGAGGAGGACTTGTTGGGCGATTTGATTGAATACAGGAAGAGCAAAGACAAGGCCGTGACCTCAGCAGCGCGAGGTTTGCTTAAATTATACCGTGAAGTTAACCCTAACATGCTCAAGAGGAGAGAACGAGTGTGTTCTGATCTATTTTACTGGGTATTCAAAGTTGACATCTTATGTAGGGTAAAGAGGCGAGCATGGGAATCGCAAATGGAAGCGCGCCGTTGCCATACGGCCATAGCGCTGAGGCTGCAATCGACATAGAAGGGCTATCGGTATGTCTCGTTCTCCTCACACAGAACAGGTGTGTTTCTCACTGTTCCTTTCAGTTGCTTGAAGATCACTTGCAAAAACTTCGAGAGGAAGACGGTGTCGATTTGGGTGATGACGATGACGAGGCCATGTGGCAAGGCTGGGACGTTGAAAGTGATGAGGGCTCCGATTCCGATTCCGAAGAATGGATGAACGTGAACGACGACGACGACAATGACCTTGCGATCAGTGACAGCGAGGATGAAGGAAAAGATCCTAAAGACAGGGCAAGCCAGGCCGCTGAGGAGGAGGTCTCCTCGGTTCCTCGTCTATCAACATTGGCTACGACAAAAGTCTGTTGCACTTTGCGCTGCCGGTCAAATGTGAAAGTCAAATTTACTCTATGATTTTTTAGATCCTTACGCCGGCAGACTTTGCACTGCTTCACGATCTGCGCATGAAGGCTGCCATGAAGGATGTCGAGACAACCGGTGGAAGCAAGGCCAAGCGAAAGCTTGCTGCATTGGAATTCGCGCAGAAAAGCCATACCACTGACCAACAAACTCAGGACGACTTTATCTCCGAGAATGACATTCTCGGACCCCGCAAGAAGGCCAAGGCTGATTATGCAGAGCGAATGGCATCTATCCAGAAGGGTCGTGAAGGCCGCGAGAAGTTCGGTTCGAAGAAGGGCAAGCAGAATAAAGCACAACCTAGCAGTTCTACGAACAGGGAGAAAGCCAGGAACAAGCCTATTATGATGATGTTGGGTAGTCTAGCTGTGAAGGGGAAGAAGAAGCAATCCCTCCGCGAAAAGCAGCAGAAGCTGAGAGCGCACATTGACAAAGCTAAGAAGTCACATCATTAGAGATGCCCCTACATAGAGTAGCACATCCACTATATTGCTAACACTCATCCTCCGTATCACCCTTGTGTCACAACATATTTAGTATACAATAGGGCCAGTCAAAGTTAAGGATTATGAAAAAGATTCACCTGTGATTCTTGTAAGATTATCTTTTTCATAATCATTGCATAATCCATTTCAACTTTGACCGTCAAATTTTTCAAAGGATTAAGCGAAGATTATTGAGGGATTACTGCAGACTGATTGAGTAAGGATTATCCCTCCAACMACGACAATCAACCSAGAATCAGAATCGAGGGATAATCGTCTCGATAAACGCCTCCAGAGGCGTTTCATGGATTCACGACGATTAATGATTCTGGTGGATTCTCCCACGATTTTCGACTCCATAATCCTTCCACAATCTTTTTCGTAATCTTTCTCATAATCGCTAACTTTGACTGGCCCTAATATATATACTGGGAGCTCGATGAAGTTAGAACGAAGCCAGTTCAAGTAACACTCAAATCATTGAGCCATAATTCCCTCGTTCCAAATTGCAACACCAGTGACAGCTGCCGCGAATCCAAGTAATGGTATGGCGACACTGTACCATAGAATAATGGTAACCAATTCCTTCAAATTATTTGAAAACCAAAGCATGCCCAATGCCGTCGACGAGTACGCAAATGTGATATCCCACTTCAAGGACTCCAGAAGGTGCAGGCTGAGGGAAGACGAATATGGTAAGGGAGTAAGGGAAGGTGTCAGAAATTCCTTTATGGCAGAAAAATCGGCCACCATTGGCCAAATTGTGGATATATGAGATGAGGACGATGTTATGAAGCAGCCGATATAGAGCATTCGCAGAAGATCATAACCCGATGAAGAAAATTGAGACGATGGTCTGAATTGAAGATGCGAAAACTGAGCGACGGCGACCAGGACTGGATAGAACTGCCATATTGCCGTGATGTGAAAATCATTCATAATGAGCATGGCTACTGAAGGAATGACAGCACCAGTAAAGATGCCAAATATCAGGGCTTCGGCATGGGCTTTCGTATACGAGAGCAGAGGACTTTCTGCGGTTTTCTGCGGCCCTCCAGTCAATATGAACACAAGCCAGTAGATGGGAAAGATGACGCCGACAGACACGACCTGTGAAAGCAGTCCGAATATCACAGGATAGGCCAAGAAACAGCTTTGACCCTTTCGGTGAGCTTCCACGTTGGGGATCAAAACCAGGGGCAAGGAGGTTGCGATGGCGTAGGTGAGGAACGGGAGAGTGTCGGTGCAGTTGATAAGGGCGTCAAAGAAGGTAACTAAGGGGCACATCGCCTCGTCGAATGCATCGAACCCAGTGTACGGCGTGAAATAGGATTTTTGTAGGGAATCTGCAGGGGGGGTATAATCTCTATGGCATTGAGTGCCAATCTGCGAGCCAATATTCGCTTCTATGAAGCGGTTCCATATGAAGTGCACAGCCAATGCACTCAAGGATGGAAAGGTGACCAGGGGGAGGAGCTGCCTCAGTGGGCCTTGCATGAGAAACAAGAATTTCGCAAGAACAACAAACGAATCAATTTCTAGTCGGTAAAAATGCGAGGTATTGTAACGCACTTACCGTGTAATAGCCTCTTACCCATTTTACCTGCAGAGGAATGTGAAGCTGGCCGAACGCTGAGCAGGCGGATGATGAAAGCTTCTGTCAAGGACACGGAATGTGTCGAAGCCGCATCATGCTGGCACCGCTACCCGGGCCGCCTATAGAGATTTTTGATGTTGCAACTGGTAAGTAATTCAAGTTTGTTTCTCAATTATCTCAAAATTATCTCTGCTTTCTACCCTTCAGCTCCTAGTGATAATTATGCCTAAAACTCGTAAAAGAAAGAACCCTATCGTAGATGTTGCCCCTGCAAACACATCCTCAGCCTCAACCGCAGCTCAATCCTGCCGCACCACTATTCGAAGATACCATGTGCTCCTAAAACAGCAACGAAATCTTGAGAACAGCAATGATCCCAGTCGTACTCTCGCATTAGCAGAAATAAAACAGGAGCTTGAAAATATAGGCGGCTTAGAAAGATACCAAGAGCTATCATCTTTAGGGCAACGCGAAGAACGTGGTGGTGGTAGTGAAAAAGTGTTGATTTCGTGGATGAAAGATTTAGAGATCCATGCTTTATACAAGGGCAAAAGAAAACTTCGGTGTGTATGTAGCTTTCGAGAAACGTACGAAGTTCTTATATGCCACAGGCTTCTTGAAGTGGGGGCCCTGAAACCGGACAATTACAAGAGTTGCAGTACTTGGATTGACTGTACGCCAATCGATCTGCATTCCCGACATCCCCAGATACAGGAACAAGACTTCCTGACAATGGATCTGAAAGAACACGACCAAAAGTGGAATGCAATTAGCTTGAGTTTGGTCCTAAATTTTGTACCAGTTCCAAATGACAGAGGTACGTGGGCCGTCTTCGAGGATCTGGGACATCATCGACATCGCTGATTGATCATTGTCTATGTACTAGGCAGGATGCTCAGGCTTGCCCACACAATGTTAACCCCAGACGGCCTTCTATTCCTTGCTGTAGGTGGACATCTCTCAAGGACTCTTTATTACCATCTTACCTCAGAACTTTTCTAGCTCCCCTTGCCCTGTGTCGCTAATTCTCGATATGTTACCTTCGATCATCTCAAGTCACTCATGGAATCCATTGGGTTCTCTGAGACAAAGGAAAAATGGAAGAAAGACGGTAAAATGGGCTATTGGTTATACCGCAAGTCGACTCCGCTAGATTCCCAGTCATCGTGCATATTTGGGAAAAAAACAGTACTACGCACGGGCCAACGAAACAATTTCGCCATAATTCTCGGTTCCCTTCCTTTGGAACAAGACTTAGAACCTTGATCAGCATTCAATACCCAATCGTCGTACCTGAAATGCTTCAGTCGCGTCTTCTGGCGGACAATTGCTGCGGGAAACCATGTCATAGAAGGAATGCATTATCGCCATTCCCGGTCGGGTCACCTGAGCCCCGTTTTTCAAAGCGCAGACTTACTTCTCGTCGAGGCGTCCATGGATGCATTACAAGTAGTATTAGCTTCTCGACCTGGATACATTTCGTCGAGTGCTTCCTCTTGACTCTCGACGTCGGGACGGAGATATGTGGAGGAAAAGTGCCCCAACCCCTCCCGAACCCCGCACTTTAACTTCACTTACAAATTCTCCTCTTACTGCATTGCTTATGCACAGGCAGTATTAGTAGTACTCGAATATAACTGGGCAGTTGGTTGTCTATTAATAGTCATATACTGCACCCGTTGCCTTGGCACGCGACGTAGATTTCATTACCGCGGCCGTAGCCTGCCGTAGCCGACTTTCTTACTCTAGCTCACGCGACATTTGCACTGTGCAGCCGCGACTGAAAGCTCATCGGAGTGCGGTCAAGCTCGACTCCTCCTATTTTTCCAACATGCAAAGCACCATGAAGAGCTCCTTCAGTTCCGTTCTTCCTAATATCAGCGTACGTATCGAAAAATTTCCATCTATCGGACGAGTCAGACCCTTGTTGTGCGCTAGCTCACACATCTCATATTCATAGGCCCCCAGGATCAAAAGGAAGGATTTACGAAAGGTAGACATACTGTCAAGGTCTATTGCAAGGTCTATTGCGTTAATATCTGATTTACGTCTCACAGTACTCATGGCTGCCCGATGTACTGCGCGTCAAAGGGAGCGTACGTCCGAAGAAACCTAGTTCCTCGTTACCGCTTGGGAACTCACTATTATCCTCTCAAATATCCATAGATTTTACCGCGGATTATAGGACCCGTTTTGACCGTCACCCTCTTCTCTGTCCTTGTGTGCTATGCATCGACGAAAGGCTACAAGTTGGTTCTCATCAACTCTATCGTACCCCTGTTGTCTGTGGTGGTAAGCATCGTCGGGTATAATCAGATCAAAAGGCGAAGAACGGTTGACCTTTCTTTCCCTTTCAATAAGGTTGGCCTCATTTTGGTTTTTCGGTGAGAGTCAAAATTATTTATCTCAACTGTCTACGCGAACTGCCAACAATTAATCTAAAACCAATATCAGAAATGGGTGCGTGTCTTATTATTCATTATTTCACTTCACCAGTCTGACACAATTATTCAATAGTACATCGTACGAGCGCTACTGGGAAGGCCGCAAGTCATTTGCTGCCGTTGTGGCCCACGTCCGCAATCTATCGCGCATGATCTGGATCAACGTCGGCCTCCCGCCAACCGACCCACAGCCTGCATTCGCAAAGGGAAAAACACCCGTCACGGACCTCAGCCACGCGCAGCTTCGCAAGCGCAAGATTGAGGCCATACGTCTTGCGCTCTCATTCGTCTTCGCCACCAAGCACTACCTGCGGGGTGAGGACGGTGTGAAGTTTGCAGACTACCATGACGTCCTCCCGCCGTCGTTCGCGCGGTTTGACGAAGTTGGGTACACCACCCAGCGGACGTCGCACACTGGCACATACTCGGCGATCAAGAGGGACTCGGCCGCAACGACCGCCGATAGCACAAATGCCCCACCTAGTGGCAGGAGTACTCCCGACGCGACGAAAAGAGTTCGGGTCAAGAGAAGTAAACAGCAGCTGGTCGATCACTCTACGCCGCTGCTACAAGATACTCACCGCACTATCGAGTTTCATCCATTTGCCGATGAAGCTTCGCTTCCGCTTCCGCTCATGTCAGCCATTCAATACCGCTCAAAGAACCCCTAGTAATGCTTACTTCATTCGATACAGAATTGCGCACGAACTTGGGCGGATAGTTTATAGCTTCAGACGCGACGGATTCCTGGAAACTGTCGGACCTGCAGGTGTGTTTAGCTTATTTATATTAGAGTATGTCGTCTAAAATACATTGCAGGTCTCAACGGTCTTACACAGATGTCAGTAGATGATATTGGATTGCCAGATGGAGGGGAAATGCTAATGAGTGTAAATTCTTTCAGAATATCCGGTCTTGTAGACCAACTCACGGCTCTTGAACGTGTGGCTAATACTCCGATACCTATATCTTGCAAGTCATTTTTGTCATTTTTAATTCATTTCTGGGATTCAAAGCTCATAAATTTACAGACGCAATTCATCTAAAGCAATGTGTGACACTGTATCTATTTGCATTGCCGATGACCCTTGTCCATGACTTAGGATGGGGCACTGTTCCCGTGGTGACTGCAGTCGCATTTACATTCATGGGAATTGAAGGAATTGCTGATGAGATTGAAATGCCTTTCGGTTTGTCGAATTATAACATTTGAATCGGTTGCTTACTTTTCGTCAGGACACGACGAACGCGACTTGCCTCTGGGTGCGGAGATATCCAATATAATATTTGTTTCGCAATACTGATGTTGACCTTTTAGATCGTTATTGTCAAGACCTCAAAGAAGAAATATTGTGGGTCATAGTTCTATATTTGACCCATTCTTTTCTGACGTTGGTGTTAGCTATATCACAGAGAGGCTGGCTGAAGGAGGAGAAGGCCTGCACGGATACGATGATGGAGAAGGTGACGACTAGGTTTGCACCTTGTAATGATTTTCATGCCAAAGAGTGACGCGCTGCAACGATATAACTATATCTTGATGGTATTTTCATTAAAATTTAACCGAAGTGTTTCTAATGGTAACCTGGGCCTTATTGGAATTCCGGTTGGCAGAACTCTCCGGGGCCGTAAGGCTGAAAAATTCAATATAGCGAAAAGAATGCAGAATGTCACCGGAATCATACCTTCTTAGTTAATGTCGTGAGGCCTGCCGAATTCTCGCTGGTCTGTCTGCCACTTTGAGGACCGGGTTTTGGCTTCATTCCTTTCTTGAAAGCATCTAGAATTGTCTTGGTCGATTTTGGAGTTAAATCCTCCTGAGAAACTTGTGAAAAATGGCAAATGTAAAAGCTGTACAGCGCTTACGTAGAAATCATCCCCGACAACGATCATTGGAGCATTACTGCAAGCGCCTTGACATTCCACCTCGACAACTGTGAATTTTCCGTCTTTGGTTGTTTGGCCAGGTTTAATGCCCCCAAGGTGTTCGCAAACTGTATTCAGAATTTCCGTTGAACCCCGAAGTTGGCAAGGCGTGGTGGTGCAGACTTGGACGAAGTGCTCGCCAATGGGCTCCCTGCACCAGAGCGCATTGACACATAGAATCTGAACTACTGCCTCAGAACGTACCTGTTGAACATGGTGTAGAATGTGGCAACTTCGTACACGCGCATAGGTGGCATGCCAAGAAGGTTGGCTACGTAGTTCATCACGCTGATGCTCGTCCATCCCTTGTTCTGCCTCTGACCCAGATCCAGAAGGGGAATCACTGCGGCTTTCTTGTACTGAGGTGGATAGTGAGAAATAATATCCTGGGCGCGCTTCATATTCTCTGCGTCGAATTCGAAGGCAATCTATCCAAAGGGTAAGACAGGGTGATTTTGGAGTTTAGTCGAGTGGAGTACCTTGGGGTTGTTATATGGTGTATCTCGGTGCTGTTATAGTTATTCAGATTGTATCGGAACTGCAGCTGGGAGGACATTTACCACGAAGAGGGCATCAGAGTTTCTAGAGGGCGTCGAAGAAATAAAACGGGACCGGGCCACAGTTCGTGGTAGAGCAGATCTAGGGAGTTTGGAGAACATTGTTCCGAATAGATAAGTGGGCATAGAAGGAGGAAGGAACAAGAGAGCACCGTCACCCTACTCTGATCATAGCTTCACGGGTTGGCGACGAGCACCCGAGATATTTCGTGTCACGGGATTTTGCACTCCTTCCCGCCCAATCACACTCTTCCCATTCAAAACGAAATGCGCTGTACTAGTTACTTTTAATAAAGGGACGACCTGCGGTCGCCTCAGCAATGACATTCAGAAAGTAATGAGCAAAATAAAATTATGTTACAGTTACAATTCTAAATCTAACTATGTACGTCAACGGTCAATGACAACTTAGGCCAAATCGAAAAACGATCAACCTCGCTTTGACCTCGCTAGACAAGAGTATGTACTGCTGCAAACTGAGCTGCGAAGTAGTACGAATAAATCCAAGTCCTCTTATACTGTCCAACACTCAGAGAGAAAGACAGGAGGGAGCGCAAGGGTGAAGTCCGTTGTTGTACGCTATGAAATACAAATAAAAGCTAGGGCTTTCGCCGGTGGTGTTTGCACTTTCGTCTAGATGGTCTACAATTTTTGAAGGGGTTTGCAATGATGCCAGCTTCAGGAGGTCTGTCGGGATTCCAAGCTTTCATCCTAGATTCTGTCATGGAGACACAGTGAAGGGTGTCAGTTTCGGGAAGAGGTGGTACAGGCAATGGTGGCAAGCCTTTAAGTTCCAAGAGAGGTGACAGATATGATTGTGGGGAAGATGGAGTTGAAAGAGCCGAGCATTCAGAAAGGGGGGATGTAGGGTATCCGCAGTTCACGAAGGTTGAAAAAGTAGTCAGGCGGCTGCTTTAGGGAGACTAGATGTAGGGCGCGAGACTAGTTCCAGAAACACATTTCCACCCAATTTCCACCATAATCGGATGACCTGATGTGACGTTGATGGAGAAAGTTGTTTTCGGAGGATAACTTCGGGGACACTGACGAAATGAACGGGTGACGATGGCGTTCGACTGAAAGCCTGGCATATGAGACCGTGATTTGATGAACCTCTGCAATGCGCGCGAAGAGTTGCCGCAAGTCCGCGACTTGACCAAGGGTAGGGCTCTGATGTGACGCGTCCGCATCATTGTACTTACGTATTCGAGACCAACTTGCGAAGGCATTTAATTGTTTGGAATCTGGATGTGATCAATTCAGGGATGGAGGGCAAATGTGGGACCATTGCTTTCAGCAAGGTGATACTTTGACTTGTAAAGCTGAAACACAACCAGGTACACAAGCTCATTATATGATGAGGCTGGTCCTTGCCAGCAACATGACACTCAAAAATTTGATATCACGTCTTCAGCACAGTAAGACTGACTACTCCACCGACTTACTACTTCACCCGTCATTAATCATTGCTGGGCCCTTGCAAACATCCATTGAACTTGGACCACACTCTATTGTGTGCTCAGTCAATAATCCACCAAAGCAACAAGATTCTCCTTCTCTCCACTGCCTTCAACTAAAGCACGGAGGATGCCGCTATCTTTCTTGAGTAGATTCTTTGGGGAATCAAACTCCACCTGAAGTTTAAAATTTAGCGAAGTTGATTTAACTCCAGTGAACAGTGCACTTACAATACTGCCATAGTCCAGGACCATCTGAATTTTAGGTGAGCATTTTTTGTCTCCCAAAACCAATTAAACTGACGATTCTATCTGCGTCCATGATTGTTTGCAACCTATGGGCAATGGTAATGACGGTGACGTCTGGCCCAATCTCAGTCCTAAGTGTGCGCTGGATCACAGTATCGGTCTTGTAATCTGGAATCGAACGACTTCAATATCATGGGGCTAAACATTTTTTGATACAACATACCAACTGCAGACGTGGCTAGGATTTCTCATATGTTAGCAACCAGCAGGACCACGACAAGAGGGAGAGAGTATAAACCTTCATCAAGGATCAGAAGCTTGCTTCTGCGAACGATAGCTCGGGCAAGGGAAACAATTTGTCTCTGCCCTACCGACAAGTTGCTTCCTCCACCAGATATGTGAGTGTCAAGTGTGAAGACTTCCTTGTCCCGCTGCAGCGATAGTAAACCCGAAGATTGAAGCGCACTGTTTAATGTTGCATCATCATTCTCTCCCAGTGGATCCAGATTTTCGCGAAGCGTCCCTGAATAGCAGTAAATTAGGATATAGGTCTAGTTTCATGAGTACATACCACTCAGAAGTTCAGGCTAGAATCAATACATTCAACATTGAAAACTATGCAGTTCAATGAGATAGATTACACTGACCGTCTGGGGGATTATAGTTATGTTTGAACGCAGGATGTCCAAATTGATACTATCGATTGGAATTCCGTCATAGTATATTGTGCCTTCCGTCAAGATACAGCGTAGTAAGGCGAGCGTGAGGGTGCTCTGTGCAAGATATTAATGTGATAAAAGGAGAGGTATTGACGAGCTGGAGCACCTTTCCGCTCCCTGTTCTGCCGACTACGAAGTGGTCAGAGCAATCTTACAAACCGTGGTCTGATTAATTGCATCCTTACCTACACCAATGCGCTCTCCAGCGGTGATATCAAAGGATATATTATTTAAGACTTTGGGACCAGACTGGTGGATTGGGGGTGAAAAAAATGAGGGTGACATATCAAAGTTTTAAATCCTCGACTTACTGAAGAGTATCGCGCATTCAAATTCTCTGCGCAAAGAGCCCCGCTTGTGGGCCATGACGCAGGAGGTTTATTTGCTTCGGTCGGGAGCTTTTCATGCTCAATATCGATGTAATCCTGAATGCGCTCCAAGCTATATATATATATCAGGAGATAAATCCAGGCAAGCGTTATTCAAATAACACACCTGTTGGACTCAACTTCCAATTCGTTGAATATCCGAATCAACCAGAAGATATTCAGACAAAAGTAGACGGCTAAATTGAGCGAGAATCCAGTGTTTGATGCACTAGTGCCAGGCGGCCCATATACCAGATACGCCGCAAGCCCTGAAGTGAATATGGCCCCTAGAGCATCAATACGGACTTCAATCCATCTGTTCAGATCATAGGAGATTCGAGCCGTGCGAGTGTAATGATCGATGCGTTTGTAGGATTCGATTCTGAAGGAGTCTTGTGCGCTATATGCTCGCAGTGAAACTGCCATCGACTTGGAGTCAGTAGCCTGTTCATTTTATCAACTCATATAATTGTTTACCAAGGCCGTGCATAGCAGCACTGAAGTGTGCCAACATTGGAGAGCGGGCATTACTGTATCGGATATTTCAGCATCGTGCCGCTGTAACCATAATTCAACGGACCTTAATTCCCGTTTGACCGAAAGTTGGGCCTTCAGATATAGATTTCCTATCCAAATACCGAGCAATCCAATACCCACCGCAGGAAAAAAAGAGGCTGGTGTCAAGTAGGCCACGATACAGAGCTTGACCAATGCGCCAAGACTTTGACTTATCACCCACATCAACGATTGAGCAATTCGAGTGTCAATAGTGCGAATGTCCTGGGTACATCTGGCTAGAATCCTTGAAGTAGGGGTCTGATCCAGCCACCTAAGCAGGTGATAAAGTACAAGGTTGGTTTCCACAACCACATAATGATGCATTGAGTACAGACCTGAAGGTGCTCCCAAAAACAGATTTAATCAATTTGTCGTGAATTGTCCTGGAGGCACCGATAGATCGATAGAAGAAATATCCATTTGCGAGCGTAAACATGCCCAGATTTCCAAGGAGCATTGCAGAGAATCCGGCAAGATAGCTAAAGTCTAGTGAGCACTACTACGGCTCTATGATATGAAAACTCACAATGGAAGAGAAACTTCAGACGGATGATGAGTTTCATATTGGGCACCCCAATTACCAAGGAACCATGGCTGTCCGGCGTGAAAGAGACACTGTAGAATGAGTGCCGAATAAATAACCACAAAGAAGAAAATAGGATGGTCGCCCCCAAGCCCTAATAGTAGCAACTTCATGGATTTCCAAGTGATATGACCCTGCGCAATCTCTTCAGGCACCGTCAATTGTCCTGCAGGTGCTGGGGCAGCTGGGGATTGATCTGCCTCTTTTTCGGCGAGCTCCTTGTTGTGCTGCACTTCTGAGGCAAGGCTAGGGTCCCTTGATATGACAGTTCCAATGTCGGTGCCCTGACTGCGAATACCGCCGTCTAGGCCGATTGAGACGATGAATTGTGCAAGAGGACCAACGAGCGCCACATTGTGTGTCTAGGGAGGCATGAATACAACAAACTGTGAGACAAGGAGGAGAGAACGCGCACGACTAGCAAAATTGTTCTGCCTTTCACAAGGTCACCGCGAAAGCATTGATTCACAATCCAAGATGAACTGCGCAAATTCATCAACTTTTAAATTTTGAAAAGCTAAAGGATTCATCCCACGTGTGGACATCTAAAGCCGCAAGAACATCGTCCAATAAGATAATTTGGGCTGGAGAGTATATTGCCCTCGCGAGGGTGACCCGGGCCTATAACTCCGTTAGATGTCTTGTTATGAATAGAACAAACGTAGTCAAGTACTTTCTGACCGCCACTGTTGATTTTCGTAGCAAGGCTAAGTAGTGTCATAGTTTGTTCAACGTGAAAGTAAAACTCACCTGAGGGTTAAACCTCGTTCTCCAACCTCGGTTTGATCGCCAGCCTCAAAGAGTTTAAGATCCGGCTCCAATGCACATTGCTTGAGTACTAATAAGTGACGTGTGTTTCAGTAAAAACTTATGTTGAAGAAATTGTGCTTGAGCATGGTATATAAACCTTTTTGATAGCGCTCTTCATCATACGGGGACTCAAACAAAATGTTTTCGCGTATAGTTGCATTTTGCACCCACGATTCCTGTGCTGCATACGCCACACCGCCTGATCGAGGTAGGTTATACCACGATTCGACGCTCAAGGGCATGAAGTGCATTTCCCCTACAAGATTGAATAAAATTTAAAATTTAAAATTTGGCATGGATCCTCACAGACCTAACAATGCCATCAACATGGACGTTTTCCCACAGCCGCTGCACATTACATCTTGAGCTTTCATCCAAGTGCCGAGAAAGTTCTCGTGCAATGAAATTCTTACGTCGGGCCAATGATCAAATTGATACAGTCTCGTTTGAAAAGAATTTCTTCCTCGATGTGCAGTCTGAACCGTCGAGTTGTTGGTGTCAGAGAGTCATCTTGTACTGCGGACCACGCAAATGTTGCGTGTCTAAATCCAAACTTGTCTGCGTAATCTTCGTCGACTCTGACAGGTCGCAACGGTTGGCGGTTGTTGAGACTGAAATGATCTAAAACCTCCGTGTTTTGAAGGAAATCGTTGAGACGGTCTATCGATACTTTTCCTGAAAGGGTGGTCATTTAATCAATACATGTCGCCAGGATACAAGCATTGAACAATCCTGACCATCGATGATCAGTTTTGTTTGCCAAGAGACTCTATTGAGTTGCTCGATGAGTATTTGAAAGACTGCCAAGCTAGAAAATATTGTCGACGCTAAGTTGAAAGTTTTGTCAGGGAAGTGGTATAAAATCTCTACAAAGAAAGAAATGCAGACCGGTCAACTCTTTCCTCATAACGACCGTATATGTACCGTATGCCAATAACATTGATAGCATAGGAGCCGAATAGCTGTCAATAAGATCATGATAAAATTCGTTTGCAGTGAGATCAAACCGCAATATATGATTGAATAGATTTGGTGAACCAACCTTATTAGAACGCTGCAGATGGCGAGAATCTTCAGAAGAAGATGATAAGCATGAAGGTACGGAGATGATTTCATTTCACCTTCGTTTTCCACAGCCACTCAAGTTCGTCTTCTCGAGATTGGTAGAGCCGTTTCCCCATCTTTTGTTCCCACCCGAAGAGTTTGATCATTCGAAGAACATTGACGACTGGCGGAGAGTAAGCGATATTCCAGCTGGAGAACGGATACTTACCTTCTGATATTTTCTGCACTCTGGCGTCCGTCTACAAAGAAATAAGGAACGCCCTCCGTCGCGGGCTTACAAATCTGCGTATATATATCAGAACATACCATCTTCATTTGCGACACTTGAGCATCTTGCATTTTCTTGCCGACGTATCCTGCAAGTGGCATTAATGCTACCATTGAAGTAAGACCGACAAAAGAACTTCGGGGGGAGTTAGAGTTGAGTCGCGAAGAACTTCGCATAGCTGGAGAAAGCTAACCTCCAGCCAAGGATTTGGTATAGGAACACCAAGCATAGCAGGATTTGGAAAGGGACGCGAAACACTTTTGATGCAGCAATTTAGCCACGTAGTTGCAGATACAGACAGACGAGACACATACCAAGACTCAAAAAATCAAGGCCTTCAGACATATTATCCTGGTCACTTGTCACCAGATTATTAATCCTGCCGATGAGGTTATCAGCTTTGCTAGCATTACTCTTGTCTTCCGTCGATAAAATCTGGTCTTCCACGATTTGCTGGCAATCGGCAGCAGTGTTGGCCTCTGAGTCTGCAGCAGCTTGGTTTTCGAGTTGGGAATTGCTTGGGGCATCAGGAGGGGCAGTTGTTTCGTCGGTCTTCTTGTCAGCTGTTCCGGCCTTCAATCTGATGCGGAGACTGTGCTCGAACACAACTTGTGTTATGACGGCTTGGAAACGAGCCCTCATTTTTCCCATTAGAAAAAGAGACCAGCGATCAGAGAGTGCCGCCAACAAGGGGCCCAGTAAAAGAAGAGATATCCACACCCATGGACGGATGGAAGATCCCTTTCCCCCAGTTTCGAGATATCTGTGTAGGATCTAAATAAAAGAGAATGACAGAAGGTGCGAAAATTCCTACTTTAACGTCTGTTTTATGCCTATGGGAGAAACAAAGCTCATAACACAGGATACAGCCAGGGTTAAACCAAATACTAAGTATTCTTTGCCTGAAAACGATTATAATTCAAAAAACTTTTCGAAGATGGCGCAAAGGTCTTACCAAAATGGCGCATAAAGGCGAAGAATATATGTTCTTGGGTAACCCGAGATGGCTCTATGAACTGGAAAGAAGTCAGTCCAAACGACGGCTAGCAAGACTTGAAGAACCGAACCAAGAACGCTCTACCGGTCTGATACTTCGCACGGTCGTCGTCTATGATGGGTGGGAGCTGTTCATAACTTAAATGCGGCACCTTCGAGGCTAACGAGATAATAGGGTTTATGTATGAAAATGTGAACCTAGAAATCCAAGAAGCAGTTTGCTCGTCGTTGAGAACAGTCATGGGATTCTAAACAAGTCGCCTAAGATTTAGCAATACATATCTGACTTGCATCAGGAATTGGTGCATACCTTTGGATTAACAGGGACATATCGACGAGGTGAGAATAATGGTATGAAGATAGCTGCCATAGCAAGGATCGAAATTTTGACCCATAAAATCTGTCCTTCATGCAGATCCGCCGGTTCCTGTATATAGGTCGCTAAAGGGTATATATCGCGATATGCATATACTCCCAGTACAGTCAACAAAATAATGATGTTCAATTCTCCAGCGAGTGAGCCCCAGCTTTCCGACACGGCCAGAATTGCCGCCGTGAAAGTCGCGTATAGCTGTCGTGGATAGATCATGAGATACCAGCTATGTTATCGAGCATGATTCTTACCAGGGACGCGGTTAGGCCATACTCAGGGCAATTACGAACTATGGCTGTCGTATTCAGTTGTCCTTCTGCACACTTGAACAACGTAGCCACAGACAGGAAGAGTAAAGTGGCAGTAGCAATGAGGCGAATTACCCGCAGGGAAAATATAGCATATCCTCCTGAACGCTGTATATGATTCGCAAATTTGAATGTTTGGAAGGAACTGTTATGGTCGTCGGTTGAGTTCTCTGGTGTGGGTTTGCTGAAGCGATATCGAATCCAATGGAAAGCGGTGAACAAAATTTGAACCCCTGTCGTTAATGCCACAACCGCGAGAGGCAGGAGTCGAAAGTCTTTCGGAAGCCTGGGGTGATATTAGTTTTAGTACTTCATTCCATGAGAAACAAGCGACAACTCACTCGTCGAGGAAGATTGTAAGATGTGGTGTCCCTGGGTGCAAAAAGAGGTGATCACTGAGATGCATATTGAAACAGATGGTGTCGCCGTGTTTACAACTGGTTTTGACTCGTATGTCGGACAAGAAACTTTCGGTGGAACAGCTTTTATAACATTGTCATCTTCCCAACATTTTCTACTGACCGTATAATAAGGTTAAATATACCTCGACTTCGGGGGACCGAGTATTGATACCATCAACGAAAAGCACATGGACCGTGGTCATTTGCACACAGTCGGACTCCATCGGTTCGAGGCCATGGGTACTTATAGGTTGCTTACAGATAGCTGCTCGCGTTGTTTGCTACACAATTTTGGTATTTAAGTCTTCCGGTGGAAAAAAGTTCCGAGGACTATGTAGCGGTCGGAATTTAGTGATTCAAGGTTTGGTCAAGATTGCGCGGTAAGAAATTGAAATGTCATCCAATGTGGCGGCCCAAAACGTTCGAAGCGTGATGATTATCAATATAGTTGTTCTCACGCTAGACTTCACGCGCACGCTTCATATTGAACACAAGCGTTTCTGCAAAGGACCTATAACTGAAATGCAACAAAAATGGACCCTACTACTTCTTTTACCTCAGCCTACGGATTCAAAAACCAGGAGATCACTCTTCTGAAGAAAGGTTCGATTGAGACTTTCCCCTCGCCATGAGGTTCTTGTAATCAATGTCTCAAAAGGCAACATCCAAACATTTGCAGACCTGGTATTAACGCCAATCCAGGATATTGCGAAACGATGCAAATCGTCGCCAGTGGAAGTCAAGCGGATCGTGGATACCGTTCTTAACCGAACACCGGTTCCTCAACTACAGCGCCTGGACGAATATCCGACCTGTGCCGAAACTTTTACTACTGGAAGCGAGGTTCTCGATAGCATGCTTGGAGGTGGCCTGAGGACAGGCATGGTCTGGGAAGTTGTCGGTGAAAGGTGGGTCTTTCTAGTATCATATCCTATAAAGGGGTACTATGCTACAGAATTAACTTTTCTATAGCGCTGCAGGAAAGACCCAGTTTGCTCTTCAATCATCGCTTTTTATCCAGTTGCCACAAGAATCGGGCGGCATGAACGGATCTGCGTGTTATCTCACTACGTCTTCGAAGCTGCCCACGACACGACTCCTACAAATATCTCAGACGAACGACCGGCTGGCTATTGCGTCTTGCGGTCTCGAGCATATACATACCCTTGCGACGCCGACTGTTTCTATTCTGCAACATGTCCTCACAACCGTCCTACCCTCCTTCATCAAGGATCAGAAATCTAAACCTGGTGGAAAACCCATAAAGCTCCTAGTCATCGACGCCTTAGGGGAGTTGTTCCATTCTAATGACAAAACCACTACCTCGACTCTGGTGGCGCGATCTAAAGATCTCGTGAACATATCTGCTATTCTTCACGATATTTCTGCCGACCACCAACTAGCAGTATTGGTTCTAAATGAAGTTATTGATGTATTCGATCAGCCAAGTGGCCGAGTCACAGGAAATCAGCAAGGGTTACTCTACGAATATCAATCTCGATGGTTCAATTCAGCTGATTTTTTTGGCGAGAAAAAAAAGGAAGCAAGCCTGGGTCTTGTTTGGGCAAATCAAGTAAACACTAGGATCATGCTCAGTCGAACTGGCAGACGCAAATATATCAACCCAGAGGAGCTCTCTAAGCGAGTGCGCTTGTCTAACAGCTCCGAGATATCTGAACAGCCAACAGTCCAGTCGGAAGACCCACAATCTACCCTGATCCGACGTTTCAGCGTAATATTTAGCAACGTTTGCCTACCCTTCTCTTTGGACTACATTGTCTCGGAGGGCGGTATTCTTGTGCTACCAGATCAACAGATTCGTCCGGGAGACGGCCTATCCATAACTTGGACCTCTTCCGCCAATTCTCCCTCTACTGAAAGCCGCGAACAAGCTACGAGGTATAGAACTGATGATACTTCTTTTGTCCCACATACAGAGGCTCTTCCTGAGGCCGAATCTGGTACCTCTTTAACGAAAGTTCAGGGCGATGATGATCATCTAAGGTCAAATGCAGACTCATATGATAGCTTGGACTGGGATGCACTCGAACAAACGCTAAGCCAAGCACCGATAGCGGGTAACCTGGTCCCACCCAGTACGACCGTCGATACACTTTCTTTCGCACCAGATGAACCATCTTAAGTCAACAATAATTCCACCCAGATATCTCTTCCAAACATTCCAAACTGCGTAGCGCATATCATAATGCGTGTAACTGCATCATCGGCAGGGTCAATGGAAGTAGATGGTACAGATAATGGCATATATTGAATTTAGAAAAATATTATACAAGATAAAGGACAGGAAGAGGGTATGCAGGAGCAAAGATAATAGTGGCCTGGCGGAGCTGGCGGTAATGGTTGGTTGCTGCGGACTATAAACAACCCCTTTCATGTGTATAGTCGCTCGAAGCCAGAAGTGCAGAGGGATGATATAAGATCCGTGAATGTATCTGATATGTTCAAGCACCCATCGGCAGCTCGAACCAGCCTTCGTGCCCGAAAGTGTTCTCGCCCGAGTAGCTCACATATAGGAAGTTGTCCTCATCCCTATTGCCAAATGACATCAGCAATGGGCCCGGTTATGAACAATGACTGAACTTACTTGTGTTCCTCATAGATTGCACTCATCAGCGCTGCTGTTGGCGGCAGCACCTCGTCAACGAATATGAAGATAGCTTTCTCTGGGGCCAGCTTGATCCTTTTCCGAATGACATACACGAACTGACCAACGGTCAGATCCTAAAGAACCGCGAAGTATCAGACATCACGGTATTTCCGCAAGGGCCTCTGAAGGACACGCACGGAAGGCACGAGGTACTTCTTCTTGTCGATGGTTGGGATATCTGTGCGATCCGCCTTCTCGCAGATAACCTATGGGTCAATAAGACCGTTAGCGAAAGTTGCGAGATACGGGTAGAGAGACTAACCGGAATTCGATCTGGGTACTTCTGCCTGATGCGCTCAGCCTCTGCCTTGCGCTTCTCTAAGCAGGGAGGTGGTGAGGAGTTGATGGTAGCAGGTGGCGAGTGCTTACTCACCAAAGGGATGTTCATCCTTAAATTTGGATCTCATCGTGTGTATAGAGACGGAGGATGACGAGGAAACTGAGGCGTATTGCAAAGGAGACAAGGTCGACTACGAGTGGTTTATAGCTAGGAGCCCTAGTAATGGAAGCGAGACACGCGCAGCTATCGAGTGACTCGAACAACAACCGTCAACAAATACCACGCCATGCCGCCAATATTGCGTTTATGGACCTCTCTCCCGACGCGAGGCTGGCTGCGCGCGGTTCCGCAATGATAATTACTTGACACGATTACACATCGAAGGTTAGAATGAGGCTAGTAAACAGGCAGTATACTACAGGTATGGTGTATATAAATATAACTAGCCTGAGTCAGGGTGCACAGCGCAATAAGTATGCCAACTTGAAAGCTCTTGAAAGGCTTACCGAAGGCCAACAATCAGTGAAAACAGCGAGAATAAGTATTTGAGAAAGTCGTAGCAAGTACTTAAGTATGCGGAAATCAGTAAAATTTGCCAAATTAGATATCCAAGTTTACTGGTGGTTTATCTTCCAGAGGTAGAAGGTACAACTGCTTGCTGAGCACCCATTGATGCCGCCATTCCCAGAGCCATAGCATTTCCCATCTGAGACCCGGCGCTATCTGAGGGAACGAAAACGGTCTTCGAGCCAAACGCTTTAATCCTCGACACTTCCACGCGACGCATCTCCATCTCGCGCGCGAATTGGTCAATAACCTCAGCGTCCGCTTTGGCTTTGAGGCGCACTGCAGCCGCTTCCGCCTCTGCAGCTAGGCGAGTGGCCTCGGCTTGTGCCTCCGCCTCGATACGCACTTTCTGGGCTTGTGCTTTGGCGGCGGCGATGACTCGGTACGCCTCTGCATCAGCCTGAGTATTGGCTGACTGTGCTTTAATCCTGGTGACAGAGAGAGCTCCTTCTTCTTGCTTAACTTTGTTGCTATTTTCCCTATCGACATTCTAAAATGACTATGAGCCTTTGATCTTGCAGATTCAAGCATATAATCTTACCGCTGCTTCGACTTGTGCCTGTAGTGCACGCGCTGAGATCCATGTCAGAAATGCTGGTGACCTCTCAAAGTGTTGAAAACAAACTCACTAGTAAGTTTGTCCATTGTAGCTGCAATTTCTCCCTTGAATTGCCTATCAATAACAGCTAGCCGATCTCAAGGTTCAGCGGTGCCTCCATAAAAAGGGTTGCAAAACACACCAAGATCCTTGAGGACAATGCCATATTCCAGTGCGGCCTCGTGCATATCATCCATTGCGCGGCTTCGCAGAGCGTCCAAGAAGGCAGACGATGGATCATTTCCATCTTCCATGTTATCTGGGCCCAAGGACCGCTGCTTCACCATTGAAGAGTAGTCGAGATGGGCGACAATCTGAGTGAGAATTGACTGGGTCTTGTCCCTAAGCGCATCGTAGGGCGTGTTGTACCCATGTGTGGTTAGTTTGAGGGGCTCTGTGAGCTGCCATTTCAGGTAAATCGTTAGTTTGACAGGTACTTGATCACGAGTGAAGCTAAGATAGCAGTTGTTAGTAGTGGTACTTATCGATATACGTCGGTGTGAAGCAACATACATATCCTTTGTGGGCATCTCTAATTGATTCTCTCCCAGTGTGAACAAGCCACGAAGGGTCACACTTGGATTGGTTATCACAGACTGGCCGGCTCCGATGAGCTCCAAGTCATCACCCCGTTGGAGTATAGCACAATTGCTAGCAGGAATATTCAAGCTATTTGATAACGCGTGAATACCAAGCATCAGAGACGCATATAAAGAAATTCACAATGTTGCAACAACATATTCTTTTTGCTTATTGCCGCCAACGTTGCTGTTCATCTTGACTTCATGGGTAGATCCGAGGGTTACGCCCGTCAATTTGTCCTTGACAACATTGGGTAGGTGTGTTTGGTCGACGATAGAAAGAACGTCGTATGTTCCCTCGATAGCATAAGCGACAAAGCCTGAATTCTTAATGACAAATATGTGGTTTTGAGGATCAGAGACAACAGCTGCCTGGTTTTGAGATACTTGTACGACTGTCAAACCTTGGAAGTCGATAACAGTGTCTGACACTAAGTAGTTGCGAATACATGATATCAGAAGGTGCGTAAAAAAACCCAAGGCAGGGGACATACATCCAGTTGTTCCGCACCAAGTACGTGCCCACCAGTTTCGGAGAGGAAAACTAGGATAACGGCCTGGTTTTGTCAAAACTTTGGGTGAACCACTGGAAGGTGGCTATTACTTTAGAAAGATGTTGATGCATCGGGGACATTGGAACACACCCGTGGTTAATGAGACCGAGTTGGCCAGGTACGACCTCTCGGCCTGTCCAATCAGTTGGGCTTTTCTTGGAAAGGAGCTTTGTGCGTCCCGACTTGAATAATAATAGAGGTCGTCAGGTATTTGTGATGAAGGAGAAGAGAAGACCAAACCTCCACAAGTTGTCTATCCAGCTTTTCTAAAGCTTCGATTACACCGTTTTTCCCGATTGGTATAAAGAAGGGCCTCTCTTCAATGGTGTAGTCGACGGTTGTAAATTCGCTCAAGCGAGCTTCTTGCCCAGTGAAGCCTTGCGTAGACGTTTGCGCCCTTGTTGGAGGAGGGGTATGTTTGCCGTATGTATCATCTTGTCGCTTGTAAGGGGGCTCCCCTACAACAGTCGAGTTATCGCCAAAGTTCGTGGGCATTATGGATATTAAGATGAAGATGTGCTTGATGGGCCAATAAAACTGAGCAGCGAATATATAGAAACAACGTCGTCGAGGGACTATATATAGGCTCCCCCCTGAGAATACCGATCATGCGTAGCAACACAGAGTGAATTTGGCCACCCTGAAACTTGCTGTACGTTCTTGTACGCTAGCTAACTCTTGCGGTATACGGAATCCAATTACAACAGCATCGCCCTATGGTGATCATTATCACGCTCTGTCCACAAGTTACTTGTCTTTCCGCGTCCTTCCGCCCGCTCCGGCCGGACCGACTAATTCACGTCGGCACAGGTTCTCTGTTCCGTATTCCGGATGCCGGTGATGTGGTGATGTTGGTTCTATCTTTCGTCCGTAAGTATCAGACACAGCCCAAGAAGTTCAAGTAGCCTGGCCCGCAGGGAAATTTATTGACTTGGTTGATGAGAATAGTACCCCCGTTGAATTTGAAGAAGGTTATATTGTCGACTGTGGCCCAGTGACTCTGCTGCAGCACACATGTGTACATCAAATGACAGCGCTACGAGACCCAGGAAAAGTGTAGGTAACCAGGTAAGTAGTCTTAAGATTGACTGTCATCTTTTATTTGGTCTGAGAAGGAGACTAGGCAGTCTGTCTGATACAGGTCATGTCAATCTTGCAGTGCCATCTCAGTGCGCGTGGCATCACCATAATAACACTGCACCAGTCCCCCTCCAAATCCAAGGATAGTCTCTTTATTTCTTGCACAGACCTTCAGTTAGCCTGAGATAAGGTATAATAGAAATTGAAATTGGGGATGACCTGCATAGCCTTCAAATAGAATGGTCCAAGCACATAGCAGATCCAACAAAAGGATTAAAGCCAATTTCTAGGAATGTAGGAGTACTAGGTGACCAATTCACCCAAAGGGACAGTAGTCCGGATGATCTGCCTATGAGCACACCGTTTATCTGACGCGCTGTAGATGAAAGTCCGACAGTGAGTTCCGTCGAGCCATATGTGTAGCGCGTGTCGTTGTTAAAAGATGAGGGAAATGTCAACAGAAGGACCAATAAGTATGCATAGAAAGCTTTAGGGTGGGTCTTTGAGCACGTCGAGATGGCGAATTCTCAGCAATGGCAGCCTGTAGGAGAATTTCGGGGTGATCAGCAGATGGTGGGATGGATGCCCGGTGCAGCTGTGCACAACTGGAGGGCCGAAGGCTGAGCGCTGAAGCCGAGGGCTTGTGCCGTTCCGTGAGAAAGGGGAACATTCATCACATGATCGTGATAGATTAGTCAGAAATCCATGCGATAACGTCATAGGGCATTAATTGTGTTCGTTGATTGCGCGACGCACCATGCTAGCACCTAGTTATCTCATGGCCACCAAGTATTTAAAGCGTGATATCCTCAAATCTCCTGCGCCCTTACATCTTCTGTATCGCTTTGCACCATGTCCAAGCATTTCATCCTCAATACCGGTGCTCAAATCCCCGCCATAGGCTTTGGTACTGGCACTGCCTTGTTCAAAAAAGACGCAACTGCCCTCGTCCGTCTTGCCATTGAAAATGGAATCACCCACCTAGATGGTGCGCAAATGTATGACAATGAAGGTACACTTGGTGCGGGTGTCAAGGCCTCGGGAAAACCACGCTCGGAATTGTTCATAACCACAAAGATTTTCACACTCGCCCCGGGGCAGACAATCACAGAGTCTTTGAAGGCCTCACTCGCTCGCTTTGGTTTCGATTACGTCGATTTGTTTCTGATCCACGACCCAACTAAGGCTCCGGCTGGCGAACTTGGAAAATGGTGGGCAGGAATGGAGGAAGTTTACCATGCCGGTTTGGCAAAGGCAATTGGGGTGTCCAACTTCCAAGTCGAACATATCAACGAAATCTTGCAGACTGCCAAGGTCGTACCTGCTGCAAACCAGGTGAAAACATATCTATTTAGCCTTGTCGCTCTGCTAAATTATCTGCATTCAGATCGAGTTCCATCCTTACGTTTGGAAAGCGGCCGAGCCAATTGTGAAATTGTGTAAAGAGAAAGGAATCCTGATTGAGTCTTACGGTGGCCTTACACCTATCGTCCGTGCTCCTGGAGGACCTCTTGATCCCGTTCTTGAAAACATTCGTAGTCGTCTGGAAAAGACGGATGGCATCCCTGTTAGCGCGGGCCAAGTCCTCAGCAAATGGATCTTGCAAAAGGATGCCGTTGTCGTCACGTATGTCGTAATCAATTGCAATTTGAGTTGACAGCGACTAATCTTCGATGTAGCACTTCGACCAAGGCAGAACGCATTCAGGAATTTTTGGTGGTCGAGAATGTATCCGACCTCACGCAAGAAGAATTGCAGGCTATTGATGACGCTGGATCGAAATTGCACAAGAGAGTTTTCATGCACCATGCCTTCAAGGATTGAATTCGTCTATCAATGTCGGAATTGCAGAAGTAAAATAACTGAATTCTGTAACATATATATAATAGCCGACTTCCACCATACAGTTCATCTGGGAGAGATGTCTCATCTCTAATGCCTGACCAGTTGCCAAGATTGATGTTACTGTAAATCATCGCTGAATGATAGATAGAAGAGTCCTAACCGAGTCCTAACCGAGTCCTAACATGCATTACTTATTCGCACATTTGTATATGTATGGTGATTATCCGTCTCAGTTTTTACTCCTATAAAGTAGGCAAATCGACTGAAGTAAATGCATTCACTTGCATCGGAGCAGAAGCAGAGTGGGGTTTGAGTATCTTATTGTAAATAACCTCATCTATTGACGAAGGCAAAAGGTATATCCGTAATTTGTCCGTAATCAGAGTTGGCACGACATCCCCACTGGGTCTCCATGTTCATCCAGACAGAACTAAATAAGAATGCCCTTGTAAAGTAAGTACTCGAAGCCGTCCAGCATTGAAGGTAGCACAGACGTTCGACATAAGCCATGACCTCAACGGATAAATTTTGTTTTTTATCTGTTCTTTTAAAAAAAGAGTACACTGAAACTCCCTCCGAAAGGCATTTGCGAACGGCAACAATTACATACCGTTTACGGATGGTTATGAACAGACGGCCGGACGCAGACGATCTTTTATTGGACTGTTATTCCAATGACTCAGCCTATCGGTGGTTCTTTTTCCAAGATGCGATATATATTTATGCACATTCTTATGGCTTGACCTCGCATGAGAGCTGAGAGGTGTGCTGCCGAAGTTGATCTAGTATCACCTGTCAAGATAACACAAAGATAACATAAGTATCTCATGAGGAAAAAGAGCGGGGGCAAGTCCAATGCACCGTTTTTGTAGAATAGGTCACGCAAATGGTTCCAATTCCGTCAACCCTAGCTATCGAGCCGCTTTTCTTCATGTGCTCGCCATTTTGGACAAAATGCTTGCCAATTGAATGCGTGCCACGCAAAAGTCGCGTCGCGTCAGCCCGCCCGGATCAATATTATTATTATTAATGGCCCGACAGGGAGCCTCCGATCACTTCCATTTTTAACCTCCGCTTGTCAGTTGATCGGGAGGCACAAGGAGCATGCCATTCTCAGCTTATACCATCATCGTCCGAATCCCGTCAGAATGAACGATTGAAAGATTATCGATGCTATGTGATTGCTGGAAAGGAACTTCGACGGTACATCCAACTGAGGTTTCAAGCAGGACGTATCGGGGACGCGGCGGCAAGGTGTATTTCCCCTCTCCTTGCTATTTACTGAAAGCCTCGCTTGGAATCGAGCCTCGCGTTCACAATTATCTGTTTAACAGAGCGTGGATATTCTGATGAATCTGTCTTTCGCTTCCTATTTTACAACAGTCTACAAACGGAAAACACTGCAAAATCAAACGAACACTGGTATCACCGCTGCCACTGCCAGTCGGCAAAGATAGCTACGCGACCGTGGAACTGACAGCCGTTTGCCTCCTTTTCCCCGATTGCTTACTGAGTGGGCTGCAGATATTTCGCTGAAACTGACGGCTCACTTGCACGATACGTCTACGCCGAATTACAGAAATGGCCTTACTCCATCTCGAAGGGAACGCACCTCTATGATTTCTGGGCCATGGATAAACTTCAATTAGCAGCGCGGTACCAATTACCAGAGCTTGTATTGTGTCTTCCTGGGTGAAATTGTTCTCTCCGCTGAAGAAGGCTCCGCACAAGTTGCGCTTTGATATCTGCTGGCATTTTTATGATGCTTCCACCTTCACCTTGCTGCCAATCGTGTGATTCTGAGCGGAGAACTGGGTCGCAAGCCTTTGTGCTTTTATTGACGGAAGCCAAGTATATTCCTGATATTGTGCCTCGATGGAAGTCCACGGCAGTCGGATTGTAGACTTTCAAGGGGCAACTGCCATGGACAATATGGATCACTTGCGTCCGTTCGCGGGGAGCTTCTTGGCCATGTTTTGATAGATATACTTAAAGCTCTTCGTGCACCAGAGTGACAAGCTTCCCCTTAGGCTTGCCCTTCCCCCCATTAGAAGATGCTGTGGTGGCTCCCAACGTTCTTTATCTTGTCTTCTCTGCGGAGCACGGCTGCTCAGGCTCAGGCTTCTTGCCTACCCTTCTACAGCTGGGTGCGCTTTCTATCGATCTGTACCGCGCCCTTTGCTAATCCTTTGTTTCAGGCATCTAATTCGCAAAACCAGAGCCCGTGTCAGGTTGCAGCTTCCCTGCTAACAGTGTGCAATGGCTCTCGTGAGTGCAATGGGTATGTAGTGCTACAGTCAAATCATACATGTTTCGTGCCAGCGTTTCCTGTTCTCCCGCTACCAGCCAATAGCGAGTATCTCGGACCAACCTTGCAAGACGCGAATCCTTGTCAATGCAATACGGTGACATACTCTCTGATGAGTGCTTGTGGAGCTTGTCAGGGTCAAGACTACGTCTCGTAAGGACGATCATTCGTGGTCCATGAAATACCACACTCACGTAAACGCTGATAGCTGGAGCGTTTGGACAACGAATTGCGCGACGGTGTATGGAAATATGTGCGTCCAACTATCTTTGTCGTTCGTGGAAGGGCCCTCATTATTGTTCATGCAGATTCCCAGAACCTATCCCCTCGGGAGTCTCGGTGCCTGGCTGGGCGTACTTAGATGTCGAGGTGGGATCCAAACCCCCCCCCCCTCCCCCCCCGTTGGGACTACTCACCCACTCACGCCTACAGGCAGAAGGCAATTTCGATCAAACGAACGCAAAGAATAACGTCAGTGAGTACTCATCTACTTTGACAAATCTCTCTCCTGAAAGGCCCTTTTAGATCTCACGGCATCTACTGCAATACCGTCCTCGACAAGCTCAATTGCACCGACATCTGCCACTGTATCCGCCAAATCGACCAAAGTAGTTTCATCAACGACTAGTCACACAACGGTACCGACAACTTCAGCGAAAGCGGCCACGCCGACGGCAACAGCAGCCGCCGGATCCACAAATGTATCCGATACACGAGAGAATGTTATCGGCGGGGGCATCGTTGGTGGCCTAGTCGGCATCACAATTCTCTGTGGGCTTTTGTATTGGTATCTTCACCACCGAAGACGGGCCGCTAGAAATGGGGTACATCTGTCATCCCCTGCTTCGTCTCATAATCCATCCTGGCGCAGCCAAGGGCCTTATATGACCCAGGTACCTGCACCACCCGCCTCGGAGGCCCCTCCTTCCGTGAGTCTCTACAGGTCTCAGTGCACCACTACTGGTGACAACGATGCTAATTTATTGCTTAATAAATGTTAGACTTCTTCCGACGGTAATCGAACACCATACCATCAAAATTCAAACGCATTTGACTCTGCCGATACCATACCAGCGGGACACCACCATGTTTGAGAAACGCGAGCTGTCACGGTGATTACTGTGTTCTTGACCTTTTCTACGTGGTCATGGCACATTGTCCGCCCCCCCCCCCTTTTACTTGGTCGATGACAATGGCAAAATTCTCCCGGCCTCAGGCTTAATATCAGGGTCAGGCTTCGTCTCTCGGTGGCTGATTCATGGAACTGTGTGCCCTTCACACAACAATGAGAGGTGCGATGGATCGATAATGTATAATTTAATATATGAGCAATTTATCTCGCTCCTCTCGAATGTGTGAAAATTCGCTGGCGAATTCCGAGCGCTGCCTTTGCCTGCTGTACAGTAGGTCTGGAACGAGTCTACAAATTGGAGAATTCGGCGGCCACTGACTACTTCGGATTGGTAGTAAGTCCTTTTGTTACTTGCTACGCCGTCCCTCCTCGGGCCTAAGGGCCTTCCTCGATCGCCCAACCTTCGCTCTCGATTTGATCTCACAACTTGTTCAAGTAAAATACCGCTCGGACGCTGCTTGTCTTCACTCACCTATCGTTTGTGTTTCCTGTGTTGATTCCAAGCTGATTCTGCGGGTCAAACACCTACAGTAGCTCCCAAGTCACGGTAAGTATTAATTCGATCAGAGGTAGTAATATATTTATAACTTGAGCACCAATTGGCCATTAGCTCAATCATTCCATCATTTGAACCTGTGCAGTGTGCGCATGTATCGAACCCCGACGGTGTGCTCCTCACCGGGCTATTTCTTCGGCCCACGGAATGTTGCGAGCTTATAATTCGGGCCTCTTGTGAAAGTACGAATCCCCTCATTTCCGTGATCTCTCATGTTGTGGCGGCTACCCATAGCAAAACTCGCCGTGTCTGCCATCATAGTTGGCGCAGTGTTCGTCGTTGGTCAACAGCCTGGTTCCGATGTCACTACATGTATAGAAGCGTATGATTGGGTATGTATCAAACCGACATGTTTAAACGAGATCGATGAGATTTTGACGAATGATTTACACAACAGTCCATCAATGCCAGAAACCAGACGCCTTGCGTTGTCGCTGCCTTCCTAGAGAGTGCTTGCGGGGGTAGTACGTATTCCCTTTCCAAATCATATGGGCACATAATATTCTCGATGCTTACGTTTTATTTTGCGCAACCAGTTGTCCGTATACCTGCGTTGCCCGCGGGAAATCACTATTTGGGGCCGAATGCTTCCCAAATAAATCCATGCTTGTGCAGTTCCGTCACATATTCTATGGTCAGCGCCTGTGCAGGTTGTCAAGATCGAAGTTTCCAGAACTGGACGACGTGGACGCTGAATTGTTTAGCCACCTCTTTAACGACGTAAGGCTTGCTCATGGATATAGGCGCCCATTCCATTGATTGACACGTATCCCAGATTTCCTCCAAATGTCTCTACGGACGTGGTCGTTCCCCAGTGGGCCTTTCTGAATGTTTCCGCCGTCAGTGGCCTTTTCCGTCTGACCGTGGCAAATATTCATTTACTATGTCATTTTACTAGTCCGACGACACTTTCGATCCAGTGCTTGCAGAAGAAAGTGAGCTTAATGTTCGTTCCTGATTATATATGACCATATGTTCGCCCATAGGTTTGAGTGGAATTGGGCCATCATCTGTTCCTACAATCAGTGCGACTAGTACTCCGGCCTCTACGGTGACATCTCAAGGTTCTGAGTCAACATCCCCTGCCGCAGTCAATGATCCGCCGGAGAAGCACAGTAATACTGGCGCTATAGCAGGAGGCGTCGTCGGCGGGCTCGTGCTGCTGGCTGTGGTGGGCTTAGGATTATTGTGGTGGTACGTGCGTAAAAAGCGAAATGCTGTCCAGAAGGATGTGCCATTCGATAGCCGCGCTTTGGTGTCCGGCAATGTCATGTCCCAACCTACCGGCTCTTCAAATCTCCATGGCTCTGGAACATCCACTGCGCCGTACTCTTCTCCATTATACGTATGATTTCCTCTTCCTCTGGTATAATGATATGCTAGGCTCACACTCCCCTGCTCCATTCTTAGGGAACATCAACTGATCTTAGCGCATATCCGGGCTCACCGGTAACTTCAGCTGTGTATACTACTGTCCCTGGGAGCCGAAGATCCATGGAAAGTATTTCGCATAGCCTTGCACACTTCGGCGGATTGCAGACACTGGCACCAATCCGGAAACCACCAGGATACAGCGGCGCTGCAGAAGTGTAAAATGCGTACATACTTTCTGGCCTTGTAAACCTGTGATACTTAATCCTTGACTCTATGCAAATACTTATGCATTGTTCTACTATTGTTTTCTTGAAAGTGGCAGATCGTCCATTTATATGGCTGAGATAGATTCTGATAGATTCTATAAATTGCAAGTACACAGGATTCAGAGGGTAAATCAATCACAAGAACCAGAGGATATACATATCACCTCGATTCAACGGGCTCGGGATCCAGTTTTTGTCCAATTTGAGCTCGATTTGAGCAAATTTTGCGTCATGTTATGCGTCAGAAAGGAGAGAATTTGCAGATAAAATTAGTACCCAGTGATAACTGAATGAGGAATCGTGGGCGACGCGCCTGAAATCGAACTCTTGAAAGCTGACATGTGATGTGACGCGTGTGGGTGCCACTACAGCGGTTTTGAGTCTTGCAGTTGCTCGTCATTGATCAACTCGACCGTTACATCGTACGATGACGGCCGAATTTTCTCCCTCATCCCACGCACCGCCATCAATCGCATCTCTTCCTCCATTCTCAACCACTTCAATTCCTCGACTACAGGCACTTTATTCCGACTTTTCGCGGCAGAAACTCTCCAATCCGGCCTCATACAGTGCTAACGTCGAATGGTGGCGCAAAGCTCTCGAGGTCCTCGTCGGCTCGGGAATACAGCACTCGGTACACACGAATGCACCCACGGCCACTCCGCAGCGGCGACAGCGAAACTCAAAGGCAGAAGACGCGTATCCAGCAGGGGAGCGAGAACCTTTAAGGAATGATCGGCTGGTTCTGCACGGTGGCAGGGAGCTCCTGGATTGTGTGAAGATCCCTAAAGTTGGCAAGCCGCTTTCGTTAGGCGCTGTACTCGTGCGTTACGCTCTTTTCATACCGTTCTATCCCAGTCCGCTGTCAACATTCACATTGCCACTATTGTCTTTCTCTGATACCGAAACGCTGACGCCCAATTTCGCCCTAGCAAGTCTGAACTTCGCACCATTCGCGCCGCCATTCCTTTGTCCGAATTCCTCTCAGCAAAAGCCTCGATATACGACTCAGGATGGCTACCGGTACGCATCGCGTCGTACGTGGTTGGCAAGCCCCTGTGGTGGGCACTTGAGCAAGTGGGCATTGTGGGTGAAGAGGGCCTGCTTGGACAAAGAAGCAGAGGACAGCACCACAAAGACACGGGTTGGTGGGGAGCATACGTGATGGTCCACCTCGTGGAGGCGGCCGCGGATGCGGTGCTAGAAATACAAGAAGAGATACAGGTTACAGCTGGTGATGCCTTGTATACTATGGACACCTTCCGAACGACTTTCGGTGGTGTTAATGCCAATGGTGCAGCTGAGCCACTTCGGGAAACGGACGCTCAAGTTCTAATCAAATACCTGGAACGCGACCGGGGGTTGATTGCTGTGGACAAAGAGGTTGGATGCCATCAATATTTTCTCGTATATTTTGGCTGACCAGCGGGTGATCTAGATCATCAAGTTCATTGACAAGCAAGCACCAGTCGAAGAGCGTGCAGTTACTGCAGTCGATCGCGGCATATTGGAATTGAAGAGCGCAATCCGCAATTTGACTATACAAGTGGATTCGCTTCACAGCAAGATAGATGAGTAAGTACGTGCCCACATATGAGCCATCGTATTCTCATCAACTTGTAGTTGCACGGCAAAAGCGACTGCCGCTCTGCACCAAAAGCGTAAACCTGCAGCGTTGAGCTATTTGCGATCTCGCAAACAATTTGAAGACCTTCTAAACAAGCGACTGGGGTCCCTATCAACTCTTGAATCGACATTCATGGCCGTTGAAGCCGCTGCCGGCGACATTGGGGTACGCATTCCATTCGTCTATTTCCCGGTAACTCTAACCATCATTCGTTTCGACAGATATTGAAGTCGTACGAAACGTCTGTAGTCACTTTGCGTGCCATATTGGCGCACCCTTCACTCGAGCGCTCGAGTATAGACAAAACGATGGAAGCGCTTGCCGATGCCAATGCCGATGCGAAAGAAATCGATAATGCAGTTCGCTTTGGTGGCGATATCGCTGTTGGGGTAAATGAGAATATTGATGACGAGGAGGTAGAGGCACAGTGGAAGGCTATGGTTAAGGAACTGGAGGCAACCGAGAAATCAAAGGAGAGCACTGATGTTACCGAGAAGAAACTGAATGGCATTGGTAAATCACCAGACGGTAGTCCTCTTATTTCTGTTCCTCAACGGATCCCCGCTTTATCATGATACATATACCTATATGCATTGTTAATTACTACATTTGGCTGGCTTAACTAATTTGACAAACAAGTCCCTTTTGTTATGATCGACCTGTGGAGATCTTTCCAAATGTGGTACTTATTTCCGAATTAAGAAAGACGGCAGCAAAATAAGCGATCGAAACTCAAATGGATTGTAACCTGAATCAGTGAAGAGAACAGTGATTGTTTGAATGTCTCCATAGTCAATTTACAGGGGAGAAGAGGGAGTATTTATTTCAACATATTGTACAATGGAAAATGACACGAGTCAAAGCAATGTAATGTAACAGTGGATTGCGACCCAATAAATCACTTGTTGCCCATGCCAACAGCGTTCTTGGCCTGGTCGAGGAGAGATTCCTGGATATTTAAATGACATTCAGGTGATGAACTTTGATTAGTTTTACGAAAGACTTACGCTGTTGCCGCTGGAAGAGTTGGTCAATGAATCGCCCATCTTCTGGCTACCAGACTTCTGACTCTGCAGTAGCAACAAATTTCGAAAGTGAGTATGCTTGAAGGTAGACCGTAGAGGAACTGACGTTGGGCTGAACAGAGGATGCCATGTTGTCCATGGATCCTTTGATCTTGTCGCCAGCCTGCTCGAATGTGCCCTTCTGGGAATCGGGCTTCATGGCAGATCCAGCCTTGTCGGTGAAAGATTGGCGGGAGGCGTCGGACATGTTGTGAATTTTTTCTAGAGGCTATGTGGTCAGTAAAAATATGAATTGGATAGAGTATGAACGCACTGGTCGGTTGTGAGTAAGTTTGAAAGTTGTGTGAGTACTGGGATGGGGATTGGCATGAATTCTTGGCCGGCTTTATAGAAAATTAAGAGCCCTATGCATGACGTCTCGAAGAATGATTACGATATAGTGACGCATGCGGGGCGCCTAACATGACGAAAGAACGCGGCCCATTCAGCAGTGGATCCACAGGACGGGGGTGGCACGCGCCGGCAAACAAAGCCCAACAAGTGACGATCATGCCAGCCTCGGATCGGGATTCGGGACTCCATCTATCATGGCCCCTGTCCGTCTCCGCCATCCAAAGGGCGTCTCCACCGTCGAGGTCCCCTCAGACAACTCGTTCACTGTCCAGGATCTTCAACAGGAAATATATGCTGCTACTGATATCCTCCCTTCACGTCAGCTCTGTAAGTTCGATACCTAAGAACCACAAGTGTTCTACATCGCTTATGCTCGTCCGCAAAAGTAAAGTCCGGGTATCCCCCTCGTGCACTTACTTTGGTTCCGGAACTTCCTGTGCAGTCGCTTGGTCTACTGAAGGGGGACCAGCTTATCGTCAATGAATCAACAGGTTTTGGCTCGTCAGCTGCTGCTGCACCTCAGCGCGTGCAACCCCTCGCTCAATCGGCTAGCCCCAATGTGCAGCCTCGTCCGAGCCCTGCCCCCCCAGGTTCGGCGAGTGCTCAGACCACAGCTACAGGATTACAGCCATCTCCTGGTCCTGACCATGTTGAGCTCGATGGAGGATTTCTAGTCCATCGCGTAAGTGCATTGCATAGACCCCTCAGAAATTCCTCAAGGAGGCCATATACATGTAATGTCAGATCGTTCCCGACGACAACTCTTGTCTTTTCTCCTCCGTCGCGCTGGTGTTTGAGCAAAGTATCACCAAAGCTCCCCAACTGCGTAAAGGTGCGGTATCTTGCCTCGTCCGATAACTCTAAAGTATGCTGACTTTTACCATTAGTCATAGCAGAAGGCATTCGAAATAACCCGGACACCTATAGTGAAGCCATTCTTGGGTATGTTCCTCTGATCTTAGTGCTCAGAACATTAATACTAATGGCCATTCGTAGGATGCCACCTTCCCAATACATCGACACTATCACCAAACCGACCTCTTGGGGGGGTGCTATCGAACTCAGCATCCTCGCGGCACATTACTCAGCGGAGATCGCAAGTGTTGACGTCGAAACAGGTCGAATAGATCGCTTCGCCCCCGGAGAATCCGGAAGTCTATCTGTCATGCGAGCCATCCTGGTTTACTCTGGGATACATTATGACGCTGCCACACTCGCGCCGATGGCCGACGCCCCAGCGGAATGGCATCAAACTCTATTCCCCATCGCAAGTATTTCACCTTTTCTAGGCGGGATATACCATATTTACTTTTCATCCAGACGTCTACGGAAGACTCTGACCCAGTCTTGGTCGCAGCGAAGAAGCTCGCTGACATCCTGCGGGCCAAAAAGGCTTTCACGAACACGGCCACTTTCGATCTCAAATGTGAAGTAAGTCTCCCCAACAAAGCACAGATAAATTCATGTCAGGCTGTCAGAAGCTGCTGTCGGCCTACTGCGCTGATCACTCAGCTGACATCTTCTGTCTTCTTATACTTTTCTTATCTGTGTATGTATAGGTATGCGGACAAGGCCTCAAGGGCGAGAAGGGCGCGAGAGCACACGCGGAGGAAACAGGACACGTTCGGTTTGGCGAATACTAAAGACGATTATATTGGATTATATCAGGGATTCGGGATACCAATCTCATTCTTATGGCAAAAGACCAGTCAAACGTGCTTATTCATTCAAACACCATTTCGAGCGTGTGCACTGAGTACTCCCGCTTAGTTCTGGAGTCTTGGATATACAATTTCTCACCTGAAATGGTGAAAACATGCACGCAGATCAAAATCGACCGCACTAACTGAGTAAGTGAGCAGGAAGAAGTAATTTGACAGTTCCTCGAGACGGCGAAATCTCTGCGTACCAATCAAAATAGGCAGTGGCGCCAGTGTTTCGCCAGGTAAGTATCCGCCTGACTCTTTCCGCCATATCTCTTGGTGCGAACTATATGGCATTCGACCAAGGTCTTGAGGGTGTGATGTTGTACAATAGATCGTTTTTCTTATCGAAAACTAATATATGTAACGAGCAAATCTATACCGGGGCCATAGCTTAGAAACGTGGAGCATCACATGCAGTTACAGAGGATTACACGGGCGGCTGAATTTGACAATTCGGCGCTGGATGTTACCGTGACAACCTTGTGAGCAAACATCAGCCAGACAAAGTGGTTTTGTGGAAATTCTGTGCTTATTGACTAGGTTATCAGACAATGTTACTTCGCTTGTGGCGTGACTTACAGATTTTTCCGATTTTTGGACTTTTTGAACGCATTATATAGGTCTTCCGCTGTGGACTTCCTATTTATCAGCGGTCCAGCATAAGTAGTATCCAGAGGTCTGTTTCAGACAGAATTTAGAAAATTGAAATCCAATGGGTAGATCTGGACCTCCAACCAACTTCCAAGGTCCAAGACTCGTGAGTCGTCAGTGGTCACTCAAGTTCAGACTGTTCAGGAATCAGTACTGAGTAAACAGTATGAGTATTGAGCGATCTTAGTGCAAAAAGATGGGGGCACCGCGGATCGAACGCAGGACCTTTAGAACTTCAGTCTACTGCTCTCCCAGCTGAGCTATGCCCCCGATAAGAATTGTGCATATATTCTGCAGCCCCGATTGCTCAAAGGAAGAAGGATAATCCCAAAACCTGATGTACTACTCATACAAATTCATTTGATTGACAGAAAAGACTCCGTCTTGCGGTCAATATGCACGAAAGTGAGAAGTTAGATCAATTAGGTCAAATAATACGGTGACTAGACAGTGGACAAGTAGACGACATGACCAATGCTTTACCGAAGTTACTTGTGGAGGTGCAAGTTCATTTCATAGTGGACCCGTGAGTTCCATAACGACAGGACAATGGTCGGAAGCACCATAAATCTCATCCCGGATTTCGCACTGTGAGATTTGGACTATCAACATTAGTCTTCCCTTTCGTCTAGCATACGTACCATTTTGACACGGCTTTGCAATCGCTGGCTGATAACCACTGCAGCCAACCAAGTGGTAAGAATCACGCGTTTTAAAATCAGGATTGTTACTTACTACCGTCAATTCTCCAGCCTATTCCTTTGCTCCTGCAGTCAAATCTGTAGGAGAAGTAACTATAGGCTTTCGTATCAGGATGCAAGTTTCTCCAGATATCAACAAATTCAGGGGCATTGCTGTCCTCAGGATCCTTGAGGAAGTTCTTGAATGCGGTGGTTTCTATCTCCGTGTACCCTGCAGTCTTGTTCCAATTTTGCTTGGGGTTCGACAGATCTAGGCAAGGAGTTAGAAAACTGATATTTGTACGATCAGATACCAGGGACAAACCAAGCTCAGTCGGAGCTACATTGAGATCACCAGCCCAGATGACGGGTTTTGTTTTATCTAAATCACGCATGTGCGCAAAAAAGTGGGTGTTCCAAATTTTCTTTTGATCCATAGTCTATTCAAATAAACGATGAGCGGGACATATTTCTTGGGAATGCTGTATACCTTCAGCCCTTGACCTGCATTGACCACATAGGTCCCAACCACGTAACACGATTCGAATTCTAGCGTGATGATTCGTCCCTTGACTGAATCCGGATCTGGGTGTCCCGGGATCTTCTCGTCAACACTGAGGGGCTTTGCCTTTGATAAAATAGAGGTGCCAGCTGAACAACACGATCAGCCCGGTTGCTATGTTCAAGTACGGTCTTAGACTAAGATACGCACCGTAGCCTTTCTTAGAAGAACTGGTCCAATACTGATAGGGATATCTGTCTTTTAGGGCAGGTACGAACGGGGGTGCATTGAGCTGCCGAGGTGGAGACAAGGTTAAGTAACACTTTTCTCATGTGCGGAGAGCTGACGCGACTTACCTTCGTTTCTGTTATGATGAGAATATCAGTGTTCTCTGCTTCCACGTATTGACTGAATCCCTAGGATCACCTCAGTAGGATGCTCGTGTTCAATAGTAGGATAATTACCTTCTTTGCACTGGCAGCGTACCCGGATACATTCCATGCCACTATACGCGTCGTTCCTGGCTCCTTTGGTGGTATGACAATGGATACAGGAAGTACTTTGTTAGTAGGTTGTGAATTTTCAGGTGGGGCAGCCTTCTCGTTTCGAATCTTCTTTGTAGGTTTTTGCGAAGAACCTTCCTCGCCATTTGTTTCCTCAATATTTCTCTCAATCTTGCGCTTTGAAGAGGTACGTTGCGGTTTGGGGGGCATTGTGCTCAAGAGCTTAGATGTGGGAAAAATATGGAACAAGCTTATGCGACGAGGAATGCGTCTTGAGGTAGGAATGAATAAGCAACGAAAGAGTACTAGGCTGACTTGCATTTACATAAATTAAAAGAGTTATGGATGTAAAATGGGGATAGGACCAGCTGATGCAATACACGATCAAGTGACTGACGCGCTGCTCTACCTTGCTCCATTCTGTTGCACGTGCAGGGTATTTCCAACCTTCCGAAAACGAAGCTGCAAGCCTTTCATGATTTTCATTCGCATATATTTCAGCTATCGCATCCTTTCTTTCTTTCTCTGTTTCCCACTTCTCTTGGTGATACCTGTCTCTTCACATTTATTTTGTTTTCCCATCGGAGTCTTCACACAAAGGTTGCCGCCGTTCCTCTTTTGATTACAATCTTAAATTGCACCAAACTCTACACGCTGGGCCCTGGCCCTTTCAAACTGCTTTTCTCAGCATGCTCCATCGCGGGTTCTCGGCTTGGATTGTTTCCGAAGATGAAGAATTGAAGGAGGAACTGACCGAGCTAAACGAGGAAGCAAACATGATTTCGTGTTGGATTCCTGGGAGACCAGGGAAAGTACGTTCAACTTTTTAGCTATAACCAGATAAAATGCCTAACAGCCCACGTCTTCATAGCGATTCCACGTTTGGTGGCAGGACCACGACGGTGGTATTGACACTTGTGCTTTCATTACCATCGATGGCCTTTGCGTCCCGGGTAGGTTCCTCAAAGGCACAGGGATCTCCGTAAGGAGTGGCGTCCGAACCTCTGACAATACGGAAAGGCCTTTCATGTTTCGAGAAGCATGTGATGATGGTAAGCTCTTTGGAGTCTGTATCAATTCAACATAGACTGATTTCGTCACAAAGGATTGACTGCTGAAGGGATTCCAGGCGATGCTGGTTCCATTACTTTGAAAATAAAAAGAGTCAAGATATTGGAGGCCGAGTGGGCTAGACCTCTGCCAAAACTGCCTTCGCCTGCACTGGGAAAACGAAAGAGAGGCGGCGCGTCTGTCCAGTGCGTCCATCTGATTGCTTTATGAAGCTGCCTCATTCCATGCCATGCATTACAGGCTTGGTCCAGAAGAGCAAGCGCACATACGACAGCCAACGACTTATAAGGTCGCCGCACATGAAGAATGGCTTCCCACAGGAAGTAAACCCATCACATATGTGACGTTTGTCTTCCGCTATAAATCGCCGGGTAAGACCATATTGAACAGAAACTCAATTCAGTGTTGATAAGAAACCCTTCAGAATCTCTGTTGCGTATGCCTGGTGTCTTATCAGCGCCTGCTTTCTCGAAGGAACTATTGAAGTCATTCCATGGCCCAGATGGCAAAATTGATTATAGTAAGGTTGTATCCGCTGTTGTGGGCGCCTGTCAGGACCATTTGTCCAAGCGGCAAAAAGTAGAAAGGTTTCCGTCGGTCAATTTCTCCCAGTTTAACGCATCGAGCTCTGGCGTTAAAACAGAAAGTTCATCAGGCCCATCTCAGATGCTTGCCATCACAGCTCCTACATCCGGTTTGGCTCATCTACCCACTGCGCCACCCACAGCAATGACGGGATCCCGCAAGACTTCTAAACGTAGGAAAACCTCAACTCGGACCGCCAAGGTGGTGTCGGAGCCTGCACCGAGCCATGCTATCGCCTCAACTTCACGTGTGTTATCTTCGAGTTCTGATAGTTGGGTAGTACACGAATCTACGGCAAATGGTGCATCAACTTCAAATTCTCGTGCCACATCTTCCAGCTGGACGGTATGTGTTTCCTTTGTGTTATAATACGGTACTATCGTAACAAATGAATATCTAGGCTGAATTTGGCCCCAGTTATCCTTCTGCTGGGGAAAAATGGGCTGCCTCCTGGGCTGCCGAGTTTTCTGCGGCAGCGTCTACTTTGGAGTCATATAGTGATCAGGACCAATCTTTCACTCCTCTGCTGCGGTCATCCTTGATGAATGCAGGGCTTCCCGACGATTCAGGGACATCTGAAAGTCCTGGGGATGCAGATCAAGAACCATTCGCCTGAGGCATTCATCACACTTTTCTTTGTCTCGGATGACCTCCCAATTCATCGTATGTTCGTATTTGTTTTCATATCTGCTTTCATATAATCAGTATTATGTTTTGTTATGTTAGGCTGACAGTTGACTTACTTAGCTCATGCTTTTTTCTGCCTTTTAAATTTGCTTTCATCCTGTTGCTGTTTTGTACTTGTAGAATAGCTGTCGTGTACGTACATACCTTGTCTCTCAAAATGAATACATAACCAACCATGATATATATGTCGATACATAGCAAGGTCAACAGAGTCAAACAGCGCGTACATTCCGACTCCGACTCTGGCAGTCTTGCCCTTTGAGCAGAATTCGTCTTTCCTATCAAAACTATGAGCAGCTCTAGTCAAACCAAACACCCCAGCATTATTCTTTACATCTGGCCGAGCCAGTGGGAGCTTCCGTCGTTCGATCCTCTTTGTCTCGCAGCTGTGCTTTATTTGCAACTTGCTATACCGAGGCAGTTCAGCGTTATAGAATGTTCAAGTCCTGATGGTTCTCCGACTGGTGTGTTCATCTGTTCTTTCAGCATTGATGTATTCTCATCAACCGTGGCCAGGACAGCTACCGTGTTTAGTCCATGAGCAATACGCCGTCGCGTTGTATCCTTCCATTGTAAAATACATTTCGGGACTTCAGACTGCAGACTTCAAAACTTATCCTCGAGCGGATCTCGATGCTTCCCTATCCCATAAGGAGAAGGCCCAGAAAGTTGCTTGGCATGCGCATGCTGAGTCCCATCTGGGAGACCTTGTAGTAAGCGCTCCGAATGAATTTAACATTTCATAAGCTGAGCGACACAATTACAGTATCATTATCTCTATTCAAACCAAGAAAACTGGCGGAAGCTGACAGGGACTGCATTGGCATCCATGTTTCCAGTTCCCCAGAAATATTACGTGCCTCAGAGAATACGGGATAGTTATCGGGAACGATTGCTGGCCGCTGGTTTATGGAAAAATTTCGTGGAGGAGACTGCGGAATCGCCTTTCCCCAGAGATGTTAAACCCTTAGAAACGAAAAAAGAACTTCACAAGAATCCTGCTATTTCGCAAGCTTTTGAGCGAGGAAAGGTTGGTTTAATATGATTTGATTCGTGTGTTCTTTTTATAAAATTTCTCAGGTCCTACAAAAGGTGCAAACAGAACTCGACATATACCAGAAGTTGCTGGACGGCAAAAGCTTCATTTTCCGTAACCAGTAAGTGCTTGGTGTCCATTGCTTGGGGAACAGTCATGAACCAATACCAAACAGGCTTTCTTCCGTGGACGTTCTTGTAGCGGCGCATATCTTACTTCTAACCAATCCTCCTTACCCTGATGTGCTGTTAAAAAATCTTCTCGTTGAGATATATCCCACCCTGTCATCGCATGCGCAATCAGTCTTCAACGCAGCACTTGGCGAAGGAAAATCACTATCATGTATCCCACCCCCATCTCTTTCCTTGTGGGATGTCATTCCATCCTGGCCGAAAGGACATGCTTCCAAAAAGCAATCTACAGACGAAGAAATCCAGTACAGGAAGATTCGCTGGGGTTTTTTTGGCCTTGCTTTAGGATCATTGGTTACTTACCTTTCCATTATATCCCCAAGGCCTTCCGTATGGCAAGATGCTGAAGATAACAACGAGAATAATAACAGTCATACGGGAACAGAAGGCAGAGCGATTTAATTAACAAGTTTTCTAACTCCATTTATCTTATTTACTATGAATACTGTATAATTCTTGCTCGTATATCTCAGGGCGGATGCCGACCTGAACATGCGCAAGGCTCGATATTCAGGTTCCCTCATCGAGAGAACGGTTACCGCTAGGTTTACGACTACAGACTGAGTACGTCTGTCTTAGGGCCGATGCTGACCTGAACATGAGCAAGGCCTCGTCGGTCGTCTAATCATAACCTTGTTTCGGTGTCAGTTCGTAGTCACGTGAAGATCAAGTGACGATCTTCGACCATCCTATTTGAACAAATCAAACTGGTTACTGAACAATTTACAGAAGTGAACAAAACTGAACGATCAACTCTCCTCTGTTGTACTTGCGACATGGACGATGATCTCATTGTTGTAGACGACTACGAAAATGAGGCAGGTCCATCCACATCGAATCGACATGGATCCGCCGACTCGCAGCCGTTCTACACAAACTCTCGCCCCAAAAATGTGGCCGAACGTAACATGGGAACGTCGCGTCTGCGAAGCTCAAGCAATGTGTCAACTGCGGAGAACATCGAACGCACAACGCGCTCGTCTACGTTGCGATCTAAGCCACAGCCAAAGCTCAAGCTCAAACTAAGCGACAAAGCAGCGTCGCAGGCGCCCGGCATGTCGTTCCTTGGCCAGTATGACCGCGAATTGGACTCAGACGATGATGACCTCGCATTTGAAGAACAATTCATTCTTCGGATGCCTGCAGGTGAAGACTGCGACAAGTTGAGGAAAGCTGTGGCATCGCGCGAAGTAGGTAGTGATGTGTGGTTCAAATTCAAAGGTATGCTCCTATATGCGCGCGTCGTGGCATTTGACCAAAGGTGTTTCAGATTCTCGCCGCGCGATATTCCACGTAGGTAGCAGCACGTATACCGCAAAGCTCGTTGATCTACCGTGTGTAATCGAGTCGCAGAAGACACTGGACAATAAGCAAATGTTCAAAGTTGCAGATATATGTCAGGTTGCACTGTTACCTTCTTGGGAGACTCGCTTATTGAACCCTCGTTCCAGATGCTCGTCGTGGATAAAAAGGTTCCAAGCGAAGATCAGATCAGCAAGGAGAAAGGTTTCAATATCGATGAATTCATCTGGCCTCATGGTCTGACGCCGCCTCTACGACACGTAAGAAAACGACGGTTCCGCAAACGCGTCAACAGACGAGTCAGTTCTACAATGACAATCATTTCAAGCGTAATTGACAATATGACTTAGACCATAGAAAGTGTCGAACAAGAAGTTGAAAGACTTCTTGACGAGGATGCACTCGCCAGCGAGGTCAAGTATGGTGAGCGTGAAGTCATATACCCATTTCAATCTGAACTAATATAAACGCGCTTTACTTTTACAGATATCCTTGAGAATGTGAATCCAGATCTCTCGGATACAGAACTGATGGAACAAGAAGCACCGCATGACGCCCCGACTCCTGCAGTCTCTGACTTGGGGGATGCGCAAACCCCAGGAGATATCGGAGAAGGTGATGAATCGGAAGAAAGCGCTGAAAACGACGAAGAAGGCGAAAATGACATCGACGAAGAGTTGGCAGCCGAGCTAGATCTTGCACTGGAAAACGAAGATGATGAAGATGATGGGGATGATGAAGATGATGAAGATGACGAGAGTGAAGAAGACGATAGCGAAGACGATGACGATGAAGACACGCAAGCCAAAAAATTGTTGAGCGAGGAAATCAGAGATCTTGAAGCTGCAGTGTCCAAGAAACGCAATGAAATTGCCAGCTCTGCAAATCCTCTCATAAGGGTATGCAAATTATATGCTGTCTCCGTACGCAAAATCTCACCTGACCTTTTAGAAACGCTTCGAGGATGCTCTGAAGAAGCTCACAGCAGATATGGAGATGAAGGCATCTCAGCGCGACGAGCTGAAGGAACGTCAGCGTATGAAAAAGGAAGGCATAATGATGGAAGCTGTCGATGATACTGATCACGATAATTTGGGAAATGACGCTGACGATGGAGGCGAAGACGAGGGTGATTTATTCGGGGATTCTGGGATGGATCTTGGGTGAATTTCAGGTAAATACACAGAAACTATCGTATCGATTCTGACTTAAGGAATAATTTGTATAAATTAATTGTACCTAGGAATTCTACTAAATGTATTTGTTGATAGTGAGTGTGATTATGAGGGTATCAGGCAAATAATGCCGGCCTGTATAACCAGAGGAACATATACAATACAGACAAACGGCGCAAACCATACTGAAAGTACTTGCCAGTTCCACAAAGCATCCATCATTTGCTTCTGAGACACCAGGAGCCACCCCAGGCCTAAGAAGGAGTATGCAGCGTATTTGAGTAGCCGTAAATGTATTGATGGCACGAACGAGGATGCTACCAGAGGAAAACCCAGGAGAACTGACAAGGTTGCCGCAAGAGAGAAATTGAGCAATGTGATGATAGATATGACAGTGGAAGCCAAACAGATATTGAGTGCCTTCAAAATTACTGATATCGAAGCAACATTGTCGCTTGGAGGTTTCGAAACTCTTATTGCGAAGAGAGGGAGGGAAGAAAACAATAAAAAGATTATTGGTGAGAAGGCCTTCGGGGAAAAAATGTGTTAACTATCACGAAAAAATAAAAATGGTGCTCATACCTGGTTGCCCGCGAAGGTAGGGCTTGATATCACTTTGAATAACAAAGCACCCATAAGATGAATAGCAATCATGATGCATAATGCTGGAATGACAGGCCTTCTTCTCTTTCTCCACCTGGAAGGTGTGGGCTGTTTAGAAGAGATGCTCTCTTCGACCCAAGCGGCATCAACCCATGTGCTGAGACCATGGAACATCATCGCAATGCTGATGAAGATGGCACTCGGTATGTAAAGACCAATCTTCAAAAATTGTTCTGGACCTGTCATAATGTAGAAAAAAAATGATGCATGAAGACGCTCCAGCAAATTGTTCATGGTGCGAAGGGTTCCTTCAATAGTCCTGCGAACGCCGATCAAGAAATCACTTCTCACAGAAATGAAACTGTAATCCTACCTTCCTAGTGAATGAAATCCATGTGGACCAGTGGCCGGAACAGCAAAAAGAGTTATTGCATCTATCCTGAACCTTGATGGATTGTGAGATGATGTTGTGTGAGAAAATGTGGGCACTAACCGATGGAATATACCATGTATGCCACTACCTTGTCCAGTGACTTGGTACTGTAGGTGTCTGGCAACGTTACGAGCTTGGAGCAAATATGACGTGAAGCCGGGAATTTTACGTAGTGTATTGTAAAGCCATGAAGGGGTTTCGTTGGATTCAACGTGATCATACAATACCACTGGGATGCCAACCGTATAGAGTGCAACGCGAGCAAATGAGTTCATCAAGTCTTGATTTGGAAGGCGACCATTGAGACCCTCTAATTGAAAGACATCGGAGTGTGTTGTCCTTCATAGAACCAATGTACTAACCGAAGAACATTCCCAAGTGGGAGAAAGAGTGACCAGGATAATCGATATTCAGCGCCGTCCATATCACTCCTGATGTTAATTCCAATGGTTCTGTATGCATGCCTAGAACGATGTGAGCCCCCGCAACAAATTATATTCTCGTAGTTCTCACCAACTTGTATTACATCATGATATGCGGCCAGCCATGCTTGCATTCCGTCAAGATATCCATCGCTTATAACGAATACGATGTCTTTCCCCCAATAAGAATATCCTATTTAGCAAAAGGGATATCAGCAACGCAATGAACAATCATGGAGCCATTATGGACTGACGCTTGAGAAAGTTAGCCAAGGCCAAGACAGTGGATACGCCTCGAATGTTGACAGTCCCGTCCTCTTCGCCTATTCTACTAATCCACGATGCACCAATAACCATTGCTTCAGTCCCAGAATGGCGTGGTGCAGAAAGTACCGCATAAGCATTGGTACCGTTTAATTTCTGGATCCTATACTTGAGATACAATTCTATACATCGGAGTAGTACAGAAATACCTTCGTGCTTGTAGTAAAAGAATACCGCTGAGTGGATGAAGAAATTCCGAGCTTACTAAATTCTTCGCTCATCCATTCCGCTCGCCTGTCAGATATATTAGTTCAATGTTGCCGACCGCATAATGTTCAAAGGCTCACTGCTCAGCAGTAATATTCTCAAAGCACAGATTCTCCACCTGTGCAAGATATTGATCCGCTGTATGAACGTCTCCCCAGTTCCAGTCAATGTTTACCTACATGGGGTATACGAGATCAAACATAAATATTGAATCAGGCAGTTATAGGGGCGTACCTGGCCTGGTTGAAGAGCATTCTCATCAATGTATACACCTCTACCGATAAAAGGAGAAGGTATCAGGAGCATCCAGGAGTAGCCTATGAGGAACAAAGCTATTCTTCGGAAACAGTCAAGTTGATGTGTCACAATTTCTAGGAAGGAGATTGGAGCATACTTGATGAAAGTCAGTCTGCTTGTTATAGTACCAATGACTTTTCGTCTTCGAAATATTCGTTTCTCATTGGCATCGCCCGAAGATCTGAGCTTTTGTTTATACTTCAGCATCACTGCTTTCCACCGTGATAACGGAGGCTCAGGTTTGTCCATTTCCTGGATTGAAGTGGCAAGGACTTGGAATATAGCAAGTAACAGAGGTTTCACGCGTGCGGGTGTACTTATTGAATCTCGGTGTGTGGGCCAGAGGAGGATGGGACAACGGAGTGGTCGGTGATCAAAAGGCTGCTTGAATTGATGATGATCACCGGCGCTGTGGCATGTTGAACCATGCCCACACCAAAAGTGCCGGCACAATCACGCGTTTACTTAGTCTTTTACCCTCTTAACCAACCTCAAATTTCTTAGCTCTGGACCCTGGTCTCTCTGAATCAACTTCCAGGCTACTGCATGGCGCCCAAACGCAGAGCAAACGCGTCGCTTCCCTCAAAGGGTCTTTCACCGGGCGAGCAGCTCAATCGTAGCAATATCCAAAGTTCCTCCTCTTCCTCCCCGTGGGGCTGGGTTGGAAGTGCTGTGACCGATGCAAAAAATATAACATTGGAACATCGCTTGGCTGCCTGCAATCTTTCTTCGAAAAAGCATGCTTCTTGTGTGAACAAATATGCCCCGCAGAAACTCAACGAAAACGAGAAACGCAATTCGCCTACTGCTACTGGAGAACTAGACGACGACGTCATAGTCATCTCAGATGAAGAAGGCCCTTATTGCTCAAAAAAAGCCTGTAAAACAGATCCGAATTGCCTCAATTATTTGGGTCAACAAGCATGGGAGAACGAAGGTCATTTCGGTCTCGATTATTTCAAACAACGTTCTCCGACTTATTATATGCGCTAGACGGTTCGGCTCATGATGCTTTCTTCAAAGCAGTGAAATTAGGCTCGGATCCCTCTCAAGATTCTCGTGACATCAATCTGCCTGTTGGATTGAAGGTACATTCAAAACAAAGTAAAAGGCGACTTTCTGAAGGCATTGCATACTATAGAACTTAGGCGCCACGTGCTATGCTAATGCGTCTCTCCAAGTATGCTTTTGACTTAGTCAATGTTTTGCGTTCGCAGCTTATGATTTAGGTGTGGTACAGAGACCTGGCGTTTAGAGCTGGTGTATACAGCTGCGAACCACCGGAGAATGTTACCGACGAAAAATACAAGGTTGGTTCCAAACACCTGGATTTGCCATCTCTTAATACTCCCCTTTCCAGGATTCTCCTATCTTTCAACTTCAAGTGACTTTCGCTGCTCTTCAGGAAGGAAACAAGAGTGTTTTTAATCCCAAGAAACTCGTGGAAAGTCTGCAACTTAGGACGTCAGAGCAGCAAGACGCACAAGAGTGAGACAACTTATTTTCGTTGTATATTTTGAATAACGACCCGCCTTGTAGGTTTTCAAAGCTTTTTATCTCTCATCTCGATGCCGAGTTCAAAAAACAGGCCTCACCTGCCATAAAGACTTTGATTATGGATCAAGTGAGTACTGTTTCAACAATCCTTCAGCGAGTAGTTTCTGAAAACTCCCCAGTTTCAGGGCAGTCAAGCTTATGGGACCATCTGCCATGCATGCAAAAACCGATCTGAGAGGCCGTGCGACTTCCTCGAGCTAGAAATCAGTTTCAACGTACGTGATTTGCATGTCTACTCTCTTTATTATCTCATGTTCCATGGGTAGAAAAACTCCGATTTAGAAGACCGTTTTAGAGCGTCCTTATTGCCGGAACAATTGTCTGGTGATAACAGGTAACGATTACAGGGTCCTGCCTGACTAATATATTAATCTTTGCTCTACAGATACTTCTGCTCTCGCTGTGACTCTTTACAAGATGCTACTAGGTATACGGAGCTACGACGCCTTCCCCCGGTGTTACATTTCTCTTTGCTGCGATTTGTATACGACGTCAACACCATGGAACGCAAGAAATCCAAACATTCAATCTCATTTCCCACCATCCTTAAAATGAGTAAATTCATGAACTCCAAAAACGATAGGGAAAAACCTCAGGATCAATTTGCAGACGACGATGTATATGAGCTCAGAGGTATCCTACTTCACAAAGGAGCAAGTGCATATCACGGGCATTATGAAGCACAAGTAAACGATGTCGAGTCAGGGACCGTCAAATTTATCTACCTATGAATGTCACTTATGCCATTCCAACAGAACTGGATCTTGGTTTCAGTTTAACGACGACGTGGTGACCAAAATCGGCACTTTAGGCGACAAGAATCCCTCGAGAAAAACGACAGACATCAATGTCGAAATTGAGGATGAAGTTCACGAGAAGTTTGGCAACGTACTTGTCGCTAGAATTAATACTGACAACATCAAATTAAGCCCGAACCCTTCACGATTGCGCAAAGATCGTTCGAATGCCCGCAAAAGAAGGAGAATTGAAGATAGCGACGATGAAGTTATCGAGTAAGTCTCCATTATCACGTAAGTTTACAGACATTCATCCAAGGTTGTTTCTCCTCAGAATACAGAAATTGACTTTGCCACAATCTACGGGATCTTCGAGGTATGGCGATCGCAAGCTATATTCAACACTGAATGTTGCTCATAAATTATTAGCACCATCACGTCGAGAGACGCATATATGCTGATATACGCCAGGAAAAAGTGTCAACAGCGTTCGAGATCACTGGAGGGAAATACTGCATCCATTCATGCTTCACCAAAACCTCCAGCCAGGGTTATGAATGTCATCCGGGAATATAACAATGAACATGACGAGGCATGTACGGTGTACAAAACGAAGTGAGCCGCATAGTGGATCCAGATTTCATAATGATCCTGACTATTGTCTCAGAGCTGAAAGGGCTGCAAGGCAGTTCCAAGAACTACGACGCAAGGTCCAGAATATTTACATGACTTGGGGTGCTACAAATCATACGGTAAGTCAGCCTAATTCTATGCCATATCAAACACTCCGCTCATCGTTATCAAGGAGTCGATAATTGTCAGCAGACAGGCATTGGAAGGTTGGCTATCTGAATATACTATACAGGCCGCGATTCGCCGACGAAATGCCGATGGAGTTTCTGAATCAAAGGCGGAAGATAACTTTTTCCCTCTACAGATTTCGACATCTGACATTACTTGTGACCATGGAGCCCTGAATCCCACGAAGTCAAAAGATCTGAAAAGGATTGCTCTGGTGAGTGTTCTGAATTGCATGCGATGGCATTTATCTATGCCCCATTGTTTTGTTTTTAGCACAGCGTCGATGCGATTTTGAAAGAAACGGACTGCATATTCGAACCTCTACTGAAACCCTCTGATGCATGTGCGGAATGTATATCCGATATGTTCAACGGTCAGCTTAGTATGAGTCATTCGTCAGGCTCTTGGATATTGAAAATGGATTTCTCAGAAAAGCTGTATGAAATGGACCATCCCAGGAGTGTTAAGAAGCTGGAGGAAATATACATCTGTTCTGACGGCGAAATGGGTTACTGGATCTCAAAAAAGTGGTTGAAAGGTGCTGCCGTCCATCCCCCCGACTTGATAGGGTCTTATTTTCTGACCTTTGTCATGCAAGATTTCAAATTGAATAAACCTCGGATGCACAAGCCCTCAGAGCCTGATCCGGCGCCTGATTCCGCTGAATATTACAACCATGTCATCTGCGAACATGGCGGTCTCTCATTGAATGCCATCAACCGACGAAAGATTACAGTCGAAGTAGGTCATATATGTTGAAGCACTGGCAACCACTGAGCAATCATCAACAGGCTGCACAATTACTCCTAAATTTATTTCCTACCTGGAGACCATTGTCTAGCGACACGGAAGCTTGTGCGGTCTGTGATGCCGAGATTCATGTATCCAAAGAGGACAGAAAAGAGAGTCGTCGACGCGTTGAGGATGAAAAGGTGGTTTTATTCGTATCACACCCAAGCACTAGTCCTCTAATGATCGGTATTTCAGGCACGACTTAAGTTTATCTATGAACCGTCTCTAGATTCCTGGACTGGCTTCAAGAACAATGCTTGTGCTATCATCCCATCAGAGTTTGTCAAAAAGTGGAATCGGTGGGTCGCTAATCCATCCCCGACCAATCCGCGACCCGACTCTCTGGATAATACGCGGTTAATTTGCAAGCACGAACTGCTATGCTTTGACCCCAATTGTGCCTTTGACATGAATTCATCTTTGATAACGATTCAGCGAGAACACTGGGAAATGTTACAAACACTGTAAGCTGAACCATTTCTGCAGTGAACAAGTCAAGAATGACCATCTTTCCCAGGTACCCATGTGGCCCATTAATTTCTCTTACGAGGCAAACAACGGCGAACGGAGGTGCATACGAACATGATATCCCCGTTTGCGCGGAATGTCGAGTTGAAAGGTCCGTTCAGAGCAGAATGACTTCGCCGCGCACTGATTAAATCTTCTTTAAGGAGGATTGAGTGGGAAACGACAAGTGTCACTATCCGTCTATGCAATCGAAATGGGTCTAATAATTCCAGCCATAACTCTGATTTCCACCCCAAACCGACCACGTACTATGCTCGTACAGGTGGAGCTAGGCAATCCAAACGCCTGCGGCAAAATAGAAAATACGATGAACAGGGGTCATTTACAGTAACCAAATCAACCACAGTAAAAGACCTTAAAATCATGGTCGTTATTTCAAAATTTCTCGTTGTACCCACACTATTTAATGCAGTCATCCCATTCAGGTGAACGAGCACTTTTCAATTCCAACAATTCGACAGCGTCTCTTCTACCAAGGAAAAGAACTCAAAGACAATATAGAGACGGCATCCGCATTCGGGTTATTTGCCGACGACATCATCGAACTACAGGAGATTGCAAAGGTGCACGAGATTAGTTCTGATTCTGACGATGCCCGTCCGAGCAAGAAAAGGCGGGAGGAAGCAGGTTTTAGAGGAACTCTTCTCTGCAATGTCGATTCGTCATGGTCGAGTTCACCAGAGCCAATCCCATCATCGTCACCGCCGACCACGCAGGACAAGCCCTGTTTGGCGTGTACTTTTTCAAATACCCTAGATGCAGTTTCTTGCGAGATGTGTGATACAATTTTCTCATAATTGATTAGTATATTACAAAAATCCTAGTACCGCCCAATGTGAGACGCAGTTGGAACTCGAAAAGAAAACCACAGTAAACCCAGTCTATGGAATAACCAAGAAAAAAGACGCAAAGAAAAATGTCCAAACTCTTTAATAGAGTCTGTCATTGTACCCGGGTGACGAGGAACCAAAAGATAGAAGTAGATGGAGCATATAATGAGATCGAGATGGTATACTATAGAAATTCACCTCACGAATATTCGGGTAAGGGGGATAAAGTAGGCGGTGGGAGTGTAGATGCAAGCCGGGAAGGGGCGGCAATGACTGGAACGGGGGGACGCAATGGGGGAACTGCTGGTGCAGGAGAAGCGTCCATCACTGGGGTTTGAGATTTGAGGATAGAGGTCGCCGTGACGATGATATCCATCTCGTTCGACCCTCTGCCATTCATTTTGACAGCCATGGCAATTGCGTCCTGTGTCTTGTCGGTCAGTTCACTAACCGATACGCTCTGAATGGCTTCAGTCTCGGTTCGCGGTGTGGGGACACCGCCATTCGCAACTGTTCGATCAGCCATGACAGTCCGAGCTGCTTGGATAACGACATGCTGGGCCGCGACGGCCAGACGACGAGAATCTACATGGCCTTGACCAGATATGGCCTTGTCATAGGCGTCGACGGTCCGCTCAAGTACATGCTTTTGTTTCACAAGGTCTTGCAGTTCACCTTGCTTCGGTGGGGACAAGGAGATACTCTGGGACTCTGCCTTGTCTGTAACACGCTGTTTCATGTTCTGCAGAACTTTTTTAACGTGTGTATCGTCTTCACGATTTATTCGTGCGTTGTTCCTAAACATTTGACAGATAAGCCCCATGGAGTAGGTCGGAAGACCGATACCATTGTATTCACCTAGAAGGAACGGTAAATAAAGCCGAGTCGCTCGTGCTACGCTTTGGAGGTTGTTCCCCCACCAAGGAAGTCCGACGTGATCTCGAGTACGGCGGCGTGTCTAAAGCCGAAGCGGGGGCAATAGTGATTGTGAATGTATGCTCCATGCGATCATCTTGGTTATCCAAGTTGAACTACAAAAAAAGTGTGGAGCGTGAATTAGTCAAAGAAAGTGGAGCTGTGCATGCGAGGCGTACATTGGCGACGGCAGTGACCTGACAGCTTTCCGTATCCGGTGGAGGGATTCCTGAGAGCTCCCCATTTCTCCATGAGAGCCATGACGGCAAATTTGGGGAACTGAAGTTGACGCTAATCTTCTTGAATGAGAGTTGAGGGTGCCACACATGGGGTTTCCAGGACCAACGGAGGCCACAATACGCTACGCTAGGTGGAGTACCTGCTAATTTACGGTGGAAAGGCCTGAATTCCCACTTCCCTTCACCTGCCTTTCTGGCTTCAACGTTCCAGATGTGGTTACCTTTGGATTTAGCCTTCTTTCCGTCTTCGTTGAAGCGCAGGATGTATTGTTGGCGCCAAAGGTAATTTCTTGCCTGACGGTTCCACTTGTGCTCAATTCAACTGGCGAATATCGATTGCTTATGATAGCACTGACCTTCTTCATCGGAATCTTATCTTCCGGGTACCCTTGTTCAGCAAGCTAAAATAAAAATAATATTAGAGGAGTGAACGTGGATTTCAAGGTGGAGATGTATACCTCGTCCATGAAGGCGTTCGTAAATGCCTGAATACGGAATTTGAAAGGCCGAAAATCTGGCGACTCGTCAAGACGTTGCATCTTCTTGGCCATAAGTGTTTGGTGGATCTGCTCTCCTTTGGCGTCAGTGGCATCCACTATCAACCGGAGTGATAGTGTCAATTACTTATTCAATAAGAAAAGAAATTTGAAAACTCACATTTTGAGCACAATTTGTTGAGAAAATCGAAAAATATCCTGTCGACGTCCTTTTGGTATTCCGCGGGTAGCTCCGCTGCCAATGACGTTGAATGTCGATCAGAAGACTGCAAGAAGTATAAATGAGTGCCAGAAGACTTATTTCAGGAATCTTTCTCACATATTGTGCGACTCTCCTCCCAGAAGTGCTATCATCTGAGTCTGAATCTTCATCTTCATCTTCATCATCGCTCGGAGAATTTTGCTCCGTATTCGGTGCTGAGTGGCCTGAAAGGGTGAATTTTCGCGATGAGCCAGCGGTGTCAAAGCCCGTGTACCAATTCGATTGGTCGACACGCGAAACGCTGGCTGCATTCGCATGCCAAGAGGAAGCCGGCACCTCAGAATATGGATGGTTGACATAAGGGAATCCCGGAAACGGATTTCTAAAATTGGTCCCGCTGATCGAACCGGAACGCGACATTCTTCCGAGCGCAGGACTCATCGCAGAAGAGGCAGCATTGGAAGGCACTGAGTGGGGGGGATGGGGAAGGGTGCTTGGAATGATGGTAGCCGGGAAGGGGGATCCCCCAAGAGAAGTGGTTTGTGGTACGCTGTTAGCACCGGAGGAAAGGGAATGTTGATGTCTGTTGGATATTATGGGTCCTGGATCCGACCAGGGAGAATGGTTGAACGGGGGAACTACAGGAGGGGCGGGCATAGATGTAGAGTGGACTAGTAAAGGGGCAGTTGTGGGAGGGATAAACGACGGAAATGTGGTCCCTGGCATCTGCGGTTTGATGTTGGTAAATGAATTGTTCGACGGAAAATTTGGAGGGGTCGCAGGACGTGATGGGGGTTGCGATGGGGGAAGAACGACCGCTGGAGGCGACATGGCGGTGGCGAATGGATTCACGAAAGGCGGAGTGATCGCAGCAAGTATAGATGCATCCTGGATACTAGAGATTAACGGTGCGTCATCTTGAGGCTCGCGCTTTAATGCTTTGACAGTGCGATGCACTTCGAGCTCTGAGGCACACCGCTTTCGAGACTCGGAAACAGAGAGATGCCCTGTATCCGTAATCGGTACATGTTCCATTGGAGGGACTGCCATAGGCACAATGGGTGGAACTGGGTCCGTTACAATGCCCGGCATCACAGGAGTCGGTGAATTATAAGAAGACGTATCTTTCTCCAACTTCAGAGTACTGAGCATATCCAACACCTGCATTATGCGATCCCTCAATTCGCCGACTTTGTTCGTCTGCTCCAATCCTTGGCAGTTTTCAAACGCGTCGCCGGCGTCGATTGCAGTTATTGCAATACTGAAATAGATTTGGACACAGGTCGACAATTGCAAGAAAGCGAAAACTCACTTCTTCAGCATTTTTCCGATTATTGTGTGAGGCTGCTTTTGGGACACAGATTCTTCCAGGTCACTTGTGCTAGGCGCGTAGTCCAAATCGGATGTTGCCGAGGGAAACGAAGATGAAACTGAAGGAGGTGATAGCGATGTGTTTGCCCGACTGCGCCCTCCAACAACAGTAGTAGAATCGAGAGCAGATTCAAGAGAGGATGTCACACCTGCACCATATGAAGACGATGATCCGTGTATCGATGGTGATGGGATTTGCGACTGAGGGGGCGACGCTGAGTGCGTTCGGGTTCCTGGAGAAAGGTCAAGTTTCTCAGGCGACGACGCAAGCGCGTACGGGTCTATCATTGACCTCAGATCTGGCATAAAGCCAGATACTGCAGGATGTAATGTAGCGGGGTCCATGGCTTCCATGTGGTTGCTCAGAAAGACTTGCATGTCCATATCTGAAAGTATTGAAGGTGCTACGGCGGTGGCCTGGAAGTCGGAAAGGGTTTGGCCAGGGAGAAATACCATACCCGAGTCCTCGTCAAGGAGAGTGTTCGGAGAGAATATGGCTTGTTGGGGGGGCTGTATGAATGGGGACGGAATCTCAGTTGGCGGAATGGGCGTCGTGTCCATTGCGCCCAGCCCTGAAGTGAGAGGATCCTGGTCGTACTGATCCATCACACGAGTTCCAGAGCACCAGCTCTCTCTCTTGATGGCGTTCAAAATGCTGTCGGGTTATATAGAGTCAAGGCAGAGCAAGAAGATCAGGTGCGATCGGTTTCGAGAGCACGTGTAGGCAGTGACCGCAGCAGCGGAACTCAGGAGCTCAATGGAGGGGGAACGACGAGCACGGATAAGATTACTGGCCCGCTGAGGGCGCGACGGAGTAGCGACCGGGAGATGAGAGACGAAAGCAAAGAGAGGTCGGCCGGGACCTCTCAAAGTGCCAGTGCCAGATTGCGGCCATGTCGTCACGCAAGTCACGCATCCTCCTTGGACCATCGATTCCTCGTTTCACACATCGATGGCCCTTCCGTTATTCGCAAGAAATACAGATAACATCGGGCCAACTACATCATGTGCTGTCGACAAACAAGACCCGGCTGGGGAAGCCCCTGTGTACGTCCCATTCGTCTCCCAAACTACGCCCAAACTACCTAATGGTCCCTGATCCGAATTTCTCATGGGCACGGATGGGGAATCATGCAAAATCTAGGACCGCCTTAAGAAACCAAACATATCAATGTACCTCGCCCGGAGTCTTAACTTGCCATGAAGTACGGCAGGGGCATGCGGCTTGCCAATATGATTAGAATCTGTTATTTCGCCTTCCAGGACTCCTTGAGCGCTCTCGATCCCTTCGTCTGTCACTACCACAATGGTGAAACGGATCAGCATAAGAACGAGGACTACACGATGCCCCAGAACTTACTCGTATCGTGACGACCCCCGGTCGAAGCCCCGGTCGCCGCGATCGCGGTAGTCGTCACCGCCGCGAGACGAGCGGTAATCGCCCCCCGACCGTGGAGGCCCAGATGTGGGCGCCCCGCCAGACGGGGTAGAGCTTGGTGGGCCCATTTTTCGCTTTTCGCGCTCTTCTTTAAACTTTGAAAGCATGTTTCGGAGTTCATGATATCCCAAATGCATCTAAATAGGTCACGATTTCCGTCAGCAATCGCGCACAAGTGGCATAGGGTTATATCTGCGCCTCGAGATTGCCGCTAAAGTTTTACACTCACTTTACCACCAAAATGATCCGCCAGACGACGGTCGGAGTCGAGGACGGACAGATATGCACCACATACATCGCAGACACGTAGTTTTTGATGACCAGAAGCACCCGATGTATCAGTAAGTTGTTGCAAGTCACGCTAGCGATGTATTCTGCGTTGAACAAACGGTAAATAGACGTATAAGTTAGAACATACCTCTTTGTCAGCCTTTTCGCTTTTCAGGGCTTCGATGGCAGCCATTTCACGCATAGACTCATCTACCTTTCCTTGTTCGCCTGAAATAAAATGTCGTAAGCGAATTGGAGACAGATAGTGTTGATTGCTCGCACCTAGAGTTTCTATCTTTTCCGTGCCTCCTTGAATAGCAAGTTCAATCTCAGCAATTTCTCGCATCTATTGGACGGAGATAAGTTCAAGGTTAATTGAAACATGTAAGAGAACACACCAGGTTCGTTGTTTTTGCGTTCTCTTCTGGCGTCTTCTCTAACCGGCGATGGGCTGCACGAATTCTTCGATCACACTCGTCTACAAAGGCAAATATGTTCGCTTCATATTCCATTTGGAACCTGTTGAATATAGGGTCGCTGGGATTCGCCTCTTTTGCAGCAATATACTCGGTCTTCAGTCGTTCTGTGTGTGATTTCGGACAGGCGCCCAGATCCATTTTCTAGTCAACTGTCAGATAAGGCTTGAACAAAGCACAAGACAAAGGCTCACCGTGTTTGTAAAAAGGGCATGGGGGCACGTTCCACACAAAAAGTTTCTGCAGACCTTTTCGTCCGACCATACAAGGTTGGCATTAGCAACGCCCATGGCTTCGGGCCCCATCATTTGCTATTCACGCTTGTTAGAGGCAACGTCGTTGAAAACTAGAGACGAGAAGTACCTCTAGCAGCTTGCGCTGCATTTCTGCCAGGCGACCCATCCTGTAGATTAAGATAAGCGGCAATACCTTTGTTCGAGGGTTGAGAGTTGGGACAAAGTACTTGGGAGTCAACGGCACCGACGAGACTCAGATGGCAGTGAAATCACGAGGTCACTTATTTGCTCGTGCTTACTCTCAGAGCCTTCCATCAGTTGGACTTGAAAATCATTTATGTATATCATAGCAAGAATACTTATTGAATATTGAATATTGAACGTTGAACGTTCATCAGGCATGCAAGAAGAGTACGGGCCAAGTGCGGCCCTCCCCAGAATGTAACCTGCACTGCGGTATGGAGTAATTGATTTATGTTACAAACTAAAGCTGGCCTAATCTAAAGGTTAGAAGAAACATCAGGGCAAAAGTAAGGGAAACTTGAGGAGATGGACCAATTATGCGTATCCTATAAGTACTTGTGTATTTTGTCGTGTTATATTATGTGCATGCAGTGAAAAGCGGGGAATGGGGGTGACAAATTTTATGAAACAGTGTGGATTTGGTGCGGATGTTTGCTGTTGAATGTGAATGCGTGAACAAAAATGATTGGTGGATGTTGCGTGGATGAAGAACGACTGCGACATGGCAAAAGGAAATCGGAAGCGATAGCAAGGACAAAATGTGACGTCAAAGCTTCAGAGGGAAGGGTTGGAATAAGCACCGCGACCACGGCCTCTGCCACGACCACGACCACGACCACGCCCGCGATAATATTGGTTAATCTGTGGAGATTTCGGCTCTGGCCCTGAGAGCTGGACGGTACTCGTCACGGGCGATTGCACATTGACTGCGATTGAAGTGGGCATGTCTTGGGTGTGATTTGCGGATGGAATGGTTACATATCGTGTTAATAATTTCACGATATCTTCAGCCCTTTCAATGGTGGTAGGCGAAGGTCGTTCACCCTTCAGATTTCTGAGGCCTTTTTCTGACGACGCCCAAAGCCAAGCCTTGTGAATCTCTTGGTCCGATGCGAGTTTATGGTCCAAAATTATCCAGACATGCTCTGGATCACGAGACTCCATAGCCAGTGTGATTAAATTCGAGGATGCAGAACACTCATAGATACCTTTGGAATCAGGTAGATCTGGTGGATATGTCTCAAGGAAGTGTTTGACGATGGTAAGTTGGCCTGTCTTCAGAGCGAGCTGAAAAGCAGTTAATTCCTCTATATTGCGCTCCTCGGGTTCTGCACCTAATTCATCGATTAACATGTTATACTGTAGTTGAGATGAATAAATTCCCACTGTGCGAATCAAGCCATTCCACAAGGCTAAGATCACCGTTCTTCGTTGCAATATGAAGGAGCGTTTCGTTTGGGTCCTTAGGCTTATTTTTGACAAAGTCAGAACATCCTGGCTTTATCTCCCCGCCGGCTGGGTCTATGGCATTCTCCCATATGCCTTTCTTGACCTTTTCGATTTCACCATTGCGAGCGGCAAGAAAAACAGCAGATCGCGCCTCTTGGGCAAGTCGTTGAATTTCTCTCGCACGTGCCTCTGACGACTTGCGGGCTGCATCTGCCTGCGCTTTCTTCGCTTGGACTTTGTTTTTTTGACGACGCTCTGCTTCCAGTCGTTCTGGGAGAGTGTATAAAATTATAAACCCACGATAAATCGATAAGATTGATTGGCATACCTTGCTCGCGTTCATGAGCAGCTCTCTCTTTGCGAGCAATGGCCTCTCGCTTTCTGCGTTCCTGAGCGGCCAATTGTTCTTCTCGGGAACGTCGCAAGCGGTCTTGATATTCGGCTGCAGTTTCCTGCCTAGTCTGCGGAGCGGGATTGCCTGGAAAGTCGAGTGATGAGTATCGTAGAGACATAATCTGTATTTCAGACTGACGATGGGCATTTCTACTGGGATGACCGTGGAGCCCATTTCTCTCATGCATAATCTTCTGGAAGAGCCACCTAAAAAATAGTATTAACATAAGAATGCACTTTGATGTTGAGCACTATCCTCACAAGTAGAATGCGAGATCGTCTTCAGAGTCTGACTCATCATATTGGTACTGGTTTGCATATTCATCGGAGTCATATCCTCCGTCAGAATATCCGCCATAATGTCCATCGTGCCCACGTCCTGGAAATCTAGAGAACGGACTATCTGCAAACCTGGCCTGTGGCCTTTCAAAGTGTCTCAAAAGTAGGCGGTACGCCTCGCCAACGCGTTGGAATTCTGCAGTGGCGGCAGGATTATCCGGGTTTTTGTCTGGGTGCGTGCGCAGCGCTACCTATGAGGTTGGCATAAGCTTGGTTTGCAATATCAATAACCACACGAGATGCTGACCTGTTTGTATGTTGTTTTCACAAGATCCAAAGATGAATCCTGCGGCAAATTGTGGTGTTAGAAATGCAAGAGATGCAAGAGGAAGGATACTAACTTGTTGTAAGCCCAGGACCGAGAACGCCTCGACTACTTTTGCGTCCATAGTGGAGAAAAGGAAGAGGAAGAAGGCACGAAGTGATCTGTTTGCAGGGTAAACAATAGAAGCGCGTTGGCCAAATCGAGCGAAGTACAATTTCCTTCCCGCTGTATCTTCGCTCGACGCGTAAATAAGTAGAGCGGTTTCTCATGTTGCGAAACGCTCCTGTGAGCAGCGGCGCACTGCCTTCTCCTCTCGACATTGTCACTCCTACTTCCGCAACACCACCCACCTTCTTGTCGACCTTCCTAAATGACAAGTGCGKGCTATTCTGCGTTGCTTAAGACCCAAGGCTGAGCTTTCATCAAGTATAGCCCCTACTTCCAGGCAGGATTCGGTCTTATGGTGCGTAATCTATGCAAGGACACTGGAGTGTTATAGTGAGCTAGCTGCAGGCATTAGGTGTCGGCCTCACAGCCTTGAGACAGGGTGTTGTTATTGGAACAACAACCTTGCGGAGGCGAATGTTGGTGACACTGGAAATCAATAATAAGGACAAGGCCTACGAGTGGTTTCTAGCGTGGATGTCGCACCAAAATACCCTTCAGACCTCAAAGTCGAGGTTGCTTACACCCTTGACCCGAAGCCACCAACTGAGCGTTGAAACTACCGTGGAACAAAGAAAGAATGGAAGTTCCTCTGCGTTATTTAAGCTAGTGGCCGGTCCCGGGACTCACTACGTCCAGTACAAAGGTGCTTGGATGCAGGTGCGGTGATAAAGTTATGTCTCTACCAGATGTTAACGTATCTATAGGTCAAACGTGAACGAGAAACACGGTCCATGCAACTCATGTCCGGCATCCCTTGGGAAACCGTCACTTTAACGACGTTGTCGCGAGACAGAAGACTTTTCCCTGAGCTGCTAACAGAAGCACGGGATCTAGCCATGCGTGGACAGGAAGGCAAACTCGTTATTCATACTGCTTGGGGAATTGAATGGCGTCCATTTGGTCAACCACGCCTGAAAAGACCCTTGCAAAGTGTTGTACTGGCCCCGGGGTTGGCGGAAAATATCGAATACGATGTCAAAGCATTTTTGGATCGGCGGCAATGGTATGCGGATCGAGGTTAGTCTCCTGATTGCTATGCAGCAAATCTCCTACTGAACTACAGTTTTCAGGCATACCCTATCGTCGTGGTTACTTGCTCCACGGGCCTCCTGGATCAGGTAAAACATCTTTTATACAAGCACTTGCTGGAAATCTTTCGTACGACATATGCCTGTTGAATCTTTCCGAACGGGGACTCGCAGACGACAAGCTTTTCCATCTCCTGTCGAACGCTCCTGAACGGAGCTTCATCCTAATTGAAGATATCGATGCAGCATTCAACAAGCGTGTTCAAACAAGTGAAGATGGGTGCGTATGACAAGAAGCAAGTACTCGTACATCCAAAGCTAACATATATTTATAGTTATCAGTCTTCTATAACTTTCTCGGGATTTCTGAACGCCCTTGACGGTGTGGCGTCCGGGGAAGAACGCATAATTTTTATGACTACAAATCATGTTGAAAAACTCGATTCTGCTTTGATTCGACCTGGCCGTGTCGATCTCATTGAAAAGATCGACGACGCCACAGCAGAACAGGCAACAATCCTCTTCGATCGCTTCTATGGAGAACAAGGAACACAGGACTCTCTAGTAAAAGAATTTTCCACGACGTTAAGTAATATCGTAAAAGAAGAAATGGCGAACGGACGAAGGGTCAGCATGGCCGCACTGCAAGGCTTATTCATTCGCAATGAAGCAGGCGATGCCGTCACAAAATGCCGCGACCTATTTACCCCCAAGCCCTCATGATAACCAGATGGCCTACGGCACACCGTGATTGACCTAAATGTATGCATATTGACATCTGGTGTACGTACATATACAGTTCAGTGGCTGCAGTATCAGAAAAAGGTTTTTCTTTTGCGGCCGGTATACTTCGAATCTTGAGGTACCCCTTCTTTTCCACGTCGACGGTACAGCTAGATTATAGATATTAATGTATGATTATGCATTGGTTAGAACAGGGTTACCTCTTTTTTCTTGATTATCCAATCCCTGTCTTTGACGTTTTTCCGCTTTCCGCCCTTGGCTTTCGCCTTTTCTCGATCTCTCCGACGTTCGAAACGCACTTTGCTCGTGTCCTCCTCTTCTCCTTTCAATCCCTGTGGGACTTGCTGGGCACCACCACCTCCAACGAGCAGGCAAAGGAATACTTTCTTGGCCTTTTTCGAATTCGGATAGTCTACAACGACACCACCGCCAAAGCCAGCCTTTTGCACGATTGCAGTTATTAGTTGTATTTGATCATCGGAGGAGGGGTAAAATTGCAGGACGGCGCGAGATGGATTTCGCATGGCCGAATGCAGTGTGGTGAAAAATCTGTGTAGACGGTGGGGTGGTGAGGATGTCGGGTGCGAGGTTTCGGCGTTCAGTAGCCATTGAATAACAGAGATACTGGCATTTTTTAGGATAAACCCTGGTAATCAGCGAAAGATGGGACCGACCTGATAGCGCCGTCGAAGCTTCCAGGACGGAATCCAAAGCCTTGACCAATATCTTGGAGGAACAGATCGCCTTCGACCTCTCTCTCTAGAGCAATCTCTTGATAACACGGCGGTGTGAGTCGTCTTATAATGTTCAATGATTCTACGGAGCGCACCTAGCATGCTTGGGGCAATGTCTACGCCAGTCCAGATGTAACCTTCTTCGTCCAAAATTTCGCCTGATAATCCTGATCCACAGCCAATATCGAGCAAGTACGCTGGTTGATCCGGGGGAAGATTCAGAAGCTCGAGTGCTCTGTATGTCATGTCGGCCTGAATCTGCTGATTTCGCGTGCTGCAGTTATATATCCGTGTCAGTTTCTTGAGGGAATCTACTTCTGTCAAACGCTCACTTCTGTGTATATTTTTTCGCCTCTATGTCCCCGTAATACTTTCAGAGATGTCAGTGGGCAGCGCAGCTTCTATACTTCAATTCCAGGGACCCACAATTTCAGGCGGGGCCTGCAACTCTGGCCTTGACATGATTACGAAAAATGGCCGACTTGAGAGTAAGAGAGAACAAGTGAAATCTATTTCGGGCCTATGATCGAGGCTATGATCGCTTTCTATTCCACTCATACTGTAACATGAAATTCGCAGGAGAAGTCCCTTGTAACTATTCGTCTGCTTGACCAATGCTCATTAGAGTGCTTTCAAGCAATTTTGCCTCATGTTTTACCGATGATTTAACTTCCTACGACGACGTTTAACCAACGCTCTTGCTTGCATCAAAGATCGGTAAGGTGTTCCAAACCATGTACATAACTAATATCCTTGTCCCTGCCGTTCCAAAGTACCAGGTGCTAGTTGCACCAGCCAGCTCGCCAGTCAGGACGAGCTATATTTATAGAATGTGGAACCATACAGGGGATATATGTCGTCTCAATCATCCCCAACTGGTACTTCTTCTTCCAGGTATTTGACCAACTTCACACGGATTTCTGTACTCTCATCTCCACGCAGTACATCTGACACGAAATCTGCCTGGACTTGTAGTTGTACCTTGCAAAGACATTTCGAATGAATTCAAATTGGTCGCTTGACGGGTAGTAAAGTCGCTTACCATTTCCAATGCCCCTCTCAGTACTCCGCATAGAACATTACTGAACCACAAACCACCCTCCAAGACTTCTTCTGGTAGTTCTACAAACTCTGCGAGGGGGTTTTCATCTAATGTAAGGGTGAAAGAGGAGCCCGCGGTGGCCTGTGATATCGAAGGGTTACTCAATGGTCGACCGGGAGATGATGGTGGTGGAGGTCCACTGTGCGTTACAGTTGGACTAATGTTCAAGAATGACTTGAACCCAACCTAAACCCTTGGTAAAAGGGGGCGAAATAAGGAAGTCCATGAGACTGACCTTCGCAACAACCTCTCCGACCTCTCTAAAGTCTGCACATCGCCCGAGATTAGATTTTGCAAGGAAGTCCTCGATCAGCCTTGTTCCAATATTATATCCCATCTTCTCAAGTTGCTTATTGACTTCATCGTAATCTTCGTAGTCTTGTATAAGTTGGACAACAAGAGCACCGTATGTTAGGGCAAAGAGCTCTGCATTCTGTAATTGTCGATATCATCTAGTTCGCCTGACCGAAGTGGGCTACTCACGATCTTCTCAGACCGACCTTTCCAGAGTTCCTCGCCGACGTTCTTGTATTGTTTGCTACTGGTAGCCATTGACGATGAGGTCGTGTCGCGGGTGGTCGCGAGCAACAACTCATCGAGACTCGAGTACTGTGATGGGCTATACTAGATGCGTGATGTCACGACACGCTTTCTCGCAGTTCATCACAAGTTACAAGGAAAATCTGCCAAAGTTCTTTGGGAGTTCTTCTTCCACGCGGGCTTGTCATGGCGCATGTGGAATTTGTAGGTAACAGAAATTCAAGCCTCAGCGGGATGACCTGTGAGCGCCGCGGACTGCCCGAGCCAAGAACTCCGACACAGAACTTAAATAGATAAGTACTTAGGTGCATGTACCAGCCACGAATACATGGAATAATTAATAACGACCCAGCCTGTTGAGCTTCTTCGCTGTCTTGGCGTTGCTTTGCGTGTTTTGACCTCTGACTGGCAGATGCATGGCGTGTCTCCTGCCGACATAACTTCCAATCATCCTTTGATGCGCGATGTTCTCCCGAATCTCCCTTCTCAGCTCGGATTCTATCTTGAGATTCTTCAGAGGGTCGGGGTTTTTGAGAGCCTTCGTTTTACGGTGCTCCATGAATGCATCTATCAGGCTCTTCGCTGAGACGGATGGAGGAGGAGGAACATAGTCGGGCTTCGCGAGAGGGAATCGAGGTAGTGGGGGAGCGGTCGCGGGTGATGACAGAAACGATGCTAAGGATGTGATTTGGAACGGTGAGAGGTCGCTAACTTTGCATTGGTCGTGAACTTGGAGTCGCGCACACAGACGACGTGCCGTGTGATGTCCAACACCGTAGATATTGGTCAGAGCCAGCTGGAGAAAACATTGAGCTTTAGAAAGAAGAGATGCGCGGCTACGCACCCTCACGAGTGCGCCATTGGGGAGGTTGATGCCCAGAATATGCACCATTGGACAGAGGAGACGGCGGCTTTGAGATTACGGTAATTTGAGGAAGTGACTAATTCTTGATTCGGTTCGCTCAAAGCGGATTCGAAGTCCGACGCACTTCCAACCTCGATCATCTTGCACGATCCCAACCACAGGTTGACCGTGGCCTTCACCCACCTGACTACCTTATCGCACAATTATGTCTGCTAACAAATCCGAGGGACGGCGCGAAGATGCTCTTGCGAAACAGCGGACGCAAATGCGAGAGGACTTCGAGCGCCAAAAGCAAACCCTCATCAATGAAACCGAGAAAGCTCGTCCTTCTGCGAATCGCTTCGTCGGCCAGAATGACTCAATGGAGGACTCCTTGAAAAATAGGACAGTTGGTCTAGTCCGCTTGGAAGATTTTCAGCAGAGACGGAAGGAACTAGAAGAGGCTAAAGCTAGGGAGGCAGCTCAGTCAAACGATTTAAAGTATGTTTTATTTCAGCTTATGCCCTCTTTTATATCTACCCTTCAGGAAGAGATGGCTTATAGAACGTGGAGAACCTGCTTAGAGACGACGCAAAAAAGGCAAGGAAGCGCAAGAAAGCTGCTAAAGCAACCTTGTCGTTTGCAATGGACGACGAAGATAATGAAGATGGCGAATTAAACAATGACAGTGACTCTCCTGCTCAAAAGCGGAGCAAATTAAAGAAGAATCCACACGTCGATACCTCTTTCCTTCCTGATAGAGAGCGCGAAGAAGCTGAAAGGAAGGAGAGGGAGCGCTTGCGTCTGGAATGGCTCACGAACCAGGAGAACATAAAACAAGAGGAAATTGAAATTGTATATTCCTTTTGGGATGGCAGTGGTCACCGCAAAAGCGTGACAGTAAGTGGTCCCTCCCCCGTCTGAAGGGTAATAATTCGACTAATTACACCCTCAGTGCAAGAAAGGTGACGAGATTGGGACTTTTCTTGAGAAGTGTCGAAACCAATTTCCAGAACTGCGCGGGGTTAGCGCAGATAACCTCATGTATGTCAAGGTATGTGTATGCAAACCATTGGACGGTACAATGCGCTAACCATACATTCAGGAGGATTTGATAATACCTCATGTACGCGGCGTTTTTATACGATTTCCTTACATTGTCTAATTCTTATTCACATATAGCATTATACATTCTATGACTTTATCATCAACAAAGCGCGGGGAAAATCTGGACCATTATTCAATTTTGATGTTCACGACGATGTCCGCCTTCTTGCGGATGCGACCAAGGAAAAAGATGAGTCGCATGCTGGTAAAGTGGTTGAGAGGAGCTACTACCAGAGAAACAAACACATCTTTCCGGCATCTCGTTGGGAGGTACGTCATTCATTTTGTTGAGAAGGTCAGAATAGTATAATAACTTTTAGTTCCAGGTTTTTGACCCAGAGAAAAACTATGGGAAATATACCATTGCATAGTTGCATAGTTACATAGTTTGACGAATTTTCATCCTGTACATACTTGCCGGTTTTATTGTGTTCCACTTACTTCACCGGACCCTACAAATTGCAAAGTACAGAAGAATATAGCGAAAAGGCAGCACCAGGAAAACTGTCAATAGTGACTGCGGTTTTCTGTTCAGCGTTGAGCAATGAGTTCAGACTTTAGACTGTGGATTCCAGAGAAGTTCAGAAGTTCAAAGTTCAGGCTTCTGCCCAGGCGCCAGTGCCTGCTCAGTCGACTCCGAGTCCTGAAGGTTGTCAGGACCCAGGCTGAGCAGTGAGCATTGAGCAATGAGGACTGTGGCTGCCTTTTGGCTGACTTTCAAGTTTTCAAAAATTCAACTTCAAGTTCAAACTAGTTTACGGGCAAAAGCAGAAAAAATGGGGGCACCGCGGATCGAACGCAGGACCTTTAGAACTTCAGTCTACTACTCTCCCAGCTGAGCTATGCCCCCAATATAATATATCTCAAATAGTGTGTATACATCACGATTCACATATAACTCTAGCTCATCGACCTGCTTCCCAAAGGGAGCTCCAACAAATGGGCCAGTACTTCTTTTCTAAGCTTATATTACTTAGTCTCGTTAGTCTCGTAACCACGGCTTTCTAAAGAGGATGCGGCGGACGGGAGAATCTATCGAGGACGGTCACTGGCCTATTCTAAGCTTTCTTGACGGACGCCATATGACACCAATGCAACACCGATGCACACCCGGGTGTTACCTCTGAAAACCTATGACCCAGCACACATGCAAATCTGCGCCAGTGCGCGGCACTACCTCGGATGGTCTTAGCGGGCCGATTCCATTTTGAACACTGCCCACAAGTCCTCGAAACTATCAATGTGACCAGGATAGGGCCGGAACTGAGCGTCCAGACAGTCCAAGCGTAACTGGAAACGAGTTACTTAAAACCTCAGCGTATTTTGGCTGGAAAGCGACAGTCCCCTTCATCTCAGATGAAATTCAACGACGGCTTCTGGCTCCTGAAGACCGGTGTAAAGCCATTTTACGGTCTCCAGGTCGTGCGCACAGAAAAGGATGCCACGGGCTATGACCTGCGAGTGGCGACCCGTCCGATTCGACACAGAGGAGATACGTTATATGGTTAGTCCAATTTGCGTGATAGCGTTTGCCTGAAAATTGAGGATTACTTAGGTCCCGTTCTTACCGTCCGTGTCCATTCGCCTACTCAAGGGGTTATCGGCGTCAAACTCGAGCATGTCGTCAGTGGGGACCCACGGACCCACATCCAACTCTTCCCCGACGACGGGCCAGTCTCCGATGTCACCTTTTCCAAGTTGGACGACCAAACGAATGTCCTGAAGTCCGGAGATCTTACTGCAGAAATAAAAGAGAACCCATACAGTATCACATTCAAATCCACGACACGGATATTGACGGAATCCGGCCTCAAGCACCAGGCTTTATACCATGTACCGTCGGTATGGACGACACAAAGTGCATCCAACAGCTCTGTCACGGCGCAGGATCCCGTGTCGAATCCCAATCCAAAGGCGTTACCTCCAATTGTTCGATATCTTAATTCGGAACTCAACATATCGCCCGGAGAACTTATATATGGTCTTGGAGAACAATTTGGGGCTTTCGCTAAGAACGGTAAGAGAGAACTATAGCTTTGTAGTGCACTACTCTCTGAAAATACACTCAAGGGCAATCCATCAAAGTTTGGAATCAAGATGGGGGGACCTCCAGCGACCAGGCATATAAATGCGTCCCTTTTTATATCACAAACAGGAATTATGGTGTTTTCATCAATCACCCCGGCGAAGTGGAAGTGGAAGTTGGTTCCGAAAAAGTCAGCAGAGTCGGTATATCTGTAGCAGATACTAGCTTGGAATATTTCATTATCTACGGCGCCACTCCGTTAGAGGTCAGTCCTACCGCTCACCTCCAAAACATCTTCCACCATTAATGTGACCATCTTTACTAGATATTGGAAAGATACACCAGAATGACGGGGCGGCCTGCGTATGATGCTCAGCTTCCTGATTCTTGCCTACTGCTAACTTCGTGCAAGTGTATTGCCGAGTTGGACTTATGGACTATGGCTGTCCACCTCATTCCTTACCTCTTACTCCAGCGAGACAGTGTCGGAGTTTCTTCAAGGAATGAAGGAACGCGACTGCCCTGTGCGCGTTTTTCACATTGATTGCTTTTGGATGAAACAATATGAATGGCAAGCAGTCTCTGCTGTGGCATATGCGTAATCTAACTGCACAATCTGATGCCAGGTGCTCGTTTACCTTTGACCCAGACAACTTCCCAGATCCCAAAGCATACCTGGCGGGTATCAAAGAAAAATATGGCGTTAAAATATGCCTATGGAGTAGGTCGTGGCGCAGTTTACCTGTGAACAAAAGGACTGATCTTTTTTAGTTAATCCTTACATCTCACAATTGTCTCCTATCTTCAAAGAAGGCGTCAAAGGCGGGTATTTTATCAAACGGACAGACGGAACGACCTGGCAGTAAGTCAGAATGTTGCATATGCTGACACCTACCTGCCTCTAATGCAAGGTTGTTAGATGGGATTTGTGGCAACCAGGACTTGCCGTTGTCGATGTGACAAACCCGGCTGCGAGAGAGTGGTATTGCGCAAAGCTTACCGCTCTCCTCGATGTAGGCGTGGACTGTTTCAAAGTGAGCTGCGACTTGATTTGTTGATTCAATACTGACTCGCATGTACTCAGACTGACTTCGGCGAGCGTATTCCCCATGCGTCAGTCGTGTTCCACGATGGGTCCGACCCAGTGAAGATGCACAACACATATTCTGTAGTCTACAACGAAATGGTGTTCGATCTGCTCAAGCAGAGATTTGGTACGGGCGAAGCTGTTGTTTTTGCCCGGGCGGCAACTGTGGGCGGCCAACGGTGAAGATTTCGACCGAAGTCCATAGTCTGGCAAGCTAAATAATCGCGCAGATTTCCCGTGCATTGGGGGGGTGACTGCGAATCGACATGGGAAGCTATGGCCGAGGCCACGCGCGGCGCTTTGTCTCTCACTGTCTCGGGATTCGGTTATGCCTCGCATGACATCGGGGGGTTCGAGGTACCGCAGCCCAATAATTCTGCTACACATATCTGATGACGCTGCTCGGGCATGTAGGGGCATCCTCCCTCGGAGATTTACCAGCGCTGGGTCGCGTTTGGGCTCTTCTCCTCGCACTCACGGCTGCACGGGTCGTCGTCCTATCGCGTTCCCTGGAACTACGGGGAAGATGCGGCGAAGACGATGGCAAAATTTGTCGATGCGAAGCACAGATTGATGCCATACCTATATAACCTTGTGGGTTTCCCCCTGTGCTGCGGACCAGCACGACGCTAACCAATTACGTTTATCATGCGGTCTGTAGTCGATTCATGCCAACTCAAAGGGTCACCCGCTGATGCGTGCGATGTTCCTGGAGTTTCCAAACGACCGGTCAACCCACTATTTGGACAGACAATACATGCTAGGTTAGAGGATTTTTTTCTGTTTTGTTAAAAAGTGATCTCATCTTCTTTTTCTACTGCGAAATGCTGTTATCGCAGGTCCAAATTTGCTCATCGCGCCTGTGTTCGTGCCTATTGGCGAGGAACACGAGTATTACATCCCAGCCGGCACCTGGACGTCGTTCTTCCACCCGGAGGAAACGGTCCAGGGCCCTAAATGGTTGCGCGAACACGTTGCCATTGACGAGCTCCCTGTCTGGGTCCGTCCGGGCTCAGTCCTGCCGCTTGGGCCTAAGGGAATTGGGCGCCCAGACTACGACTACACAAGAGGGCTGGAGATCCGGGCGTATGGATTGGAGCTAGACGGCCCCGCTGTAGTCGTCGATATTCCTGTCGGCAAGGGGGTCGCCGTGGCCGGACAGATTAGGGTGCGGAAGATAAGTGGGAGCACTGAGGTCGCCGTCGAGGCGGACGCAGGTCTGCAGGTTGCGGGCGTCTGGAGCGGGTGAATAGGCGCGCTGGTCGAATAAATGGCGTGCCGGTGATGCCGGGGGCAATTTTCTAGATATGCCACTTACGTTGAGATAAGTGCACAAATGAATCAAAGCTGGTTTCTGTTTTCGTGCTGCATTTCCGGTCAAGGCGGTTGATCACAAGTGTCGAATGCGCGACGAGGGAACGGCAGGTGCGTATATAGATACCTGCCGTCTTAATCTCCGGTAAACGTTTGTATGGCCATGCTGTAATGAGAGTATGATATGTAATTATAGACACTATCATGAATCGAGTATGGCCAGCGCATGTTTGACAAGGTATCGAGGTTATTGTCAGATTTGAGGCCAGTATACACACCACCACACACATGGGAGCTCTCGTTCCGAGGTAGCTACTTTTTCATTTTGAATGTCGAATAGCGTCGTGTGTACCTTTCGTAGATAGATCAACAGGCTGGACTGCATGGTGAGATATGGCCTCTGTCGACAGATGCGAGGCCAACACTCATGACAGATGGATGAATGGTATGACACGGACGAAGTCACGTACTAGACGCTGGGCGAAGTAATACTGCGTGCATAGTCGGCTGCGTAAGTGATGGTGGCGGAACCCCAACAAGCAGGTTATTTCTGCGCAGGCCGGGAGAATATGGACAACATCTGTCAGCCCGCGCAGTAGATCAAGAGTTGTCGGCGCGGTTCCTGCTCAGTGGCCCTGCATCGCCGACGTGTGGCCCACGAGGGACATTGCGCAGCGATGGTGCGGAGGGCCCGCGGCGCAGGCCCCGCAGGGTGGAGAATATTGGCTGGGAGAATGCGCTGATCGCTGAGGACGAAATGCTATTCCGGGCGCAAAAATCGAAGCCGGCAAAGACCCCTGGGGATTGCGCTGCGCAGCCACGTCACGTGGTGCTGCGGATTGAATTGAGTGGATGCGCTATACCGCCGACTGCGCACCGGTCCCTCCTCCTCTTCCTCCAACCACCACAAATGCTCGTGCACAACAGCGAACAGAAGCCCTCGCGCAAGGGCAAGGAGCGCGATCCCTCCCAGCAACACCGCGACCCGCAGCCCACAGATCTCGACGAGAAGCTCACCGCGCTCCGGAGGAGGACCGCAGCGTCCGTCGCTTTTTTCTCGTATATCATATGCAACGCTAATCGGGTTTATATAGGCAAGTCCGTCCGAGAGACCGCCCAGAGCGAGAGCGAGCAGACAAGGACCGGATGCAGGTCGCATCTCCCAATCCACTTGCCGCCCCGGCGCCCCAATCATCGTCACACGCCCGCAGCGAGCGCTCGCCCAAGTTGGCGACGTTATCCGCTATCCCCCGCAACCTCCCGTCGTCCCCGCGCCGCCATGCATCCCCACACGTCGTCGTATCTCGCCCCAGCCAGGATGCCGACCACGAAGATTTTTCCCGCAGACTTAAAATATCTTCGTCGCCATCCCCTAGGCCTTCCCAGGCCGTCCAGAAGGCCAACGTCTCTTCAAAGTTATTCAATCCCGACACAGACCCGATTCCCATGCGCCGTACTGCAGAGCCAGAGTCGATGTCCGATGGCACAGGTAGTTCCTATGCTCCGCGCGCAGCAGCGGCTGCGGCGGCGAGCCATCGGGAAGAGCGCGGCAACGCTGCCCGCCAGCTTTTCGACCATCGCAAAGATGACCCTGTCCGCTTTTCCGTAATGGCGCGCCCACCGGTGTCTGGACACGGTCGCCCAGTCGCCCCCACCCCTAAATCTTCTGGCGATTACCTGTCAGCCTCTTCAACTTCTTCGTACGCCGCTTCGATATCATCCTCGACATTCACTTTATCGTCCACCACCGATGGCTCGTCAACTTCGTCAGCCTTGTTTGATGGTCGCCCTAATCAGGACGAAGCCGGGAACAACGTCTTCTCGGTACAGCTCAAACGTCTATATCGTGCCATCTCCAACCTTGAGACCAAGATAAAGCAGGAAGATTCTACAGACGAGGCCGATGACGGAATGAACACCAGAGTGATGCTCAAGGGTAAGGAGGTTGAGACCGAGGATTTAGAAAAGGAGAGATGGAAGAAGCAAATCACGGATCACAAACAGTAAATGCTCATTCATTCTATGTTAATCATAACCGCTAATTCTTTTTGCCTTTCTAGACTAGCTGAAACTATCCACAATCTGCTCGAGATTTCACTTGCGCCCTCAGTACCCGCCTCCTTGCGCATAATCCCTACCAAGTATAACATGATTGTGCGTCTCTGGACCTATTCATTCCACAAATTACTTGAATCTCTCCGTCGCGCATCTTTCTCCTCGCCCCTCGCACTGGAACATCTTCAAGACTTTATTTATTATGCATATACATTTTACACGGGCCTGCTGGAAGAGCCCAGCCTCAACTCCTTCAAATCTGGTTGGCTGGAAGCATTAGGTGATCTTGCGCGGTACCGAATGGCTGTCGCTGCCATGGTAAACGGCGGTGTCGGCGGTCAAGGTGGCCTTACGACAAAAGCGGTCTCGGAGGCCGCAGCATCTACGCACAGCGAAGTTCGCACATCTGGGTCGCAAGGCTCCGCCAAATCCGTGAGCGACTTCCCCGCGGCGCGTATCGACGATAGCCCGTCGCCAAGTATCGGTATCGCAGCTGCTCGTCTTTTAGACATTGAACCCGAAAAGGAGAGGTGGAGAAATGTCGCACGTAGTTGGTACGGCGCAGGCCTGGCTGAACAGCCGGGAACTGGAAAATTACACCACCACTTAGGTTTGTTGTCAAGGGAGGTTGATGGCGAAGAGCTTCGAGGCGTCTATCACTTCGTGAAAAGGTGCCGTACATGCCGATTATCTTTCGTTTTGCAGATGGACTAACACATTCTTTTGCGTGTGCAGCATGACGACACTGCATCCATTTCCCACCTCGCGCGAATCCGTTCTTCCCATCTGGTCTCACGCTGCACAAGCCAGGCGGTCGGTGCCTGATGCGAAAGTCTCTGACCTCTTCGTGCTTCTGCACGGAATGCTTTTCACCAACATTCAGCTGGACGACTTCCAACCCACACTCGCGCGCTTCGTTGAGCGTCTGGAAATTGAGGGCGCTGAGGAGCGCGAGTGGATCATGATGGCAGTCATCAACCTGTCTTCTGTACTCGAGTACGGACGTCCCAACGGTGTTCTGCGCAAGATTGGATGCGTCGGCACGCGCGAAGCCAGCGGACCGCAAGCCGCGGCTGCTATGCGCGTGATGGCCAAAAAAGCTGCCGCCGGCGTGCCTGGCTCAACTCCGCTCAATGGCGTCGATGAAGAGCGCATGGATATCGACGACGAGAATAGACCCGATAGGTCGCCGACGTCAGGTCTGGCCGAATCTCACGGCAGCGATGAGCTTCCGGACCAACCGCCCGCGTTCAAGTTTGCGCTCCAGTTTACATTCGCGATGCTCTCGCACGTTCTGCGCCGCCCCACGCGCAAGGCGTCCGAGTATGCGCGCTCAACACTCAACCCCTACCTCACGATCGTGCTCACTTTCCTGACGACAATCCTCAAGCACCGCCCAACGCTCGACGTCCTGGAGCGTAGCGTGCCCTGGGACGAGCTCGCCGCGTTCTTTGCCACTACCCCGCGCAAGATCATGATCAGCCAGGGCCTGATGAGCCCGCCTGGGCGGTCGCACAACCAACGCAACACGGAGCGCTGGGTGATGCTCACGAGTGGGTGCCCGCCGCCGCTCGCGGAAGACTGGTGCCTACGCGGGATGGAGTGGGTCGGGCGCAAGGTGTACGAGCGCGGTTTCTGGAAGGGCGGAGAGGAGCGGCAGGCGGAGCTCGAGGTGCTTGACACTGTAGAGGGCGGCGAGCTCACGGATGGCACGATCGAGGATGACGACGGCGATGACGGACCGGGCAAAGCGAGCAGCAGCAGCGCGGGGAGCGACCTCGTGCGCCGCTGGGTGCGCATCGCGCGCTGCGCCGTGAACCTCGCAGGCACTGTCGAGGGTTTCAATTGGACGGACAACACGCGTGAATGGCGTGTCGAGGGCAAGCTGAGCGAGAAGCTCGCCCTCTGGAAAGAGCAGGACCGCGTCGAGCGTGAAGAGGAGGAGATCCGTCGCATGGGCAGGCGGTGGGTGGACGACGCGATGGACGTCGACGAAGCCGACGCAGATGATGTCTCTGAGGAGAGCGAGGACGACGAGAATGACTCGGAGGAGATCAAAGAGCTCAAGGTAAATTTTCTTTACCGTCATATTCAGAATATTATACTTATAAGTGCATTTTTACAGGCTCGACGAAGGCATCTCAAAAACCTTCTGCAATCGTCTCAGCAAAGCTTTTCCCCTCAGCGTGCTCGCCTCCCTCGCTCAGGCAAACGGCCAGACGCCCGCCCCCTACTCAAGATTGTCCCCGGATACACTACCCTCGTCGTCGATACCAACATCCTGCTTTCCTCCTTATCTATGATCACTTCTCTCGTCGAGAGCTCTCGCTGGACAGTCGTCATCCCTCTGCCCGTTTTCATGGAGCTCGACGGCCTATCAACCAACGTCACGCAGCTCGGCGAAGCCGCCGATGCCGCTATGCGATATATTTCATCCCACATTCGCTCGCACTCCCTATCGCTGAAGGTGCAGACCTCGAAAGGCAACTACCTGAACTCGCTCAACGTATTCACCGAAGAGGTCGACTTCGACAGCAACAACACGGAGAAAAACATGGATGATCTGATTCTCAAGTCGGCCATCTGGCAGGATGACCACTGGGTTGACCGGTCCGCTATGCTCAAGGTCGCACCGCTGACACCGAGCGATACTGCAAACGCCGTCAAAGTCGTGCTACTCAGCCTAGATAGAAATCGTCAGTTTCATATCCACTTCCATTCTAATTGTTACTAATCAATTTATCTATAGTCCGTCTAAAATCGCGTTCACGACAACTTCCCGCAGCAGGCGAGAAAGACCTTGCAGCGCTCCTGGCGACGGCGACATAAAAGCGCGAAGACGCACGCTATCTCCTACACATGTGTCTGCAACCCCACTCCTGGGTTGTGTTTTCCACTACACGTACTGCATGCAGTAGCAGCATCCCACTTCCCCACGGAGGTGGGGCGTGGGCAACGGTACCAAAGTGGCTGCAAATCGGCCGGCTAGAATACTGTATGTACGAGGGAGCGCGCCGCTCGCGGGCACCGCACTCATTTGCATATTTTTTGATGGTTGGCTGGTGCGCACCGCTGGCGGACTGGGCCGGGCATCCGAAGGGATGTTCGTTCCAGTCCGCCAGCGACGGGGCACCTGCATTTACTCTACTCACTCTACTTTTATCTATCTGCACTAACAACACCTTCCCTTGGCATCATCGCATACCCTAACACCTACAACGCTCACTATACCTCACACTTTGCATCTCTATCATTTTTTATCTGGTTTACTGCGGGGATCCTTGTAACTGTACAATTTATGCTGTACATATCTTGCAACGCGATCAAATTAATATCCAAATAATTATCTGAAGCGTGATAGATTTTGACGAACACTCAACGAACACTACTAAGACAAACCGTATAGTCATTGTAAATAGAGCAATAAACGTACAAGCATAACCAGTCAAAGGTATCGTTGCAATCATCGAAATATGGTATATATGTACATTGCTCAGCAATATTAGATCAAGCATGATCATCTTCCGCTAAGAGGTGGGATGTTTGCGACTCCGACACGTCACCCTCCACGATGGGAACGTATGCTGCAGCCTGCTCCTGACGGAGCTGGCGCGGGAGCATTGCATATCCACCGAAATACGCCAGGGGCAGGATCTACGCGGACGCAGTACCAGTCAGTGTACCAACACGCACGTATTACTAATTAGCACGTACCACGATCCATGCGCGCCAGAGCGGCTCCGCCCACGCGGTGATCGGGCCACGCCCGGTCAGCGTCTCCCACCACTCGAGGCCGCTGCGCACCTGGAAGAACGACAGCGCGATGATCAACACGCCGAGCGCGATGTGCGCGATGTTCAGGGGCGGGTGGTTACGCGTGATCGGGCCCTCTGCGGCGATCGCGACGCGGCGGGCGTGGATGTGCCGCCCGAGAAGCACCTGTGCGAAGTAGACGAGCAGGAGGACGCCGCCGTAGACCTATGGGTGCGCGGTGTTATTCAGTCAGTCACTGCACGCGGGGAATGTGGTGAGAGGACGGGACGCGCCTCGTGTGCGTTGGCGAAGTGGATGCGGAACGACTCCTTGTTGTACACGACGGCGGGGCCGAGGAGCACGCCGAGCGTGATGACGGGCCCTGCGACTGCCATGTTCGCGAGCCAGTGCGCGCGGAACCATTTGGGCGAAAACGCGCGGCCCCAGCGGCCAATCAGCGAGCCCGCGGGAAGAAGCACGAGGAAGCCGAGCGATACCAGGAAGCCGTGCAGGATGATGAGCTTCTCCACACGCTTGTACGCCATATTCGAGCCTTGGTACACGGTACTGTGGGGTATCGCAGACGGGGTGGTGGGCGGTGTTGGGGTGCTGGTAGGGGTGCTCAGGCCGGTATTAGTACTAGTAGAGACAGCGCCGACCCGAACGAGGTCCTTGCTGAAGTCGAGCTTGAAGTGGCCGACACGCTGGTGCCGGGCGATGTGCGAGGCGGGGTCCTTGTCGGGCCTCTGTGCAGAATAGGCGAAGATGAGGGATTCGACGGGGCTCGCACTGGCCAAGAACGAGCTGTTGGTGGGCACTCTGAAGGCGACCGTCGACGAACCCACGGGGTGCTGCCGATATATATACACGACGATGAGAAGATCTCTAATTGCAAATGCAGCGGGCTTACGAGGGACTGATCGGCCGCCACTGCAGTCGCAATGCGCGGCGGATCTGACACCACCTGCGGCTCGTTGTATCCTGTGGTGTAGCGCTGGGAGAGCGTCGTCGTTCCGTCGTCGTTCTTCCACATTACAACCATATGCGTGTGCGTCATATGCGCGCCAAACCCGCTGTCCGCCGCCCTTCAGCACACGCTCTATTTTGGCAGCGAGCACACTCACACAGCGACCCAGCCCATGGGCTCATTCTTTGTAGTCAGCTCGTCTAAGAATAATATTCAGCGTCCTGCATTGGGATTAAAGGAAGGAGGCTCACATGTCGCTGCATCACCTTCGACCGTTGCAGTCACGCAAAGTGAGTATTTACAGGCCGAATCGCCCTTGAGGGCAGATGCGGTGGTTGTATATTGCAGGGAGACGAGAATAGCGCAGAGAATGCGCGTGCAAGGGTGCCAAAGGACCATATCTTTGCGCGGAGTGGTGGTGGACTGCGAGAAAGAAGATGGCTAACGGTTATCAGGCTGCATTTTATTACGAACACGTCGCCCGCTTGTCGCCCGCCCTGACATTGCCTGTGAGAACGGAATTCCTGACTACTCATCAGTACTCAGTGCCATGTTGATAACATCAACCACCCAAATTGCACCCAAACTGGGCCGAATCCGCAGCACGCCTGTTGGCAGACACGGAATTTGGTCCCGCCGAGCGCGAACCCTGTCCACTGCAAAGCATTGCTCACGCACACAGTGAAGGCAGGAATTCAAGTAGAGGAAGATCCACAAATGCTGTCTTTTTGAAAACGACGATATGTTGTACACGTGACTACTTCATCTAATCAACGGATCTACTCGAAGATCCACTGCTCGTTGGCGCTGGTCCACTGGGTGACACCCTCGGGGAACCAGCTGTCGCGCGCGTGAGCTATCAGATAACACGGGCAAGATCGATAGGACTTACAGAGCAATCTCCTTCTCGGCGGACTCGACGGCATCGGATCCGTGGCAGATGTTGCGGCCCACGGCGAGGCAGTAGTCGCCGCGGATGGAGCCTGCGAGAAAATTAGCGAACGGATCACGCGTTACGCGACGAGATGTGTGCGCACCGACGGGGGACTGGAGGGGGTTGGTGGCGCCAAGCATGACGCGGCCGGTCTTGACGGCGTCAAGTCCCTGCCAGACCATGGCGACGACGGGGCCGGAGGCCATGTACTTGATCAGGCCGGGGAAGAAGGCCTTGCCCTTGAGATCGGCGTAGTCTGTGGGCAGGGGTCAGCGCCGGCGCGCCGATGCGACGCGATCGCGCCATGTGGGAGACGTACGCTTCTCGAGGTGCTCCTCGGTGGCGTGGACGAGCTTGAGGGCGATCAGCTTGAAGCCGCGCTCCTCGAAGCGGGTGATGATCTTGCCGACGAGGTTGCGCTGCACGCCGTCAGGCTGGGGGGGTGTCAGCTGGGCGATCGCGCCATCGTGCAGTAGCTAACCTTGATCATGATGTAGGTGCGCTCGGTGACGGACATGGCTGTAGGATGAAGATTTTGAACGATAGCAAAAAACGCGCGCGTCGCCTGCACTATCGACCATCTGCCACATCAGCCAAACACACGCAAGCAGAACTCCGGAAACGTCCGTGGCGCGGTCTCTTCTCACTGCCCAGTCGCCTGCTCGCCATTAATTCTTGCACAATGTTCGGTCCTGTAGGCCTGTCCCTTGCCCCCTACGTTCGCTCTTCCCGCACCCTCTCAAAGTGGATTGCCCCCGTCGCCACTTGGTACGCAAACGCCTCGGGCTACAGGAAATACGGCTTCAAGTACGATGACCTCTGTACGCGCCGAACCACATCCTTTCCGTGTCACCACTTACAATTTGACCAGTGGTAGAGGAGACCGATGAAGTCCAACGAGTGCGTTCTATGCCTCTGCATAAACCGCTCAATTAAAGCAGCTCTCCAGGCATTGAAACGTCTGACACCCGCTGAATCCTATGATCGCGCCTTCCGCTTGAAGCGGGCCTCCCAAGCAAGCGTGCTCCACAAGCCTTTGGAAAAGTCAGAGTGGATAAAACCGGAAGAGGTGCGTCACGCCTCCTTTGCCCTATCTATACGCTCAACACTCCCCTAGGATGTCCGTTACCTGGTGCCGCACATAGAGAACGTCATGAAGGAAGTCGATGAAAGGAGGGCTTGGGACGACCTCAAAGTCGAGCGCAAGTAAACAGTCCCATATAGACGCATCCTTGCAATGCCAGTACCTTTGAACGAACGACTAAGGGTCATAGAATATCACACCATGCTTCTACCGTGGCTCTTCATTACTCTCAATTGCACAATGGTTTTCTCATCTAGAGAATCAAAGTTGGTTGGTTTGAAAATTCTATCTGATACACTCTAATTCCTGTTGCTGAGCGAGCCCACTAATTTAAATATAGCTTATAGGTGGAAAGCCTTGACAAGGGGAGAGACAACCTTGCCACCCCTCTGCTTGTAGAAGTCGACAACCTTCTTACCGACGACGGCGATGTCTGTGACGTTCTGGTTAGAAAAAAACCGAATCCTAAGGAGCGAAAAACTCACTTGAGCCGGTGATACCAAACTTCTCGTACACCTGCAAATACGGAGCAGATGCACCCCACGAAGGCAGACCGTATTGCTACAGAAAACGTCAATCTACATTAATCTCAGTCCCAAACGTGCTGCATACCTCGTGGCTGTACTTCTCCCATCCGATGGTCTGACGGCGCCTGCATCAGCTCTTATGAACCCATATCACAGCCGCAAAGTACTCACTGAAAGTGCCTCCAACGACAGAATGGGTGCTCCGCTGCGCAGGACGCTCAGCCTGTACTCCTCATCCTGCTGGTCGAATGTCAGCCAGCAGGGCAAGCTGACGATGCGGGTCTTGATTCCCTGCGCCTTGAGCTTGTTGGCGGCCTCCAGTGCGATGCTGACCTCGCTTCCGGTGCTGACAATGGTGAGATCCTCGTTCTCCTCGTCGTGGAGAACGTAACCGCCCCGGGCAGCCTCCTCGATGGTGGAGCCTACCAGGTTGGGCAGGTTCTGGCGGGAGAGGGAGAGCACGGAAGGTGTGTGGCGCGACCTGAGGGCAACCAAGTAGGCCGCCGATGTCTCATTGCCGTCTGCTGGGCGCCAGAACGCCAAGTTGGGGGTGGAGCGAAGAGCAACACCAGTCTCAACCGGTTGGTGGGTAGGTCCATCTTCACCAAGACCAATGGAATCGTGGGTTGCTGGTAAATATATCGTAAGTCGTGTCAAATAACAGAAAGATATTGTTTACTCACCAACCCAGATAACTTGGTGTCCGCTGAGGGCAGAAAGACGCACGGCTCCAGAGGCGTAGGAGACGAAGTTCTACAAATATATGAACACAGAACATATCCAAGATAAAAAAAACAGGACTTGCCAGGAAAGTAGCCACGAAAGGAATTATGCCGCCGTACGCCGACAATCCGTTGGCGATGGCTCCCATTCCGTGCTCGCGGACACCGTAACGGATATAAGTACCCGCATACGTTCCGAGACCGGTGCTGGGGGGCTGGAAGTCGACGGAGTTCTTGACCTTGGTCAGATTGCTGCCCGTCAAATCGGCAGATCCGCCCAATAGGTCGGGCAAGGTGGGGATGATGTCGGTGAGGACAATCTCGGAAAGCTTGCGGGAAGCTTGGGCAGCATCCGTCGGCTTGTAAATCGGCAGGGTGCTTTCCCAGTTCAAGGGAAGATCTCCAGAGATACGGCGAGTGAGCTCGGCGTACTCGGTTGGGTACTTCTGACCGTATGCCTGGAGAAGAGAGTTCCACTCTGCCTCGAGAGCTGCGCCGCGTTTACCGAATTCGGCATAGAGGTCGTAGGTCTCTTGAGGTACGGCAAACTTCTGCTCTGGGTTGAAGCCGAACTTGGACTTCAACGACACGATGTCGTCAGCCTTGAGAGCTAAAACAATGAATCGTCAAACAATAACAATAGCAAATGTATTGAAAAGACCTACGAGCACCATGAACACCATGTGTCCCTTGTTGCTTGGACCCAAATCCGATGGTGGTCCTCAAGCAAATGATGGAGGGTTTGTTCTTCTCCAAACGGGCTTCAGCGATGGCGTTGGAGATTGCGGCAAGATCACTGCAATGTTTATTAGAAGTCTGAATCTGAGTCCATTATTATTCTAATTATACGCACGAGTCACCGTTGTTGACATGGAGGACCTGCCATCCGTATGCAAGGAATCGCTGTTCCACGTTTTCGGTGAAGGCAACAGCGGTGTCTCCGTCGATGGAAATGTCTAATGACAATTATTTTTAGCATTGGAAATTAGAGTCACTGCTGCGGCGTATTCGTCAACGTACGGTTATCGTCGTAAATCTGAAAGCGACGATGTTAATCGCGGATAAAAAAACCCCGAGTAACGGGAAGACATACCACAATCAGATTGCCGAGCTGAAGATGGCCTCCTAAGCTAGCAGCCTCGCTGGCTACACCTTCCATGAGACAACCATCGCCCGTGAAGACTTTCCAATGCTGTCAACTCATGTCGACGCCAAATCGATGAATTAAATTACCATATGTGTAGTTGTTGATGAGATTGAATCCATCTTTATTGTAAACGGCACCGAGATGGGCTTGGGCGATAGCCAGTCCAACGCCATTTGCAAAACCCTGGCCGAGAGGACCTGTTGTCACTTCGATGCCTGGAATATTCCGATGAGGAATTCAAGCTCCAGGTAACGGTCAACATGACAACAAACCGTCGGTATGGCCGGCCTCGGGGTGTCCAGGAGTCTTGGAATCCAATTGACGGAAGGCTTTCAAATCATCGAGGGAGAGTTTGTAGCCCAAGAGGTGGAGGAGAATGTATTGGAGCGCGCAACTACATGAATTGGTCTGAGTGAATGCGTAAATTTGCAACATTAGCTTGCTTACGCGTGTCTGCACGATAAAGACGATTGTTTAGCAAAAGTTGCATTGACTTCGCCGATGGCTTACCCATTGGAAAGGACAAATCGATCGCGATTGAACCACTTGGAATTCTTGGGGTTCGCATTCACGAATCTAACAGTCGGGAAGAGTAAGCAAGGGCGATGGGCCCGATACATGCGGGATGATAGCCCACCGCGAAAAGAGAACATGGGCGACGGGGGCCATGCCCATAGGTGCACCTGATGAGCGGGGCGATCGTCAGAATACTCGCCGATGACGCGTAAGATGGACGAGGACTGACCAGGGTGACCAGAATTGGCCTTTCCAACGACATCCGCGGCAAGCGTGCGGATGGTGGCAATGGCGGTGTTGTCGGCGGGATGGGTGACGAATGAGGACATGGTGGTTGTGGAAAGAAGGGAAAAATGAAGAGCGAGAGCGAGGAGCGCAGGGTACCTTTGTATCTAATCTTCGCACCGGCGGCATCTTTAGCCTGTCCGGCCATCTCCCGACGCCGTGTCGGGCCTCGCTCGGATATGTCTGCCCCGCCATTTTCCTCTCATTTCTGACAAACTCTCCCTTATGCACCCACAGCTCTCTGACAAAAAATCAGGCATGTTCACAGCCCTTATGAATCATGATCCAAGCTCTGATTACCTTTTTGTCCAGTATGCAAAGAGTTCATCGACGCGCTTGAAAAGTGTCATGCCAGCGGGTGGACCAAGTTCCTCGGAGCCTGCAACGGGCAGAAGGACGCGCTCAATCATTGTCTGCGGACCGAGGTACATTCGACAGTTGTCTGCCTTCTCCTCTAATTAATGTGGTGTATCACTGTTAGCGCCTTGCTCGAACCACAGTCAACCGAGAGCATGCCAAGGAGCGTAAGGCCAAAACCGACAAAGCATTGGAGGAGTTCCGTGCCCTCTGACCTATCTGAAACAACCGCGCTGGCAAGCCCATAGCTCAGCGACGATCCTTATACATCTGTTCGATTCATACCAGCCAATTTGGAGCTTATTTCTCTCATCCAAAATGTCGTGGCGCCCGTCTATTCCCATTCCCGACCGTATCAAACTGTATCTCATCGGATGTAGATATTGCTCCGTCCGACCTTCCAAACTATCCGGATTATGGACACGCTCCTCATATTGCAGGTTATGAACTCCCAGGCTATCACCGTTTCACCACGACGGGACTCACACGCTAGGTGATATTCCAATCCATCGCAATTCGCCAATCCTTGTGATACTATTACAGAATTCCCAATGTCGTACATTCCGAATTACATTGTTTTCTTCCTTTGCTGTGCACACTGCACTCTACCACGCATGATGGCCTCCGCTCACAAGAATGCTGTGTGGCGCCGACATGTCAGTCCTAGTAAAGCCGCGGGATGTCAGGCATTTGACGTACTCGCTTCCAGTACAAAAGCTGGATGCATCACTGGCCAACCACGTCACGACACCGCGAAGCTCGTCGGGGCGTCCAATCCGCCCCATGGGATTCAAGTTCGACCATTTTTCCAGGAGATGTGGTTGCGTGTCTAGGTAAGCTGCCGTCATACTATCATAACATTCAATTAACGCAGGGAGGGGTAGATATCAGACAGCTTTGCACGCACGATGTGTATATGTGCCCTGGAGAGAGCGAGTTCACCCGGATGTTCTCAGTTCCGAGTTCGCAGGCCATGCTCCTCGCCATCTGCAGCACAGCAGACTTGCTGGTGTTGTATGAAACCCATGCGTGATCCTGTCGCCATCAACTTCAGCACTGGGAATTTTCTGCAGAGTAAATATTGTACTCTGTTCGTAATGCTGCCCGACATGGACGCGATCAGTATGATACTGCCGCCCTTGCCGTACCGGCGCATCTGTTGGCCTGCGGCCTGCGCGGTATACAACACACCGTTGGTGTTGACATCGAGTACCTTGTACAGGGGGGGGTGTTAACATCAGCTGCAAAAATGTGGGCTTTACCCTCACCGCTTTAAACTGCTCGGCTGGATAAGTTAGGCAATCTGTGTGAGTCTTGAGTATCCCAGCAGCTGCGACGCATATGTCCATTCGCCCTTCCTTGTCCCCGATGTCCTTCGCCTGCTTCCACACATCCTCCTGTTTGGTCACGTCGACGCTGACATACTCCAACCTGGATCCATTGTCCATCTTCCTGATGTAATTTTGCGTTTTCTGCCACTCCTCCGATGGAGTTGCTGGGAGGTCGAAGCAATATATTGCTCGCGCACCAGCTTCGCACAGCGCGAGCGCCATCTCCAATCCAAGGCCTCTGTTCCCTCCTGAGACGATACCCACGCGATCGATCAGGGCGAACTCATCGAAGATTTTAGGTTTAGGTTTAACACTTTGGTCATTGGCCGTTTCGAGGGCGGCGCTGACGCCTATGGGGGCAAGAGGCGACATAGATTGGACTGCAGGAGGCATGTGGAACCGGTATGGGAATATTGGATTTACTCACATCCATACTTTATATACCAATGCGTAGATTCTATTACCCATGCTCATTGAACTCGTGATATACCCAAGCCTCTTCCTGAATGATCCAAGGTTAGATACTCCACGTTCACGAAAGATTATACAACTCCTACATGCACAAATACAAGAAATGAGTAAAATTACACGGGTTGTTTGTAGAATAATGATAGCAATAGCAAAAGACATTACGGAGACATGATATGCATATTACAAGTCGCAGTTGGAACGATATTATGGCCCTGTCGGTAAAAATATAATCACTGTGAATGTGAACGTGAGGGGGTGCGTTTTGGAACATGAATCAGCCAAGGTGTAATCTTAGCATTCATGGTTCGAAGGAAGGATGCTCCAAACCATGCAGGTAGGTTATTTCCACCCCATTGATCGACAAGTCGAATAACCTTTTCGTTCTCGTCCAGGTCGACAGTGATGATGGACTCGATGACCTACACGACCTCGTGAAGCCCAGGTTTGACGCAATTTATCAAAGAACGCACTCTTGGCTTTTTGAAGAAACGTAACTTGTATTCCTGCTTCTGGTAATAGATAAATTGGTTTGGATCATCGGTTGAAGACATTACACGCTTCGAAATTTGCTCCGAGCCGGTAGTAATCTTGGCCTAAACCAGTAATCGGTCAACTGAATCGTCATATTCGAGTGATACCAAGGATCACGAACCAGAGCGAACCACTGCAATACATAGAATATGTTAATACAGGCCGGCAAGAATCACGCTGTAAACTCACTTGTGCGGCATACTGATCGAAGCCTTTACATTTAGAAAGTGGGTCCTGCAATATGACGCGTTTAGATACAGATAGCGGATTCCGAGAGAGCGGACTAACTTCAAATACCGCGTCTTTGTGCCATGATCGTTCTAAGATCTCCAGCGTAGGTCGACAACAGAACAGCTCCGTAAGGTCTGTCAGTACCTGTTCGTGTCGATGAGCGAGCTGTGTGTGGTGTCTAGCACTAGTGCTTCTCCTATGCTTCAACACAGTATCCGGATCTACTCTCACTCCGGCGTAATGAGCGCCTCCTGCAACGGATTCCACAAGAGCAGGAGTTGGGACCGAGCGGGGTAGAATTGAAGGATGAAAAGTTTGGCTGGGAGGAGATGGTGAGCGCGGTGGCTTGGACGTTCCCGTGGAGTCGCGGGATAGAGAGCGATGGTGGCGGTAGCTAGCTGCCATGGACATGGTGGTTTGCGGTAAAGCTGGACCTTGAGCGCACACCGCAGGACGCTATTCGCCGTGACGTAAGAATGACATGTGATCGGGATTCGAGGAGTCCGGGCTTCGGAATAGGTAAGGACTCGTAATCGTAATCTCTCTTGACATGAACTTGAGGCTAAGCGCATTAAATAAGAACCGGCGGTACACAGTCCCAATTCTAGGGCCATGGACTGCCCAAGGGCGCTCCTTGGCATCCATACACCTAATATTAGGGCGCAGGTAGTGGAGAGCATCATTGAGATATTACGAGTTGCAATATTGAATATAGGGAGGTCGATCAACGAGATAACCTAGTAGACATAATCTCTCATATATCATCATATGTCTATTGCCCATTTGTGCCACTCCCTTGCCATAATCCATAGGTCTTGCCGGGTGTCGTCTGCCAGAGGCGGATAGTTCCTGAGAGAAAAGGTGAGTGCAATTCCTGAAACGACTCAACAAATCATCCTTACCGTCCTCTATTAAAGCGGAATATATATATATATATAAATATTCAGTCATTTTCTTATGATTAACGGATTCGGAACAGAACGCACCACTACCACTTGCATACATCTCTCCATCTGGGCTGAATTCCACACAGTGAACCGGTCCATGGTGTCCTTTGAGGACATCTACCTCTTCGCCATTGATGCCATGGACCCTTACCCACTCGTCGGTCATGCTTCCGGTCACAAATCGGTCTTGATGAATTGGGTGGATGGAAGCGGATGAGGGCGCGTATCGCATAGTAAGGGTATGGGTGCTATGGCCAGTGTGAGGTAAAGCGGGAATAAAGTTGACAGTCTTTCCGGAAGTCAAGACTAGTCGTTGAGTTGGTAGAGATAACTCCATCGATGAGATGGGATCTGGGAACGCGATGACTTTTGTCATTTCTCTTGATCGTAAATCCCACCATCTGCAGCAGGTTAACATACTGAACAGGCAGAGGGAAAAAAACCGACTTACTTGACCTTTCCGTCTTCCCCAGCAGTTACCCCGGTGTGCTCCCCGACCCAAACTACGCTTTTGATAGTTCCATCATGGGACAAAAGGCCAGAGTCAAAGAGGAAGTCGGGCTCAGCGTCAGGGCGGTTGAGATCGAATATCCGTACTTTTTTCTCTTGACCGCCCGAAAGTAAATGCGTTGCCTGTGGCGACAAGGCTACACTTCTAACTATGTGATTGTGGGGAAACGAGTGGAGGCAATTTCCAGAATACGTATCCCATACTTTGCTTCAGAGAGATTCAATTCTACAGTCAGACAACAATAGTAACAGGGGACATACGCGGTGAAATCGGCGCTACCTGAAGCCGCACGGGATCCGTCTAGTGAAAGTTTGGTGCTCCAGACGGCGCCTTTATGGCCTAGAAAAGTTCCAATCCAATCGCCGGTCCATTCTCGTAACATAGGGTTTCCATCTTTGCAGCTAGACACGAGCAGAAAAGTGCCGTCGTCTTGAATCGGGGAGAAGGATAGATGTGTAATGGGGCGGGTGTGACCTGGTGCCACTAGGGGGGTTGACTTGAGCGGAGCTGACATTAAAGCGTATCGAATGGGCAGATAGTGGAAATTTGTGTGTCGTGATAGTGAATACAGGCGCACCGCGCACTGGCCTGGAGAGACGGAGAAAGTGGGAAGGGGATTTGGGGCAAGATGAAACAAACGACGACGAGGCGAATCGCCAGTGTTTGCTGTGCTGGGCTTTGCCACGCATCAAACTCTTGCCTAATTTGACTCTCCCATCATATCCACTCACAATTTATAAACGCCTTTGGCCATTTCCTTGCCATTTCCAATCCCAAAGTGACGTACGCGAAGCAACTCTATGTCTATTTCTTTTGCCGTCTTGTGTCGCCTTTAAACGTGGGCGTTTAGCAGAACGTGGGAATGCTAATCATCGATGCCGCAGGCGCTTGTGGCGTCCCAAGTAGCCTTCAAACTCACCGAGATTTTATCGACGTAAGTAGTTCAACCCACTGGTCCAGTTGCTGATGCTTCTCCGTTTCCCCTCAGTAGCTCTGTGGGATATGAACTTAGACAGCACGAAGGAATGCGATCACATTGCTATGAAGCACTTGAGTCTTGGGCGGGGCTGCCGAACTTATTTGATACAAGTGCCAGCGTTCAAGGTCCTACGATTTGGATGCATTGTTCAAGATTTGTTTAGACGCCTCCATATCGCGGGGTTTAGCCAATATGTTCAGGATGTAGGTTTCCACCGAAAGTGACTCCGCTGATTCGTGGCATTGCACACTCGGTGGAGTGTTCGGCATGCAGTTGATTGTCGCAAAGTCCGGCTCTGCAGTGGTGTTCAAGTAGATTTATTCAAACTACACACCTGCTGCAAAAGATTTTATAACTGAGATGTTCGGATTCTGCATATGCCAAATGAGTGAATGGCCTTGCGACTAGTACTCTCGAGTCCCCTCTGGACATCCTCTGACTATGAACAGGCTGTCGGGCCTCCAATATGTAACATACATCTCACCACCGCCGCCACTGCCCAATCAAATATTCAGTAACGGACGACTCGGGCCTGTGGTACTTTGCGCTTCAAGGCGCCATTCCCATCAAATATTGCGAGCGCTTGTAACTGCAATGCAACTGTCAAACAAATGTGTGCGAAACGCTGCGAGGGCACACGCCCTTATATGGCGGACTTGGCCATACTGAAATATCACTGAAATATTATTGAAATGTCGGCCTATCGGACCTTGGGAGTTCTCGTCCTCAAGTCTTCTCGAAAGACCGTATACAGCCCCGAAGCTTTCTTAGAGCCAACATACTACATTAATACGAGCCGTCCAGCTGCTGCAAGCTCGTGTATTCTCATGCCATTTTTGTACTGAGGGAGACAATTTGATCACAGGCATTGCACAGGCATTGTTTATTTTTAGGAGGATAATTATAAGGGTCAACGTATGAGGCGTGGGAATGTTATTTGTAGCGTAATAGGTACCAGAAGCGGCGCGTCCTGCTATGGCGCCATCCTCTGCTGATGTCGCGACAGTGGTGCTCATTCCTCCCTGCGACTTATCTCCTGATGGCTACGGGCCCGATCGAAGATCGTCTTCTCAATAACTACCTAATGCTCTTACCACAATGGCGAATTTCGTGCAGGCACTAGAAAAAATGTATTCAAAAAACTTGTGCCTTTCGAATTTTGGAGGAATAGTTTCTGTAGCGTTAGGGCGCACTGCTTTCTGGGCACACTCTGCATTCCCGACAGAGAAACAAATCGGGAAGGATCTATCTCCACTGCGACGAAAATTCAAATAAATGACTCGTATAAAAGCGAAGTCCCATCAACCCATTTCTTTCGTGCTAGGCTCTCACCCTCTCCTGTCGCAATGTCTTTTCAAACAGCAAAACGACTTGGAAAACGCTGGATAGACTACCCGGAGACCGTTGTTCCCGTCGCTTCTTCCGTGGAATATGTCGAAAAAATCTTTAAGAACCCAGGTTCCAAGGTATGTTCCGGGTTGTGATGTGGCTTCCTACGGTGTAATTGATACATCTACTTCGCTAACTAGATAACGGGCTACCTACTAAGCCTGTTTCCAATCTTGGGCTGGATCAGGAACTATAGTCTGTACTTCATCGCCTCCCCTGCAATACGAAGTTGCTAACCATTGAGCAGATTTGGGATGGCTCACTGGTGATGTAATTGCGGGGTTGACCGTTGGTCTGGTGGTCGTGCCGCAAGGAATGTCCTATGCTCTTGTGCGTCTTCCCGAACCGTTGTCTCCATGTCATAATCATAACTGTATATTACAGATCGCAACTCTCCCAGCGGAATATGGCCTCTATTCCTCCTTCGTCGGCGTACTCATCTACTGTGTAAATTTGTTGCTCCTCTCCTCTCGATGATACTCTCCGCTGACATCGCCATTTCAGTTCTTTGCTACGTCAAAGGATGTGTCTATCGGGCCTGTTGCTGTCATGTCCCTCACTGTCTCAAAAGTTATCGCACATGTCGACGCACACCACCCAGGCCAATGGGGTGGGCCCCAAATTGCAAGTGTTCTCGCGTTTATTTGCGGGTTCATCGTTCTCGGAATTGGCCTCCTGCGCCTTGGCTGGCTCGTGGAATTTATCCCTGCGCCCGCTGTCAGCGGATTTATGACTGGCTCTGCTATCAACATCGCTGCCGGCCAGGTCCCTGGACTCATGGGAATAACTGGGTTCAAGTCAGTAGACCTTTACCTCCTCTTTTTCCAGCTTTACTGACATCCACCGAACAGCACGAGAGCGGCCACTTTCCATGTTATCATCAACACCCTGAAGGGTCTACCTAACACCAAGTTGGATGCTGCATGGGGTTTGACTGGTCTTGTTTCCCTTTATCTGATTCGCAGTTTCTGTGTGTATTTCTCCAAGAAATTCCCTCGACGAGGTTTGTGTTCTCAAATATTTACCGAAAGATATCTAACGAACAATTTTTGTAGCTCGTATCTTTTTCTTCATAAGTGTTCTGCGCAATGCGTTCGTCGTCATTATCCTCACTATCGCCGCTTGGCTCTACTGCCGCAGCCACAAATTGGGCACGAACAAATATCCTATAAAGATCTTGTTGACTGTCCCGTCTGGCTTCAAACACATCGCACAGCCTAACCTCGACCCCGCTCTCCTTGCAGCCTTGGCTCCTGAACTGCCCGTTGCAACCATCATCCTACTTCTTGAACACATTGCTATCTCAAAGTGTAAGTAATCGTATAAAATAGTTATACCTTGGACTAAATTTTATACAGCGTTCGGACGGGTCAACGGATACAAAATTAACCCGAATCAAGAACTTATCGCTATTGGAGTAACAAACACCATTGGCTCTGTCTTCGGGGCATATCCTGCAACCGGGTCTTTCTCTCGCTCAGCACTCAAATCGAAATCTGGAGTACGCACACCTGCTGCAGGAATCATCACAGCTGTCGTTGTCATCGTCGCTCTATATGGCTTGACCAGCGCATTCTTCTGGATTCCTACTGCTGGCCTATCAGCTGTTATCATCCACGCTGTTGCTGATCTCGTAGCATCACCATCTCAGGTACGATGTTCTGCCACACGATTCTTGACGGAAAATAACGACTATATCAGGTGTATTCATATTGGCGCGTTTCTCCCTTGGAGTTCCTCATCTGGTGGGCCGCGGTACTCGTTACTGTGTTTTCCACCATCGAGAACGGAATCTACACCTCCATCGCCGCATCTGGATTCCTCCTACTAGTACGTATTGCCCATCCCCGTGGCTCATTCCTGGGGAAAGTCGTTGTCCATGAAGAACCGAGCTCAGAGAAGAACGGAACTCGTGACATCTTCCTCCCTCTCAATGTGAACGGGATCAATCATCAGGACATCAAAGTTGTTCCTCCTGCCCCAGGCGTCCTTGTCTACAGATTTGAGGAGAGTTACCTCTTCCCCAACGCCTCCATTGTCAACTCCGCTCTGGTCGATTACGTCAAGGACAACATGAGGCGTGGCAAAGATATGTCCACTGTAAAACTTTCCGACCGCTCTTGGAACGACCCGGGCCCACCTCGTGGTACTTCTGCCGCCGACGAGCAGGAAGCCAACTTGAGGAAACCTGCCCTCCATGCCATTGTTCTCGACTTCTCAACCGTGTACGTGATTAGAGGACCCAGACAATAAATATAGGACTACTCACGCTACCGAACTTTTTAGATCCCACATTGACACAACGGCCACCCAAGCCCTCATTGATGCAAGGACCGAGATAGAGAAATGGGCTGACGGCCACGTAGAGGTTTGTAATTTCTAATTATAACTTATCATGTTCTCACCTTTTCCGACTATTTCCAGTTCCACTTTGCGACTGTCCTTTCTCCCTGGATTCGCCGTGCTCTCGTCGCCGGCGGATTTGGCGTTGGAACACCGTCGGGACAAACACAAGAACTGGCCGCCGTCCACCCATATCGCGAAGACCCTTCGGAATTCTCTGAATTGGCCAAGACGGACAGCGAAAAAATAGATGTTGAAACTGGAATCAAGAAGCGACACTCCTCCACGGACTCAACAGCATCCAAGGGAGGCTTCGTTCCCCTCGTCTCCCCGGATACCCCCTTCTTCCACGTTGATCTTGCAGGCGCAGTAAGAGCAGCCGAAAGTGGACTGGGTCGCACTCATTCTTAATTTTACTGTACAATGTTCTACGTCTTATTCGCTAATTGGCCAAGAAGACTTAATGAGGAATCTCCTTTTTTTAAACTGTCGTCGTATGCAATCTGCTGTAAAAATTTGTAATATCCCTTGCTTAAGATAGTAGTCATTTTATAGATTACTCAATGCAACATTAAAAGGATCGTTAAAACAGCATTTGGATTAGCAGTGCAGTGTTTTTGGTTATTCGAACAAGGAAATTGGATGAAAGTAACAAGCTTGAAATTTCTGTTTTTTTTGAATCCATTTATACTCCATTGTGGCATACCATATGTCAGAGTTGTACATGAGTTCTATTTCTATGCGTCCGTGTCAACCCCCAACCCTAACCCAGATAGTACCTGTTACTTACAGCACCGAGCATATATGTAAGTGTTTTGCGAAGTTGGCAGTAAAGACCGGTACAAGAACCTGAAGAATCGGCCCGGCGTCATTTAAATTATACCTTGGTCAGCTGCTATCGTTTTCACGTGTTCGAGTTCACTCTCGACATATTGAATTAGAACTACTGCGGCGGCCTCTTGAGCTTAGCTTGAACTCTGGACCTTGACTAGTGACTAGTGACTGGCCCCTGAAGCTGCGCCGTTTTACCAACGTTTTACGTGCATTTTAAAAGCCCCTAAAATCCGTCTATTTCACTTGGTCTTTCATGCAAGGCAAAAACCTATCCATACAGATAGGGCCATTATCCCATGCGAAATTCGTGTTGAATGACGGCAGTTTATCTCTTCAGAAATATACGCGTAAGTATGAGCCACCTTTGAATTTTCCTCAACGATAACACTGTAAACCCTTACACAGAATCGAAGCCGGACATTCACCATGATATCGGGTACCGGCATGTCCTCAAGGCCTCTTTCGACGACGATACATGTGCGCTAACAGTTGCGTACCTGACCAAGAAGAAAAAGGCGCTGCATCTTGTCGTTGTCGAAGGAAAAGTTGATCAGTCGCAAGCCGAGCACGCCGCTGAATGGAGTGAATCGGTGATGAAAACTGTTTACGATGGTACGGCCAAATCATTCGTTTCTTCCCTCCACATCATTAATATAACCAAAGCCTTCGGTATCAAGCGCTCACGCCGCTTTATGGTTTTCGTAAATCCGTATGGGGGCAGGGTACGCTGTTTGTATGATATTTATATGACCAGGACTGCACCTCATACATTCTTCGAACATGCAGAAGAAAGCTGTTACTATATTCGAGAAAAAGGTCGAGCCTACTTTGAAGGCTGCTGGCTGTTCATTCAAAGTTCACTGTGCGTGCTTCGTCGATGTATACTGACCATTTTATTGAGCAAACTTTTCCAGTCACTACTCATCAAGGGCAGGCTCAGACTATGTGCCAAACTTTGTCACTCGATTTCGATGCAGTGATCACGGTTTCTGGAGACGGCCTGGTCCACGAAATCCTAAACGGCTTCGCACAACATGAAGATCCAATTACTGCGTTTTCGATCCCTGTTGCTCCCATACCAACAGGCTCCGGGAATGGACTTTGCCTCAACCTCCTTGGAAGAGAGGTACTCAATTTTTACCCGAGCTTTCGAACTGACTTCTCAACGTCTTGACAACATTTTAGGAAGGCCTTGACGTTCTTGCAGCCACTTTAAATGCCATTAAAGGTAAAACAAACCACAGTAGTGCTTCGTGGGATGTAAATGCATTGATTTTGTGCTCAGGACAACCAATGAAAGTGGATATACTTGCCTTCACTCAGGGCGGAAAGCGGACTATATCATTTATGTCTCAAGCCCTTGGTTTAATGGCTGATTTAGATGTGGGGACGGATAATCTTCGCTGGATGGGCGAATCTAGATTCTTATATGGGCTTCTTCGAGGGAGTAAGCGATCGTTTACAATGATCTATATTTTACGTCTAATCTATATATACAGTTTTAACCAAGAAGAAATCGCCTATACAGCTATCGTACAAACTAGCCGAAAACGACAAGTACAAGATGGCTTCAGACGTAGCGAATAGGCACCATACACTCACAGGGGAACATATATTACCATCACCTCTCTCAGCAAATACCCAGTATAGTTTCGACGATATTTCACGCGAACGCTATGAACAGGACGAAGAGGGCTGGACAATATTTCCTCACCCAATCATATATTTATATGCCGGCAAAGGTCCTTACGTTGGCCGGTAAGGGGTATGGCGCAGGCGGTGGGACATGTTGCTCACATTGTCTATAAGAGATTTTATGGCCTTCCCGGTATCTGTACCGGACGACGGTCTCATTGATCTGACTGTGATGACAGATGTCAGTACTCTCTGTTGACCCACTAGCCGTGCGCTAATGTAATAAAACAGCCCACAAGGGGAGACCTGTTCGCTTCTATGGATGGTGCTCATGAAGGCAAGACATACTGGCATCCAAAGGTGTGGAAGACATGTCTACTTGATCGTGATCGTTGACCTCATCGACATCAGGTGCACTACGTCAAGGCACATAGTTACCGGGTAAAGCCACTCCAGAAGGACGGACATCTGTCTGTCGATGGGGAGCCATTTCCCTTCGAAGAATTTGAAGTCGAGGTTTACAAGAACCCTGCGACGTTGCTCAGCTGCTATGGGCGCTACGCGGCAAAATTTGAGCCCCGAGCCCCTCCCTTGAGTGCCTAGTAGAAAGCTATGTGGCAAAAGTGGTTGGGTAGGCTTGAAATGTACAGACAATCTGCTGAGGGCCAGATTGTATCAAACTAATGCCCTACTGAATTTAGGCCGCCAAATTTTATCCCTGCTTCCCCCCATCTACACGCTGCTGTTGCTAAGAATATCCATAGGCCTACCTTGAGGAACATATACCTGCACAACCTTTCTAATTTTTTACTTACAACTTTGTATTTTGAAGAACGTAGATCACTCTTTTATGTAAGAGCTAGAAATAACAAGTATCATATGTGAAATCTTGGGCCCTGGAGGTGCTGCTGAAGTTGAAAGCGGGCTACGGAAAACACTGACGGCAACGAGGCGACTCGCAGAGGCGCATGGCTTCCGGGGACCGGCACGCGCCGTCCACCAGGCGGCCGCGACGAGGGACCATCAGTCGAACTGATTATAGTACGTGCATCATGTCTGACTGCAAAAAGACGGAAAGCTTTGGGAAAGAGAGTAAGTACTTATGTGGTCGCCTTATTACGAGCGGTCGAGGGCTCCCATAATAATGCTTCTTACGCGAAGTTGCTCGACTACTCTCAAATTATTTTGTGCGTATGCAATGATTATGCAAGTGAGACTTGAGTGCGATGTGAATGTCAATTACTTGGAAGGAATATCAAAATACAGACCAGTCCACAGCAAGTCCAGTGTCCACAGTCACCGTACCTGTCCGATCAAATTCCAAATTTAGATTTCCCTTGGCTGCCATGACGTAAAAGCAGGCACAACTCGCCTCCGATTCCCCTCGGAGTTGCCTCGGAGTGCGACTATGCAGCAGGCGTTTCTGCAACGTACTTCTTACCCCTCTCCGCACACTTAGTGCTTGCATCACTGCACATCTGCGCTCACAAATGACCGAGGACTCGTCAAAAGAAGATGAATCAATGAAGACGCTCCGGACAGATGCAGCACCAGGACCATTTGCATGGGTGAATCTGGCATTCAAGTCAAGACGAACTATGAAGACATGGATTCGATGCTGTGCCGCATTCGCGGCGACTGCGATACTGTTGGTCTCGAGGAAAACGTCGGACACCATGGGGCAGGCAGCCTTTTTCTCGCTGTAAAGAAAAGCGTATCTTTGATTGAGTCCGATAGAGCTGAATTTAAGTGTAGACTTGTTGCTGTTATACTCCCCCCGTCGCTGGCGCTTTCCGTATTTCTTGTCGCTGCGATTACGCTACTAATAGGAATGCTACTAGGGTGGGCATGGGGAAACGCAGCCATGGCATCAGCTCTGGCTGCTCGAAGCTCAACGCTTTTGATGCAGCAAAAGGAGAAATTGGCGTCGTCGTGAGTAGACTTAATGGTCGAAAACATTGTGACATACATACTTATTTGACGTAGAATAGATCCAAGCCAATCTGTTTCCTTACAGACTCAACTTTTTACCTTTCATGGAAATTTCTTAGACCCGCGGTACGTCTTTCAAACAGCACGAACCCATTGCGCGCCGATCTATAGCTCAACCAACCCAAGGTCATCCGCGGTGTATGGCGCGTTTCTTTTTGTTGGAGCGTTTGGACTAGGGGCCATGCGTGCATATCTTCCCAATCTCACCATTTTGGCAATTTTTGGCAATATCGTTTTGGATGTGGTATGTCCGTTTTCATCTGCGAGCGTAGGTGTGAATTGCTCTTACTCGATCGTAGATAACCACCACTGGGCCTTGTACGACTCCACTTTGCACACATACCTGCCTGGCTCAATAATCTGAATTTCATAGTGATTCCAACCAAAGACTACACTTTGGCGAAATTGTTTATCCTTCCGACAACATTTTACATCCCGGTCGCCATCGGAAGCTTGGTTCTAATTTTTCCAGAGAGTCTAAGCCATGTTTGGGTGTAAGCACTTGTGTTTTTTTTCGCTCATGTATTTCAGCAACCACTCAAATGCAACGTATTGTAGAACATCTCTCGCGGAAAACTTTTGGGCTGTGAGTTTCGTACACATTATCAGGATGTGGATGCCATAGTTGACACCATATTATTGTTATTATATAGCCAGTTCTCGATATTCTTCGTTTGCAATCAGATGCACTCAGTCTGACACCCTCGGACACTGAGATGTGGGCACAAATGAATGCCAAAGGGACTCTTCTGCGAGAGCAATTGATACGTGCGGCAAATGAAGTCAATACTCAACTCAAGTTCATAAACATAGACACCTCCATTGGGCGTCTGGGGCCTTCTGATCTGCGAAAAATCAATGCAGAATTAAAGTCAATCATGTTCCGCGCAAGGTATGGCATCTCTGATTGACTTGTGTAATGGGGGCCATTGAATTCTTACGATGTAAATTATGCTTTAGTGGTCTACATTCTTTCAGCACCTTCGTGAATGATATCAATGTAATGGAAATCAAGGAGCTCAACCCGACAGTTGAACAGCCAGGCTCTGGTACTCAGAAACCTAGCCGATATCAGGCCCTCCTCTTTCAGACCAAAGAACGTGAACTATTGCATGGCCACGACCTGGACTCTCTGTTACCTATCCTTCAACTGGCCTCCGAAAATATTCGAGCCTCGCTTGAATCAACGCTCATCTGTGTTATCAGTTGGTTCCAAGATTCCAACAGTCGTCGATTAACTGGACTGTTCAAGCGAAAAGATGTCGTTCAGATTCAAGAACGCCAGCAGATGCTGGCAAAACAGCTGAAGGAACTCGTAGCAGCGCTGTCAGAATTTAGACTTGTGGAACGAAAAAAGCTGATCAAACCGTATGAGAAATTCTTCGATCCGGAAACAAAAATATTGGTGAAGAGCGCAGATATGTTTGCTTCGAGGTATATAATCAACATTTCTTTGAACACTGTACTCACCCAACTCCAAGGTCACTATACGTTTGCTTCGTATTTATCGACACTATCGATGCTTTCGCCGAACGCATGGTTGATATGCTCAAGATTATCATTACTATCGATGCCCAGAGACCAACGGTCAAAATCTGGTTTCCAGGACGTATCTCCAGCCTCAAAGATAGCATTACAGGGGACGATTTCGAGGGCTTGGAGAGTCCTTTTAGTATGGGAAGCAGTCAGGATCCTTCGTCATTCGACCCCGCCAGTGGCAGTGGAATTGATTCAGAGTCAAGTTCGATCTTAGAGGAGGAGGACAACGACGTAAGTAAAACCACGCACGCAGAGAAGGAAGACGACGAGACAGGTCGCTTGGCGGATGCTCCTAGTATGCGTTTTTACTCTTGGACCATCTATATGTTCAATAACCATGCAACCATTCTTTATAGTTAAACGCAACCCGGATGCCTTCTCTCCAAAAACAGGCGTCGGACGTGCGATGTTCAAGCTCGCGCCCATATTTCGTTTCTTCAAGTCCCCAGAAGGTATACTCGCTTTGCGAAGCGGTATTGTGTCCGTCGCGCTATGGATCCCGGCCGTTTGCCCTCAAAGTGCTTGGTTCTATTATGAAAACAAGGGTATTTGGGCTCTGATCATGGCCCAGGTTTGTTGTTTTCATCTATTCACCATGGAAAAATCATTTCATTGCATTGTCAGCTCGGGCTCGCAACATATGCAGGGGATCAAGTAGGGTTTTTCCACCCAAATACACGGGAATCTATGCTCATGTGGCGGTAGATTGCAGGCTTCATTCTACGATTCGCTGCAACTGCTGTAGGCCTCATCAGTGCGTCAGGTCTTCCATAAGAAATCCAATCTTATACTATTCTATGTACAGTTGGGATGACTCTGTGGTACATTGGAGCGGGGCTGGGACATGGTAATCCATACGGAGTAGTCATTGCATTAGCAAGTCTTTCTGTTTCTTTCTCTATCGTTGTGCAAGGACTAATCATTGATTCTCTAGACTATAGTGATATCGCCTTTTCTCCTGGCACGTATATCTGCGCCGCTCTCGCAGATGAATTTCTGGTTAGTGGGAGGAGTCACAACTGTCTTTGGTACATCGGCTTTTTAAAAAGGCGCAGGTGGTTTGCTAAGTTTTTCTTTCAGTTGTTGGATATAGCTGGGTAAATGCAAATCAATTCCTTTTGGCTAAAACTGGGGTGGGTGTGGCTATAGGCTGGAAGAGAGCGTACGTATCTCTCTGAACCGGAAAGTAAAATAAGAGTTGGATCACTGATTGGTCATAATAGGCTGCTTGTTATCATCGGATTCGCAGCTTCTGTAAGTCCCGGCTTAAGTGGAAGAAGTTGGCTGACGGTGTTTCCAACATTTAGCTCATTGTTATGCTTTTCCCAAATCCCGTGTCGTCAAGAATTCTTGTTCGAAAGACTTTAGCTGCTATTGCAGGCGAAGTAGGCCACATCTTTGCCGGCGAAGTTGAAGCATTCCTGGTGGAGGCAACCTTCATAGCCAATGCCAATGGTGACAAACCGACTGCCGTGTCGCTCAAACAGAAGAAAAAGAGGACGCGAAAAATTGCGGCGAGAGTGATCACTGTTGCAGTACGTCTAGTGCCAGGGGAATGCTCCATACACTGACTTTAAAGGTCGCCCGAAGCAAAGGTTGCGATTCATCCAGTCATCACTGACGACTGCTCAATTTGAGCCACAATTTGCGTGCGTAATGTCCATCTGCAAATAAATTGTTCTTAATTTCCGGATGGTATCAGTGGCACATGGCCTCATGCACTTTATGCAGAACTGTATACTTTACAGTACGTGATAGTCGCTTCAAATTCTCGGTGTGACGAAGCAACTTACAAATCAAACAGAGTGCGGATGCTGGCCGCCCTTGCTGTACTGATTGTATCGTTCTCGAAGTTGGACGTAAAGTGGTGCAGTGCACTCGTTCGCCGAGTAAGCTCTTATTTCAGATGACGAGGGGCCTCACTCATCGCTATTCCTACAGACTGCGTATCTAAACCCGAATTTTGTAAGTTTTGTGTTTCATTCACTGGACTCTATCTAAGGCAATCTTGGTTGTTTTACCGAAAGCTCTCCGACACGTTCATGATGATAAACCTTCTTTCCAACTCGCTCACGGGTGGCCATGCTTTGCCTGCCCAACTGCCCAGGCTGAGAGACCGCCTTGTATACCACGAATATCATTCTAGTGGTCGTTTCCTGAATACTATCCTCTACGATTCGTCTAACTCTCGAAGCTCCACTCTTGACAGCGCAAATAAAACGCGTCTGCAGACTAAGGATACTCCAGACGCGAATGACATCTGGCGCGACGGAAACCACGAGCATACCAGGCATGCTGCAGGACCTTCTCACGTAGACGGATCCAGTATTGGCCTTGAGCTGGACCAACTGACGCTAGATATATTATTCGTGCGTGAAATTTCGCCTTCAAATTGCACCGATAGTTGCTGAAGCCTATTTGGCTGTCTTTAAGGACGAGCAATTGCCTGTTTACTCCACCAGTACAAGTTCATTTTTCGAATAAAAAACCGTACACTAACGATACACCACTCCACAGCTATTGTTGCATTTTCGAGCCTTGTTACGGTATGGTTTCCATTGCCTCTTCACTCCGCCTCAATCACCAATTTCTGCAAACAGCGCATTGACGAAATGGCCGACATCGTACGCACACTCTGCGGCGAGGCAACTTTTCGAGGATACGAAGCTCTGCAACAAGATTATCTTGACAGAGAAGAAAAATGCATTGGAACCCCTGCTACATGATCTACTTACCCATCATATTATTAGTTCTAAAATTCTTTTCAACTTGTCCCAAATATGAGGAATATTTAAGGCAATTGTGACGTATATCAAATTCTATAGCTCAAACCTAAGGCCTAAGCAGTCACCAGTGCATGCAGTTTGTATAAACATCAAATAAGGATATGCATCAGGGTCGGCGGTTGTGTGGCTGTGCCGAGCATTGAGGAGTAATTGAACACGGCTCTTCTCATACTCAAGCGCAGCGCTCAGCCCCGCACATCTAACGTCCCCTCATCGCATACTCAAGATCGACTACTATTATTATTCGGAACAATTAAACTTACAATAACGTCTAAACTCTTCACTTGGGAGATGTTCGCGAAGATACCACATCAATTTACTGCACCATTTGGAATATTGGGAGATGAGGCAAAGTTAGCTTTCCCCAGTTCAGCAAATGGGATTTCTAAGTTGTCAAATGTCCGAGTATGTTGATTTGAGACTCTCCCGCAAAGAAACACCTTGAATTCCCTACAGAATATACCTGCAACTGATACTTATTGGGAACAAGTAAGTCAAGCCCAGACGAAGCCACTACCTGTTCTCATGTGGCTTCTGCAGTACTTTATCCTGTTTGATTCAGCGTCGGAAGTATTTTCCCTCATTACTCCTCACCATAGTGAGCGATTCCTTTATCATTTATTCATTTGCGCCTAATTTCTACCGTGTCCAGTACGCCGCGCTCTTGTGGATGCACCAGAGAATGTGGCGACTCTTATCCATGTCGTTTCCGCCCGACTCTTCAATTCTATATCCGACCATACATTCCCATCTCCCTCAAATACATCCGTGGCTGCGTATGCTTCGTCCTTCATCAAGTCGGCGACTGTATCGCAGGAGAAGAACGCAACGAAGGAAGTGTTGAATTGCCTGCGCATTCTCCAACGTATCCTGCCAGTCGTTTTTGAGATTGAAGGTGAATCCAATACGTTCGAGCAGGAAGTATTATGGAAAAAAGAAGAAGTCAGAGAGGACACCGACACACCTCAATTTGTCATTGAGGATGACGACGAAAGCGATCGGGAAGTCGAAACAGCACGTTCGACGGTAAACTCGCGAAACACGAAAAAGTTACTGCCTTCTTTGGGTGAAAGACTTCTTAGTGCAGTCACAGATCTCATGTTCTGCTGTGGGTTTACTCTTCCAACTACCATCCAGGTCGATCACCATAAAATAAACTATGTAATTTGGCAAGTCCCCCTCACGCGATTCGGAGTCAGTCCTTGACGTTCATGTAACATTACTTGACCCCTAGGGAGAAAGGCGTCGGATCTGCATCATCCCTTGGGAACAATAACCTCTATGACAGCAACAAGACCGAGGTTTTGCGACTACTTCTAGTGCTGTTATCGAGGCAGATCTATATTCCTGCTTCCTCTTTGTTCACAAATCCATCGCTTTTTGGGTTACATATTGTTCAGAGACTACCTCGACGTGACGTTCTCTCGATCTTGTGTTCTCTTCTTAACACAGCCCTGAATTCCAGCTCAACGGACACGATTACCATTGGCACGATAGCAGGAAAACTGCCGTATAATCATCTGGTATTCAAGGGAGAGAATCCTCGAACTACTCTGATAACAACATGTCTTCAATTGTTGTGTGCGCTTTTGGATTTCCAAAGTGGATCTGCAAGAGATCAGATGGTAGATCCCCAAAATGCATCCCCGACTACCAAAACAAACACATTCAGATACTTCATTATGAAATTAGTGTGTTTATTTTCATAGACGCTGACGATTGCATGTCTTACCAGAACAATTTCACAGCATCGCACTCAAGATTTTGCGTATATATTCGATGGCATAATGAGTATCATGGAACAACAAATGGCTACCATCAACAATCTCTTACCGGGAGCTAGAAAATCTCTGCCATATATGACTGAGACCAGTGAGTAATTATATTGATAATAAAGAATAATGATTCGATGCTAAATGTTTTTCCAGTTATACTGTTCTGGAAACTCATCGAGCTCAACAAGGTACCGATAACTTACTCCTGCCTTGTAGTGACAGCATCACTGATCGATTTACCTAACAGAAATTTTCAGCCTTTGTACTGGAGTCCGAAAGATCTATGGATTTCATTGCATCTTTGTTGTTCTACTGTGTAGAAATCAAGGATAGACCCCGTGAGCACGACAGTGAACTCTTGTTTATCGTTCTGATGTTGTTTGTTTTTCATAGAACAGCATGGCGTTTGTCGAGCCATCTCTTACATCGTTCAAACATTGTCGGCGGAGTCTTCATTTGGTCCCAAATTGCGCACTCTCGTCAAGGTCCAATTACCTACAAAATGGGGTCCAGTCGATACTGTCGCTGATTTCATAATACATGTAAGGACGGCATACATCGCCGTACATGGGTTGCATCTGACAGATTTCACTAATTTAGGCTGTGTACGCCATAGTGGCGACGACATCAGGAACTCTAACATCGTTATACCCTGCTCTCATCATTGCCTTGTCCAATACAGCTCCCTATTTCAAGAACATCAGCATTTCCGCGACTGCCCGACTGATGCAACTTTTCAGCTCCTTTTCGAACCCACTCTTTCTATTATCCGATGAGAGTCATCCTCGGCTGCTTTTCTTCATGTGCGCAAGGATATCAATTCGTCAGTCCCGTTTCGCAATCTTACCGCATTCTATAGGCTGGAAGTCTTCAGTTCCGTGGTCATCTATCAACCGAATGAAAACCCCAATGTCACATACGCCATATTGCAATCTCGCAAAGCATTTGAAGATCTGGGTACCTTTACGCTGGCCGGGGGGCTTCGCGAAGTCAAAAGAGCACAGATAGCCAAAGAAGAAAGAACACAGCAACTGGCGAACCCGAAAGGCAAAACACCAGTTCGTGACATTGAAATGGGTGATCCGGGCGCTGAAAAGGCCAGACTTTTGGAAAGCGAAGGTGCCCACTTACGCAAGTCTCAAGACCAAGAATATGATTCGGGGGGGATCACTGGCAATTCTCATGAGGGAGAGGACCCCGTCTTTCTTAATCGATCTCTGACGTCCCCAACCTCTGAAGCAGGGTTTCCAGGTTCAGATTTGCCCATATCAGAAAAGGCACGTGGAAAAATGAGGGAGCGGCGGTCTCTATCAGTTGATAATGTCAATGCGCTTGAGCGTGTTCCCCTCAACATTGGACGAAATGGTTTCGTTCCGACACAAGAATGGGTATGTTGGGCAAATTTTTAACCATTGAACTACGTTTACATGAAAATAAAATATAGGTTACTTCCTGGCAACAAGGGTTCGAGCATTATTTGACATGATTGTCTTTGTCGTCTAATGTATTTTTTTGACAGATTGCCTTTGGATACGATCATGTTATTCATCTCAGACGTCATACAGAAAGTTGAAGACATGCAAAAACATCGAACAGTACCGAGTGCCGAAGTGCTCAAATTCCTATCAAACATTAACCTAGATCACGTTCTGCCCTCCAAGCCGACCATCGCGGTCAGGCGCTTCATGGTAATTGTCAGTTTATCTTGAGTTTATAATACGAGTGCTTATTTGTATCGCAGTGGTCGGACGCGTCTTTAGCGTGGCTCACGTCTCTGATCTGGGGCGAAATTTATATACGCGGAATGACGCCCCTTGCAATATGGAACGCTACCAACGTCCGGTTGTTCCTCGTAAAGCATACACAAACCCAACAACGACAGATAACGGAAACCGTTACCAGCGTTGTTGGTGGTTTCTTGAGGAGAACTTCGGACACGACACAAGCTCGACGGGCTGCTTAATGGCAAATAGTGTTTCTGTGTAGATATTGTAGGCTTTCCCGTTTTGCTCATGTTTATTGGGTGTTTATATTCTGCTTGGTTCATTCGGAACATATTTATTACCCTTGCTAAGTCAATGCTACATAACTAGTCCAATGAGAAAAAACAGTATGACCGCATTGGAGACCCGGACGACCGGGCCGGAAATTTAGTCCATTAACCCTGAAGCGTAAATTAAAAAGAGTTTGTTCACTTACCGTCCATGTCATCACTGTCTGGTTTCAAAAGTATACCTTTGCGCCCTGTTCAGCTTTCGCTAGCGGCTTCTTTGAAGTGCGGGCAGTCCTTTCGATGGTCAATACTTACAAACCCACTTCCTGAAGCCGAGACCAACCTTGACCAATGTCAACCTGCTGATTCTTCACGCGTCGAATATCGGTTGTGTCTGAAAGACCGCGTTGTCTGTCTACGACAATCCTCTGATTCCCTCTACTATCGTAATGTCTTTCCAAATCCCCAGCCCGTACCGGCCGAGCTTCCCGGGCGCGAAGCAGAGACTTTGGCTTGGTTGAAGGATTACTTTCAATTAGACGTTGACCTCGGCTTCCTCTACAAGCAATGGAGTAGTCAAGACAAAGTTTTTGCTAAATTTCAAGACAGATTCGAAGGCATTCGCATGCTGCGACAAGACCCTTGGGAAAATTTGGTGTCGTAAGTTGACTTGTCCCTCCATGCATTCCAAGCTAACGCACAAAACGATGCTCTACCAGGTTCATATGCTCTTCCAACAACAACATTTCTAGGATCACAAAAATGGTTCAAAACCTTTGCACGCATTATTCCCCTACATTACTTTCCGAGGAGCACCCATTCTCTCCATCAGAAAGTATTGCATATCACCCATTCCCTTCACCTTCAGCCCTCGCGGACCCCGAAGCGGCTTTGCACCTTCGTTCACTAGGATTTGGATATCGTGCCAACTTCATCCAGCGCACAGCTAACATGCTTGTAAGCGCCCACGGAATCTCTGCCTCAAATACGCCTTACGGTACCGTGGAAGCGTCTGAACTGTGGCTTAAAGAACTTCGACAGAGACTCACAGCTGAAGCACGAGAAGAATTGCTCAAATTCGTTGGCGTCGGAAGAAAAGTGGCAGATTGTATTTTGTTGATGAGTCTGGACAAAGTAAGTGCTTTATCTTCAGAAATTGTGTTGCATATTGGTCTACCACTGAACCCGGCTATTGAAGACAGAAGTCGTTCCAGTCGACACCCACGTGTACCAAATTGCCGTCAAACACTATGGTTTGAAATCTCCGAGCTCGGGGAAAGCTACTATGTCCCAAAAACTGTACGAGGAAATCAACACAAAGTTTTTTGATACATGGGGAGAATATGCCGGCTGGGCTCATTTGGTAAGCCGACGCGTTGGGGTTTATTCGAAGTAGTTATTTTTTAGACGCTAATCCTGAGCCATTAACGATTATTCAAGGTTATGTTTACTGCCGATTTGAAATCATTTTCGACATACGGACTTCCATCACCATCACCTTCGCATTCACCTATTGGAACACCCAAAAAGGGCAGGCCGTCAGCTAAAGCTGAGACTAACATGCGCATACCCTCAATTAGTACAGGTAGCTCTCCACTTAAAAGAAAGGCCAGCAGCGAAATCAAACCGGAGCCCTCGCCTGGTACCTCTGATTTGTATGCAGACCCAGAGGTTGAGTTCATGAGCCTAGTGGACCGAGTTAAAAAAAGAAGACAAAATCCATGACATTCTTTGATACGATGTTTCTAACCAAGCTTGAAACAAGCTACCAGATAATTCTTAGACGTTGGGTGATGCCTTTACTAGTACTTATGGTTGGTGGTCAAACGAGTTCTGTAGTACCAAGTACTACAATACCACTAGTTAACTAATAAACTTGGTAATATATAATACCTATCCTGTTTGGGCTGCTTGTTATACGGTTAGACGTCACGCGGTCAACGTTCAACGTTCATCGTTCAACATCGACCTGAATTTTGCGCCCACCGAGCAGACTTAAGTAACCACCGTGATGAGCATTTCACTTCCAAATCTATACAACCGCATCTTGTCCGATACTTCAAAAGTCACGAATCTCCCTGCATTAGAGGACGAAACGCAGGTACGGACAATCCGCAGCAAGAAGATCTAATCTTGATCATAAGTATTTCTAGGTTTTGGTTACAAAATGTTTGAACGAATTAAAGACGCTTCACTCGCGACTCGTCGAATTGTCCCTGTTTAGTCCCAATGAAACCCTGGATGATATATCCACTCAGGATCTTCTGTATCTCAGCGTACCCTATACGTTCGCCGAGGTGCAAGGCCGAATCAGGGCATCAAACCCCGCGCAGCGACTGAATTCACTCATCCAAGCGGAAGTGCGTCTATATAAATTGCGTCTACGTTTCATACATGATATTTATTGTGTTAGCTCATCTAGAAATACACCCACAGCTACATCACTCTGATGGAGCAGTACGAAATTATCCCTGCCGATGAACGCGCTCTGTACGATCGCAAAATTGTTCAAATCGCGGATTATGGCAAACGACGAGAGCTGAAGATTAACCAATACAAGAAGGAGAAGGAGCTCCTCGTCCGGATACAGGTAGGGAGACGCTTAATAGCTGGGTGATTGTACTGTAAATTGATATCATTCAAAGACAATCCAAAAGCGACGAGGGCAGGTGGAAAGGAACGATGGCGCGCCAACAGACTTTGATCTTATCGCATCATTGCTTCCAACTTCTAGTAATACGTCGAAAGATGAAGTAGAAATGGACTCAGATGCGGACGAGATACTACGGGACACGGCTTTACTTTTGTTGCGCTTGCTCTATGTCCACGCAAGCACGCAGTCACAAAGCATGCAACAAGAATTGGAATTACTTCGAAACGCGCCCCCTAGCCCAATAATTAGCCCTGAAGGTACAGACGAGCGCGATCACAAAAGGAAAGCGGTGGCTGATGAATGGAAACTGGACATTCCTGTACCCGGAGGACCGGACGGGAAGGGACCCCTGCTGGATCCGACTGGCAAGGTGCGGTGGTATCACCATAAGACGGCGAGTGACGCTAATTAAATATTCTGTAGCCCCTCCGTCCTTTCACTATATTACCCTCCGACGTGGGCGAAAGAGCCCGCTTACAAAGCCAGGTTTTCGGACCAGGGCATAGACTGCCAACTATGTCGATCGACGAATACCTAGAAATCGAGCGTCAAAACGGCAATATACTTACCGGAGGAGGGTGAGATCTCGCCATCTCTTGTCTAAGAATCTCCTCTGAATCCTTTCTTTGCCCAGAGCCGCCTCACAAGCAGCTCCAACATCGTCCGAGCAACTTGCGATCGACTCCGAGATGGATGGCACTGTTGATGGAGATCTCAAAACCGAACAGAAACGCCAAAAGGAAGAGAGTTGGGCGGTATACACGGAGGTAAATCCTAGAGGGGCTGGTAACACTATGAATAGGGGTTAGTCAAGCCAGTCAATATCATCCACGAGACATTGTATCCCACCAGTATAATAAATCTGACTTTATCCCGTTATGCCTTGATTTGATATATATTTTCTTGAACAGTGTAACATGGGTCATATCTCTCTGGTTCATCAAGTGAATGAGGTCATGGTCATAAATTATGTCGTACAAACTCAGATATAAATCGGTATCCTACGTGCCCAGACCTCAACAACTACACTGCGAGGCCTCAGGGAGTTCTGACGTCGCTGTTGTAACATCAATTTCTAGTCATAATTATCAGTTACCGGTTATGAACATTAGACAATTGGATTGGGCTACTCACTGGTGTTGGCATCTCCTTGACTTTCCTTCTCCATCCCAGGCAAAGACATGGCGATCTTCTTGAATAAACTTTTGACATTATGTCCGGCTTTTGCAGATGTTTCCATAAACATTATATTCATCTGCGTCGATTTAGCCGTAGCTTCCTCCAGAGTCACTTGCCTGGAATGAACCTATTAATTACCGCGTTACAACCATGGCTGGAAGACACACCGCTTGTCCGACAAATCGGCCTTATTGCCAACCAATACAATGATAACATCCGTTCCTCGCTCGGAACGAACGTCGTCTATCCACTTTGTCGTTGATAGGAAAGATTGGCGGTCTAAAAATACAGAGGCGCATGCTAATTAGCACAAGAGTTCCGGCAGTTAACAAATTCCGCACTGGTAATATCGAAAACGACGATGGCAACAGACGAATCGCGGATGTATGAGGGTATGAGCGAGCGGAAACGTTCCTAAATTTCCGCCGAGTGAGCCGGTGCGATACAGTGAATGACTTGACGTATACACTCGCCTGTCCAGCAGTGTCCCATAGCTGTAGTCTGACTGTCCGATCCTCCAGATACATTGTTTTGCTCAGGAAATCAATTCCTATGGTAGCTTGGTATGTGTTATCAAATGTGTCATACATGAACCTAGAGATATCGCTGTTATTGGGCCGGAATTCATGCTAGCAGGGTAGCCGCTCGCCTCGTGATAAGACTGGTCTTGCCGACGCTCTGGTCACCAAGGAGGACAATCTTGGTGCGCTTCGGTGGTGAGGAGGAGAAGTCGGCGGAGACTGGCGTGGAGACTGAGTCTGACATAGCTGCAGGGATATATATACAAGACGAGAAGGAAGAGAGACCAGTGCAGCAGCCAGCTGAAGTACTGGCAACTGTCGTTCCATCATATTATCCACGTGTGCGCCGGTACACACGTGATCGCTCGCGTTCCGAAAATCTAATCCTTCCCGGGACCCGAATTCCAATTTCCCTCGCGCCCTCGCGTGGTTCAGCGAAAATATGAAGATTTCAGACCAGATTGCCTCCAGAGATGCATCAAATCCATTCTACACCTTCGAGTTCTTTCCTCCTCGTACAGATCAGGCTCGTTGTCGCCTCTATCTTTCCTGCGCTAGCACTCATGTACCATGCAGGGATTTGAAAATCTCATGTCCCGCATATCGCGTCTTTCCCAGTTGGAACCTCTGGCAATAAGTGTTACATGGGGAGCTGGGGGCTCAACCAAGGATCGTAGTCTGGAACTAGCCGGTCTTACTCAAAGTAACGGATTGAATACTATTCTACATCTCACTTGCACGAACATGGAGATGGGTCTTATTGACGAGGTGCTGAAGGCTGTGAAAGCGCAAGGAATTCAGAACATTCTCGCGTTACGCGGAGGTGTGTATACATGTTATTCGATCTCAGAGCAGAGATGCTAATGCCCCTTGGAAGATGCTCCTCGTGGCGAAGAGGAGTGGATAGCTTCGGACCCCCGATTCACCCGCGCTACTGACCTTATCTCGTACATACGCTCCGTTCCTGAATACTCTTCGTGGTTCTGCGTCGGTGTGGCAGGTAACATCGTTTATCAAGCAAGCTATCCATCGCTCATCACACCAGCACGAAAGGGTATCCCGACGGCTATGCGGACAATCTCATTGACGAAGATGTTGAAATTGACCGACTGAAATCCAAGGTTGATGCCGGGGCAAACTTCATAATAACGCAACTTTTTTATGACGCAGACCACTTCTTGCGATGGTATCAAAAAGTCAGGGCCAAGGGTCAGTCTCCGCCTCCTACTAATTGCTAATATCTGACTCGGCCTCTCAGGTATCACAGTTCCTGTGATTCCAGGTATCATGCCTATCCAGACCTACTCCTCATTCACGAGAATCACAAAATTATGTGGAGCTCGCATTCCGGAGGCCCTTGCAGACAAACTTGCTAGTATCAGCGTGAGTCTCCAACTATTGATGTACTGGGCGGGGGCTCACACCTTTTCTTTAGCACGATGATCAGGAAGTCAAGGACTTCGGAGTAAAACTCGCTGTCGAAATTATAACAAAGCTGATCTCTCAGGGCGGGATTCAAGGATTCCATTTTTGCACTCTAAACCTTGAAAAAAGTGTGCAAAGAGTATTGGAAAACCTTCGTTGGGCCGGTGTTTCTTCATTAACTCAAAACAAACTTATAACTGTGCGTATTATTCCAAAGGTACAACTGACCTACGCTTATTCTGCTTTCAATAAAGGATCCCATCGGAAATATCTCTCAGCCAAGTCTGGAGGCAGATCAGGAATATACCATTTCTCCATCAGGCGCAACTAACTCCGCGACTTTGAGTCTGTCTACTATCTCCATGACGGAAGGCGAAGGCGGACGCGGAGAGCTCAACAACGCTGCAAGCTGGGATGATTTCCCTAACGGGCGTTTTGGAGATTTTAAGAGTCCGGCCTTCGGAAATCAAGACCCTTGGGGAGGATCTGGCCTTTCGGCAAGTCATAGTATTCCATGTCCGCGAAATGTTCCTGATTGGCCTTGTTCGTAGAGGAACGAAGCTTTGTTGCAATGGGGAAGCCCAAAGAAAATCGAAGACCTAACGCAAATATTTCTTGATCATTTACATGCAAAAATATCACACACGCCGTTCTCCCAAACTCCTCTATCTCCCGAATCCCTCATGATTTTGCCGTACCTCGAAAGCCTGACAAAACGGGGTTGGTGGACTGTTGGTTCTCAACCAGCAGTGAATGGTATGATTTCAACGGACCCAGTTGTTGGATGGGGCCCGCGATCAGGATACGTCTTCCAGAAATGCTTTGTGGAGTTCTTTTGCGAGACGCAGGACCTTGAGAATTTTGAGGAAAAGGTATTGAGTAGAGGTAATAACTGGGTGCATTATTTTGCGTGCAATTATAAGGTACTGTCTTTTAAAATTCGGCTGATAATCCATCTTCTAACTCCAACGTAGGGCGAATGTCGCAGTAATGTTCCAGCCAACGGACGAAACGCAGTTACTTGGGGTGTTTTTGCAGGCAAGGAAATTGTTCAGAGCACCATCATTGAACGAGAGTCGTTTTTGTCATGGAAGGTGCGTGCAGTTGCGTTCACAGGAGAGGTTTATCTTTACATCAATTTAGGATGAAGCTTTCTCGATCTGGTCTGAATGGTCAACATTCTATCGTCCAGGATCTGTGGAGCGACAACTCCTCGAAAATGTGAGGGACGATAGGTGGCTGGTCAACGTTGTGCACCACGATTACAAGAATCCGGGGGCATTGTGGACTTTTTTGCTTGAGTAGAGATGAGGTGATAGCCCGGTGGATACCAAGTATGCATTCAAGTTTTAACACATTTTGTCGGTTGCATAGGTTGGGACCATTGTGCTGAGACAGAAGATAAAATGAACCATTTACACTGTAAAACATGCATTTGCATTTATACCCTTTATTGGTGGATACAGTTACCTAGCCTGATTTCATAGTCTGAGGAGTATCGCAGACCGTTCAACAGGCAGCAACTTCAAAAGCGAGTAACCAGTCAGATGCTTGTAGATAATATAAAAGAATTCAATGTAAGTGAGGCAGCGGTCATACGTGCCAACATAGGTGCTCCGGCGTGGACCTCGAGGTGTTCAGGGAAAGTCAGACCGGTCAGACCCCTCTTCAATTTCTGCGATTTCTTCGTCGAGGTCGTCAGTGTCCGCAGTCATGTCCTCGTCAAGGTCCTCCATGCTTGCATCGAGGTCCTGCGTGGATTCGTTTTCACCGTCGTCTTCAATAACCGAATTGGCGCCGCCTGCTGAATGCCCGGAATTTGATTCGGCGCCATCTGACTCGTCATCGTCGGCCTGTGTTCCCCTAAGTGACTATGCAGAGTATAAACGATCGGTACTAACGTCGTTCTTCTCTTCTTGTCGGGTCAGCGACCGGCCTATTGGGACGAGAAACCCGTAACCACGGTTATGGATGTGGAGATTCTGCAACGAGCGTCAACGGCTGGTGCGCGCGATCACGGAACGGGGAGACTTGCAAGGTCGTCGAGCTCGTTCTCTTCGTCACTGAGCTCGTCCATTTCGCGCTGGAAGTCGCGGAACGCGTTCGAGCTAGCGTACACGCGACGTTTGCTCAGCGGAACTGGGTGCGGCTGAGGAGGCTTTGGTAAGAGACGGGGGAAAATAGATTCGCGGGGCATTATCGTTGGAGTAGCGCCTGACATGGCGACGCAGATAGGTTAAGAGATATCTATTAGTAGAGAGGTTGAAGACCACATCGACCTTGGCTCGTCGTGCCACTGTAAGCAAGCACTTACAAGTACTGTCAGGGGCCGGCAATTCCCGTCTTCTCCCAGCTTCCACAACCTTACCACAACTTATCCACAACCGCCTATTGTGAATTGTGTATGCCCAGTTTATATTTTTCAACAACGGCAACCAGTGACATGCGGACTCAAAACTAAGCAACCTCGCAACTTGACAGATGTCAAGCTCACTCCCCGTGCGGCACGTACGTACTACTAGTAAGTACCATCGGGAAATTGGGGGCCCGCTGGTTTTCCCAGATTGCTTTTGTCATTAGTCATCGTTCGGTACACTCGTGTTTTTGCAAAACATACATTTATAAACACCTACCCAATGCTGCACTCCTAATTGATCACGACCCACTCATAAAACGCTTGAACGACATAGTTTTTGCATAGTTTAACTTTTTAATATAATCATAATTCTATTGGAAAAGCATCATATGTGCTTCGCTCAGTCGGTATCTGAGCAGTGACGGTCATCATTCCATCAGAGTTGCAACCGATGTGATGAGCTAGGGCTACATAAAGAAAACTTCGCTGGCTATGATCCACTCCCAAAATTCATGGAGGACATGGTCTGTTCATGTAATATCATCGTGGAATTTTCAATTTCTATCATATATGGCCAGACTTCATCAGAGTTGTAGCCAATTTTATGCGCAGGGCTACAGAATGAAAGCCTTGCCTCTTATGGCCCGCTTACAAGATTTTTGGACGCACTGATCAAGTGGTATAAATGGCCCTAACACGGGCTCCCAGAATCGAGCAGTACGTAGTGCGTGGGGGACCGCTGGTAATTTACGTCTTCTCCACGCCGTGCTGCCCGGCCGTTGACAGCGTCGACAATCAGAGCGCGTGCATGTTGAGCATCTCATATTTACTTTGCAGCCGCGACACATTCCAAAGCTCACCCAACCAGTACCAAAAGGAGTTCTGTGCGCACCCTGGACAGCAATACACACGCCCATTTCTAATCACCACATTTTCGGAAGTAGTACGTAGCTAACTTTACAAGATCAGACGCGTAGTAGAATCTGTACAACGGTGGTTCTCCTTCAAGACTGGCTAGTACCAACCAGCGGGGCATGCCGAGCAGTTCAGGCTGCCAGTCGTTGATGTTAGACTCGGAAATGCCTTGATATTGCCTATTTTTGATACTCACTGCAGCGACCTGATTCCACCAGCTTGAACCCACACCTCGACGACGGTGTCAGAGGGATTCGTGCGCACCAAGTGTCCGATAATAATGCTATTTCCCTGCATAAAGCGCGGTCAGACAGTGCTTTGAGAAAAGGAGTTGAGAGGAAAGATCACGTTGATGTTTAGAGCCACTGAGAAGATGTAGTTTCCAATTCGCGTCCGCAGGCGTCCGTTTGCGTCGCGAATCCGAAAAAAAACGGGTGTGTTGCGTGTACAAGCCATATTTCTGGATAATGTGAAGACGAATCAAGGTTAGGTTGGGAGTGACTAGGAATTCTACAGATAAACACTTACTTGTGCGATTGAGGACGGTGTTAGTGAACAAACGATGAAAAGACCTTAATAAATACCCTTGATTATTTAATTATTCTCGCGCATTTCTCGGTAATCGTCTGCTGCAATTGCTCTCTGCTGACAGCAATGCTCTCCCAATCTAGACACGACGCCCGTCTTCACATCCGTGTCCGTTCCAATTTCTGTGAGTGGAGACTCGGGATGAAGACGCAGAGACGCCCAGCCGCTTTCACTTGGCGACATCCGCAAAGGTAATTCTGGAACCGGTATTCGTCCTTACCACCGCTTCCACGCGCCACAACAACCCTTCCCTGAGGTGCGTGCATCGTATCCAACGTCCTACGCCCCCGCCCCCGGCCCTCGTTAAATGCGTATAGCGAGCCTTTCTCTTTGACGCGCAGGGGTATCCTGTCAACGGCTCCGCTGCCGTGCTCACTCTCGTCCACCGCTTGAGGCCGGAATGGGTTGGGACGTTTCCGGGGACCGCACAGGAGAGACGCCGGACAGATGGCTGTATTCAAAATCCGGGTCAAGGCATGGTGGAACAGCTACATTGGAATGAGTTACAGCACCAACTGAAAAAAAGAGAACGTACACAAAGTCGGCCCCGACGTTTCTGTCTTTTGAGAATGGAGCCATGCACATAGGTACGCATTGTCAGATCCTATATGCTCGACGTCAGCGAGGTTATAGGATACGAGCCGGGGTCGAGTCAACTCACATCCCATCGCATCACTTAATGTCCCAAACAGCTTCACGCCATGGGCTCCAAGAACTTCTACACCTCTCAGCGCCCTACCTACGGGTGATTCGACCGAAAACTCGCAGAACACGATCGTGACACGCCGCCCGTCGAGTAGACAGTGTAAGGGCACCGGTTCATCGCCGCTTTAATCCCCGGGGCGCGTCGGCGTGCGGCGGGCATGCATTGTATCGATCTTATATGTCAAACATCTATTGCTTTGCGTGTGCATCGTGCCCCCCCCCCTCCCCGTTCCTCCCTTGCCCTCATCATCCACCTCGCCTTCTGGCCAAATCCTCTGCGCATTGCTGCCAGTCAAGCACTGGGCGGGCTTCCACGCGTATGCGCGCGGCTGGCATATCGAGCTTTAAAAGAAGCGTGGATCGTGGAGAATCGGCGCGTCTGATTCTGCAATGCGCTGGCTTGTGCTTCCTGGCTCATGAATATTCGTTCTCATCCCTGCATGCAGCGCCTACGGAAGAAATATACAGTCTGGTACTCTGGAGGACATGCGGAAGTCGTGACGTACGGTGTTGCGTGTAACCCGAATAATTTGCGTTGAATTTACGTTGGGACGCGTGGCTATCTCTTTTTGAATGTATTTTCTTGCCATTGATAGTGATATGCTTGAGTCTCTCCAGAGCATCCATGGGATATGGATCGTGAATGGCCAAAGTGCCGAAAACATTGAAACATGCGATCCGCGACATAGATTTATTGCACGCCCTGTATCAACTGCGGGTAGAGGAAACAAACATGGTCGCAAGGTGGGGCGAATATACCATATATTTGGCCCCATCTAATTCAATTATATGCATTGCTCGCCAGCGGCGGCAACTTATGTAAGTTGGTTTGCAAGGAGGGCCCCACCCAATGCCATACCATATTGCTCTACTTACGTTGAGGCCTGGAGGCATGCTCAGGATGCAGTCGAGGTTCTCATGCCGGTTAACCCGTGTAAATCCGTTTATCCTACTTCGTGCTTCAAGCTCAAGGCTAGCTTTGATTGCCCAATTCAAGTAGCACAGAGGGGAGCGCCTTGACGGCGATGACCGCGTAATGCGGCGCATTTGCGACCTCTTTCCTCTTGGCCTGCAGCTCTGCGCCCTGTATGCTTTTTCGGGGTTTGTCCACCTGCGTTTTGACCGACTCGAGCGCGCTCGCGAGAAACGTACGCGGCGTCCAGCCCTCTTCCTCGTCGCCAAAATTGGCGAGTCGTCCGTTGCCGTTGAGTACGCCGACGGCCTTAGGCGCTGGTGATAGAAGAGGCGAATTCTCGTCCAACACGCCGTGATTCGGCGGCGGGGAATGGAATATGGCAGAGGGAGAGGGCGTCGAGGAATTGATGCGGCACGCGAGCGATCCTGGCCTCCGTCAATGGACATGATTCACATTTTGCTGCACTGTAGCGGTGGCAGCCCGGGCACTGGCGCGCGGGGGATCCCATCGGCGTCGCGGTTGGTGAAGCGTCTGCTGCGGTCTGCGGTGCGGGGATGAATGGGGTAACAGGGAATTGCACCGTGCTCGATGACGGCAACCCTCTTGATGACGGGCTTGGTGAGCGTGAAGAGGTTGGGGGGACGGGGCTCGGGCCATAAGTTGCTGGTCGAAGTAGCGAGATGCCGGACGGTTCTTTTGACTTGTCGGATTTTGTGACGTGCCGCACCGGCGTCGCCTTCGTGAAGCAGCCTCCGCATGGGCGGACCGTTGTTAATCGCGTTGCGCTTGAAGGTGTCGCCGAACGAGCCCGCAAAGACGAGCGGGCAGCAGACCCGCGCCGAGTGCGTCGGGGCCGCAGATGAAGCCCCTGATCGCGCTCGCGGCAGTGACGGCGGGGCTCGCGGGGTGCGCCTGCGCGTTGGGGTGCCCCTTGCGGCCCTTGAAGTTGCTGTTCATCGCGCAGATGCTCGTTGGAGGCCGCCTGCAGCCTAGCTTGGGTTCTTGGGAGGGCTCTGGGCCGGGGCGACCTGGATCGGCGTATCCAAGGTGGTTCGCACCTCGCTCGGTGATGGCCGAGTGGCAGTAGTCCGATGCAAGGGCCGCATCCCGCGGGCAGCGTCTTCGCGCCAGCTAGAGCGGGGGTCTCCCAGGAGCCGTTGCGTTCGCACTCCTGCTGCACCGCGGAGCTGGCGGCAGCGATGTAGAACACGACGCACGGGGCAGCCTTGTGTCCCTCCATGGCGGCGGCGGCGACTGAGATGCCCAACGCTCGCGAATTGGTGCAGCTGGCGAGGCGGGCCATTTGAATAAGAATGTGTTTAGCCTCCAGGGTAGGTAACGGGGGTCGAGATCTTGACGCTGGTGGGCCAGATACGTGAGGCACAGAGATCGATGGATCGAAGAATTCCGCGCCAGCATCCGAAGCCAATTGACCCTCGCGAGGGGCCTTTAGTCTGTTTGCATTGGCTCGGGGATGCACAGGCGGAGGAGAAACACCAGGTGATGACGCGAAGGTTCTAATTTCTTCAAGACACCCGCGTACCATTCCAGGGGCGTTTGATCAATGGGAAAACGCCCGCGAAGGCGCCCCATTCCGCGGGTCGTTGTTGAAGGATCCACATAGCACGACGATGTCATCCCTTCTGGTGACACCGGGCGCTAGGCGCCCGCGCAACTCGACCTTAACCGTGCGCAGGGCCTACCACCGGGTCTTGCCGACACAGCCAACGCCGCTGCACATGTTGCTGTGGCTGTCCGACGCGATAGTCGGCGTGCCCAGGAAGGCATATCCCTCCTCCACGAGCCTGATGGCTAATACCGAGGCCGGCGGGGTCCTTCGCCCCCGCCTTCGCCTTTGCGGGGGCAGGCGCGGCTTTCTTGGGGGCCTCGACGGCTTTGCGTTTCAGCGTCGCGGCCTTGATGGGCTTGAAGGCTCGGACGCATTACCCCGTCCAATCGATTTGCGCGTGCGCAGGACTGCTTCGTGCCTTTCGCGCCCTTCGATGCCTTCTCGTCGAATTCAATGCATTCTTTCTGTATAACATCGTTCATTGTCTGCAAAGCATCATCAAATTCCGGTACGCGCATACCTCCTGCCCCTGCAAGAACGCATCCAAATCGGCATTTCAAAGATCCTGAGGCGACTTCGCGCGCAAAACCAACAGCCCTGCTTCCCTCTCTTCAGCTTGCAATTTAAGATGGGCGATCTATGAATCAATAGATCAGAAACGTGCATCAAGTCTGCATCAGTTTATCCACCTTCTCTTTCGTGAGACCCCAGATGACCATGCCCAGCAGATGGTTGAAATCAGAAGGCGATCCTTGTGCATCAGGCTCGTCCTCTTCATCGTCCTCTGCCGCAGGCTCGGTCTCCCCGGGCGCCTTGTCGCCGACACTCTTGGGGAATGCCCCAAACTTATGCCGGCGCATGTCCGCAGCGGCTTTGTCTGGTTAGAATATTTCTCGAATGTCGTCTGCAGTTCATTTGCGAGGCAGTCCTACGCCGCATACACGCATTTTTAGCGAACTTGCGTTACGAAATATTCAAGTCGGGTGTTACCTTGCGTTTTTGATGGCATGCCAATCTGGCGGGGTAGAAGTCCTCCGGGATGTCTTCTACTGAGTTGTATTTCTTGAACTTGCCTTCGAAGTCGAAACAAAGCAGATTGCTAGTGTTGAGCTTGTTGAGCTTGAATTCAAGAGGGCCCTGAGCTTCTGCCTTCTCCGGGCCCTTGGCGCCCGTGCTGACGATGAAGTGAACGTTGAGATTGTCGTGGTGCTCTTTGCAGTCCTATGATAACGCACAGATGTCGTTAGTGTAATGTGCATCAGCCCAGTCAATACCAGAACTTGCCTTGGTGGGCGAAATCAAATTGGCGTCGAAGAACAAGTACGATGTGTTTGGCCTTGCCAGGAAAACGAGCAATGCCAGTGTCGAGATCACTGAGTTGCCTATTCCACAAGCGGACTCAGACATACAAGGCCGAGCTGGAGGCGATGATTACTGGAGAGAACCCTGAAGCTGCGCCACCAAGGCGCCGTGGGCACCGCTTCCCCGCCCTTCATCGGCCTGCGAAGGCCATCGACGATGTCGGTCGGGTTGTAGCACGGAAAAGCTACGGCCTGCGCCGATACCTTCCGCGCCGCTGACGAGGACGAGAGGGATGACGGGCATGTAGAATGGGCTCGATGAGGCTGTTGTCGTCTTTCGCGCATTCAGGAGGGCATCGTCGGCGGGGTTGTAGAGAACGTGAGCGAGGGGCGTTGGCTGTGTGAAGATGTGCCTTAGCCGCGGCGTGGTCCTTTCCGCCTATGTCCCTAGTACCGTACTAGCCAGAGGGAATCAGCAGGTTGATGCTGTTGCTGCCAACAAGACACGTTTTCAAGACGACTGGCTGTGTCCCTCGTCAACAGAGTCCATGCCGATTCGTTTCAAGTCCGGCTTGAATGTAATTCGCGTGAACTCTTCAACCTTGATGCTCTTCGTGATCCTGGGCTTTCCGCATTTGCCCATGTCGGAGGTCCAGGTTTGTTTATACTTCTGCTGGGCATTCTTATCTGCGGTTTCCACAGTGAATTCGTGTGAGTAAATGTTGGCGAGTTTGGCTCCTTGTCATCGCCGTAGTTAGAAGAGGGCAGAAGATGCCCGAAAATCAACTCCGGCACATACATCTCTTCGCGCTCGTGTATTTCAACGGGAATGGCGCAGCCGTTGTTGTATGCTGAGATGGTGTTTTCCTCCAGATTATCCGCAGCCTTCAACGTGTCCATGTTGGGATCATCGACCTGCCAAAGAAATGTTTGACTTGATTTTACCGTGAAAACCGGTGATGGTGGGCCATACCTGATTATCTGCGGCGTTGACGATAAGCTTGAAGAAACCAGGCATGTATTTGGCCTCTCGGCGTATTATACGTTTGGTCGTAGGTCGACATGGGCTGTGTAATAGTTTCTACGCCCCCAATGTACGAATATGGACGCCTCAAGGTGTGCTCGAGTTGTGATAACTACTAGGGAAGCCAATGACTTAAGGCTGCGGTGGGAAAGAGCGCCCTCCAGAAGTAACGGGCGGACTCGGGTTCTTTGATGCGAATGGACTCTCGTGGCAGACATGGCTGTTGAATCTCGTATTTCTCGTTTGTTTCTGGGACTGGTATTAATATGATGACCGGGTAGTTTCGACAAAAAGGATAATTTAATCTGAATAATACGTGTCATATAGTTCGTCATCTCGGTCGGAATACTGCTCATCGCAATCGTCATCTCGGTCGGAATGCCGCTCGTCATAATCGTCTTCTCGGTCGGAATGCCGCTCATCACTTGAGTCATCGCTTGTTTCAGCCTCTACGCTATCACAATCCCGGCCTTGAGCCTCTGGCTCGATGCTGGGTGCGTCGGGGCCAAGTGCGTTGGGGTCGAATGCATCGGGGTCGAGTGCGTCGGGGTCGAGTGCGTCGGGATCGAGTGGCTCGGGTACGTCGTCGCGTGGCCTTGATATGTCATCGTGTTCATCGTTCGCAGTGGGATCAGCGGTGCCCCGGGATGCCGCTTCTGCGGCGTCCGGATCCTCGGCACCGGGGAGTGGCGCTGAATATTGCTGGGAGGGAATATTTTGCTTGTGAGAATATGTGTGGCCGATGCCCAGGCCCCAATGATATCGCATAGCCATGTCGCGGTCGGCAAACCTGGAATATTTCAGCAAAGAAAAATGGAAGTTGATGGGATGTACCGGACCTATTCGCATAATAACTTTTCCAGTCATTGCCGTCCCTTGACATGCCCGAAAATCCAGTTCCATCGGGGTGGCGTTTACCCAAAGAATACGCTGGGATCAAATGACAGCTTCTAAGAACGACGCTGGGGTCCAAAAATCCGAAAGAGTGCTGTCCAGTCATCGTCGGGAAATACAGGCTATTGAGGCGCAAAGAAGCCCAATCGGAGGAATGACCTCCGCGAGCGTCAGGGATATCGAGTTGAAACCAGCGGACGTGCAGAAAATCGAAGCGCATTGCGTCGTAGTTCTCCATGCCCGGGCCAACGTAAACCACATTGATATGATATATCCCGATTACACGACCGTAGATGAAGGGATGGGTGGCTGCCGCATCTGTGCGGCTCGCGTCGTTCGGTTCAAGATCGGCGAGTAGCATGATGTCGCAGTGTGCTGTCCTCGGGTTGATGACGTCCTCCGATCGCCGCACGTCGTATGTCGTATAATAGAAACGTGCTAACTTGTGTTGGAAGATGCGATCGCTCTTAATGACAACCCAGTTTTGCGCCAGCTGTACCGCACTTGCAGCATTGGGTCCTAGGGTGTTTTCCTTGATCTTAAGCCTTTTCAAAACCCTAGGCAGAAGGTGCTCTTTTAGCTTCTTGGCAAAATCCTATAACGTGAAGTGGCATTTAGACTACGGCCATGCAACGCAGTTTTATGAAGAAATACCTTGGCGGCAAAGTCGTCATCCGCCCGTCGCCCAATGGCCCCAAGGTCCACAGGGTGATTTTGCGTGTTTCCGATGTGATAGTTGGACGTTGATGAATCCGGTCCCTTCTCATGCGTGAGGGCATCCTGAATTTCGCCACTGTCGTTCATTTTTTGCCGGATTCGACGTATACGAGCTTGGCGTCGCTCAATATTGCCCAATTGCCTTTCAAAATGCTTACGACTCGTCCGCCGATAACGTGACTTTGGAGATCGGTGCTCTAATTCCATCTGTGGCCGAGTGAGCTTGGATAGCGGGCAGAAACTATGCAAGACTCACCGCCTCTGTTGAATAAGAATCGACCGTCCCATAGCGTCTGATGGACCCCACATAGTCACCCAATGAATGGTCCTTGTAGGTGTTGAGGTTGAGCGTCTTGCGAAGTCTCCCAGCACTTTTCGCTGGTTTTAAGGCCGTCGCTTTTGGTTGGGAAGTGGCAGTAGAGGCTGGCATATTGGCATCGACCCCAGCCGGGGGGGGTTTGCTGCCAGTTCCAACTGCATCAACTCCATTTCCAGGGTTTGGGGTTCGTTTGCTTGTCGCGGATTTGCTCATCGCTTGGCGCATCCGAGCCGCCATTTCGCGGCTCAACTCTCGCGTGTCATACTTTGCACAGGTTTTGTCCCTGAAGTTCCTTAATAATGCGCCCAGTTCCGCTGTTACTAATTCCAAGACAGCCAGGGACGGATCCGTGTGCTGGCGAAGCTTCGCCAGGGCATGCCAATGGGCCAAGGCAAATAAAATATTCAACACATTGGCGTTGTGCGGCTCCGGCAGTAGATCTTCAAAAACCGGCATAGAGCACTGGATAACGTTTGGTCATGAAACCGAGCAAGATTAATGAAGTTGCTTACCTGCAAAAGGTTTTCATAATCTCGAGCGCCCAGTTTCTTCAACTCCGAGACACTGTTTGTAAACCGCCGTATCGAGTCGCGGCCGAACGTGGGCATATCGCGGAACCTGATTCGGATTGTGAGGCCATGCATTCCCGGGATTCAAGAACCAGATGGGGTGCTTTACCTTTTGTTCAGCTTGTCAATGGCTCCTGGAATACATTCTAAGATTCTGAGGAGATGTATGAAAATTTTCTTCCAAACCCCAAGCTCGACTTCATGCATGAAGTCCACCAGAAAGATGGAAAACAAGTTAAAGCCGAAGCGAGAAAGTCTATTCGAAAAGGCGTTCTAAATGGGCAAAATTGAGCGGATGGTGCTGGAGAAATGGATGAAAGGGTCACCTCAGTTGGAACCAGTGATTGGGGTTTGAGCAGGCGCTGCACCAATACACTGCTGACGGGGCGTTTATTTTGATAAATTATTTCACGAGCACTCGAGATTTTCGCCTGGTGGCGCGAATCATCCACTCGAGCAAGGCTTATTCGCTGTTTCCCGTCGCGTTTGGTTCCCGTTAGATGTGCGCGAGCTTTTGGGATGAGACACCGCGGGCATGGGCAAGTGGCCATGTTGCGAATGCTACTGAGAAGAACTCTAGATTGCTTTGTTAGAGGCGTATTCGGTTGAAAGAAAGAGAGGCGAACTTCTCCGGGTAATCTGCAGAGTAGGCGAATATTCTGAAATAAAAGCGCCGCTTAACGCCATCGCAGCATTCTATCACGACGCCGTGCTCATACGCCTCCAAAAAATCATCATCGAGCAGCTCCTTCCATTGTGCGTGAAAATACTCCCGTTGGCAATGCGTCGTGAACGCCTCGCTGGGACCCTTTCCGCCAAAGTGCAATGCCGCAAAGTCCTTGAATTCCGGTGGTATCTACTTGGGCAGCATGGTATTAGAGCAATATCTTGGCTAGGAGGGATCGCACCTTTTGGAAATAGGCCATGTGATTGCAAAGGTTGCAGTTGGGCTTACATCTGCGATATTTTGACTCGTTTCCGAAGTACATATAACAGGGCCACAAAGACGCGTCCCCAAATGCCGTGAGGTGGGTGCTGTCTGAGCCAAACATAAGACCGACCAAAACCCTTGGCAGAGAGCACCCAGGTTCTGCAGCAAGCGCCTGTATTTCCTCGTTGGCTTCAAGGAATGCCGGCGACGTGTATAGCTCCCCATGTACTCGAATGGACTCCGCATCGGGAACGTCTTTTTGCTGCCACCTTAGTTCATACGGCTCAAGGTGAAAATGTGGGAAGTCCCGTGCATTGGCCATCTTTTCCTTTAAGATGGATACGATGCTTCGGTGCCGAAACGGTGGAAAGGTGTAGAGTTGAAGACCGGGGTTTAGCGCATTTCTTGGGAAGGGAATGGACAGGGTTATTGTCGTTTCTTTCCAGCCCGCATCCGGCTCGTCGAACCACGTGTCCACAGAATCGTTAGATTGCCCAAGACGCCCGTTGATGGAATCCCAAGGCACATCCCTAACATCCTCTGGGTCAAATGCCTGGTCGCAAATAATTCCCATTAAACGCTTGAAATCTTCCTTTGTTTTTTGCAGTCCCCCATTCCAGTACCATTCCCCGAGTAAAAAGGCGTTCTGGTTTGGGTATGGCTGAAAAATTGCCGTTGAAGCGGGAACGGCTTGGTCCCGCTTGGATGCCGAATGCGATACGTCGGAAAGCTGCACTTTGGATTCGGGGTCGTGCAGGGGAAAATCGATAGCGTGATACTGTCGGAAAAGACCAAACTTGTTGCGAGTTGATTTCAAGATTTGCCGCGTTGTTTGTGACCGAACTTGATGGGACCCAGAAAAGACAGGAATGGAGCTCGCAGAAGCCAGCGGTTCGCCGACAGAGGGAGGGGGGAGGCCGGGCAGTTGCTCAGGGGGTTCAAAACGGTAGCGCAGGGGTCGCCGGCGGTTTTCTCGGCGTGGTCGACGCTCTGCAAGAGATAGAGGGCCTTCAGTCTCTGCATGTCCGGAGACATTGGTGGAATTGCCTTCTCCCTACGTGATGATGAGTAAAGTCAACGGTGATATGGCTTCCAAAACCCACTTCATTTGTAGGCATTGCCACCGGCGGATTGGGCTGTGACACCTGTTGCTGATCGGGAGGGTTCAGGGCAGTCCGCATTTTTTTGCGCCTATACGTCTCCTTAGCTGCCTCTAGAGCGCTTGCCATCCTCTTCCTTTGGGGTCGACAGCTTCGTGCATGAATGCTGAATGCATTTGATTGAGCAAAGTAGCGGCCGCAAGCCAGGCATTGCAGCGCTTCAGAGGGGGCGTATCCCATATCCGCGTCCTGTCGGTTGCTCATCTGAGTCGAGTGCCTTCAGCAGCGACGCCCCCAACGGAGACGGGCTCCCAGCGAAAGGTGTGGGCGGGAGGTAGCGCGCAGGCCGCGTAGGTATGGTGGGTAGTGACGCTGCATTAAGGGCGGTAGTCAAGGCATGGGCTATACCCCGATTACACCGAGGATCTGAAACCACATCACACAGGCCCTGCCCTTCATTGCCAGTCGACGTGCCGGAGAATATGAGCAGAGGAGGCGGATACCCGGTCTCTGGGGCCTGCCAACGAGGCCTGTCGAAGGGGGTCACGAGAATGCCGGCCGGTGGGCGACCGCCCGACCATCGGAGGGCCATGGAACCAGCTGCCCTCCCAGCTGCCCCACCAAGGGCTTGAACCACAAACAGCGGCTTGAACGACGTGCGGTTGGTGGGTATTTCTAAGGGTCTATGTCCGAAGTTGCTAGGTGTCCGGGAGCCTAAGACCACCCATTGGAGGCCCAGATTGGCCGTAATGTTACAGGCAACCAGGATGAAATGAAAACAGGGACTGTGGCATCACAGACAACTGGATAGAATGGAGATGGGGGCCAGACTTCGCAGTGATTTCACCGTCAGTCGTGTCTTGGCCGAAGAAGTTCAGGTCCACCGTGACACTGACGCGCGCTACCACTGTGTGTGACGGTCATGCGTCAGGGCCGCCGGCGGGCCGGCAAAGAGGCGCCCAGCGGGGAGAACCTCTGAGCATCATAGTAGGGATTCGGCAATGCCCACAGAATTCATGCAGGAAAAAAATGCATGTTTGAATTTATAGCCATTAAAAGTCAGTACCTGCCGGCGTTGCCGCCCCACGGCATCCATTGCGCGGGGGACCGTCGGGGGCGACGCTGGGCGGGGCCCCGTTCGCAGGCTGCGCACCAGCCGTTTACCTCAACTGCAACGCATGAATGGCTCCGGCGCATCGCTTGCCGGCGTCCAAATGGGCGCTCCACCCCCAATTGCGGGCGTCCAGCGTTGGCATTTGTGCGCTCGCGTAGACGCTTCGCCGTTGCCATCGCCGGAATGCGCGCGTCGTGTTTGCTCTGCGGCGCACCCTTTCTTACCCCACCTGCGACGCGTAGCTGGTGACGGTAGCCAGCGGGCCGTCCCCAACGTGCGCATACCCCCAGCTCGTCGCCTGTGGCAAGAATCGGGGCCATTCCAACATCGTTCTCCGCGCGGGCCAGCTGAACAGGCGGAAGTAAGCACACGGCGTCGTTATCGTCGCAGACAACACGCTCGCCCGTCCTGGATACGGCGGTTGGGCGCGCGGATCGGAAAATAGGCAGCACAGTGTGCTGCCGCGATGCGTTGCGCCGAGGGGGGGCATGCGACGCACAGCGCGCCAGGTGCACGGCTTCAGCAAGCGCAGCTACACCGCTCGCCGCAATCCCCCGAGGGAGCAAGCGCGGGATTGCGATGGCCCCATGCCTGCGCACCCGCGCCGTTGTGCCCCTCACCCGCCCTGCAGGTCGGCGCCATTGTCGTCGGCAACCGGGTTATCGGGCAGGATGCATGCCCCGCTGACCTCACGGGCAGAGCCTACGGCGGGGGACATGCGCGGCGCCGGCGATTGGAGGAGAGAAGAACAGAGGCAGCGACGCGGGTGATCAGAGGATGCGGGGGCCGGAGGCAGCGGTTGAGGCCTGAGGCGTGGTTGGGGGGCGGCTGGGCGTTGGTTTGTGAAATATCAGCACGGAAGGGCGGCTGCACGAATGGGACGTTCGCGCGTGTTCCTGCCGGGAGATGCAACCCCCGATAGCGCGTGCGTCGCTCGTTCTGCGCAGGGGGCACGGCTCTGAATCGGGATGCGGCGACGCGCGCGCAGAAAGACGCAGAACGGGAGAGGGGGCGGTCGGCACGCGTGCCTACATGCACGTGGTTTTCAAATCGTCATCCATTCAACGTATGGGCCGGGGCCCGGGCCCCCGAGGCCGGCCATGTCACATGCCACCATTCAACAAAAAGGCTGCCGCCCAGGGCCCCACCCCCATCATCCCCCCCATCCGCGCCCCCGCCGCCGCCGCATTGCACGCCGCCCCCTGGGCACGCATACGCACGCCCGCCCCGCCATGACGAAGGTAAGCGCCCCCCCCCAGGAATTGCGCGCGGGCCCGGTGCGCGTCCGCGAGGCGCTTCGTCAGGCGAAACCCGTCCAGGGATCTGAGCGAAGAAGCGCCCCGCGGACGCGCACCGGGCCCGCGCACAATTCCCCCGCATGCAGGTCCCCGGCTGATGCACCCATTACCACAGGCACTCGAAGCGGCGTGCCGAGGCCCCAGCAGGCGAGTTCCGGCCCCTGCCATTTCCACAGCGAGCTAACGCCACGGCAACAGCGACCTCGATCGACCCATCATCGTGCGCCTGCGCCGAACGCGCTCTGGGGCGCCGTACTCCCCGTTCGCCATCGCGCCGGTGACCAGCGGCCCCGAGCTTGATCTTGGGGGACTGGTCCAGCAAGCCGTGGGGGAGGAAGGGCAGCCCCTGGAGCCCGACCCCGCCGTTGAAGCGGAGGAGGCCCCGCCGGCGGAGGGCGACGTAACGAGCGGCGACCGCGCCGCCTCCGCCCCGCACCAAGCGCGCCGCGATTCCCCCGAACCGGCCCTGCTCCAGCAGGCGGTGGCCCCCGACCCCACCCTGCGCCCCGCCACCCCGCCTCCCATCCACGCGGCCTGCGCTGGAGACACAGACGCGGGCCGCTCCGGCCCTACGCCGCCCACCGGGGCGCCCACCCAGGCCCCCTGCCGCCAGCAGCACCCCATTCCCCAGGAAGTGCAGCAACCCCCGGCCTCGAGCCAGCAGCGCGCCAATCGCCAGCGCAAGCGCAAGCGCGAGGCGGCCATATGCGCCGACGGGTACCGGGCCTCCCCGTACTCTCTCAAGCGCTACGTTCAGCCCGCCGCGCCCATTTGGGCCGGCCTGGACTATGGAAGCCTCCCATCGACCTCATGCGGCTATGCGGCGCGCAATCGGCTGGAAGCAGGGGATGGGCTACCGGCCGAGGTGCGCGCGCTCATGGCGGGGGGGTATGAATACATACCAAACGACGGAATGTGCGTCCACAGCATGCGCCGCACCCCACAAGCCTACCGAAGACCCCCCGCAGCACCTGCCGCCCGTTTTTGGGACCGGATGGGCGGGTATTTGCCGTCGCAGCCGGCAGCCCGTGCGATGCATCCTTCAATGCGGACCACGATGGGGTGTGCGAGGCGATGCTGGCCGCCGGGCGGACGGCCGTGTTTACAAGCAAGCAGCTGCATCACAAGCGAGGCAACTTCCCCGCCATAAACGTAGGGGTCACCCACGGCCGCGGCACGACGGAGCCCAAGTCTCTGCGAATCGACCCCGCGCAGGAGGGGATGGTCGATGCCCTTTTGGGACTGCGGAGCCTCAGGCGGATGGCCCTGTTCGCCAACGGTGCGCATGCCCCCCCCCGCCTGCTTCCATATGCTAACCGGCCCGCAGCGGCCTTTGCCACCTGGGCCCCGGAGCTCTACCTCTACTACAAAGAGCATGTCGACGGGCTCTTCGCTGAAATGCCCCGGCTGCGCCGAATTTTCGGCGGAAAATCCGTATTCACGTGCGCCGCATTCAACTTTGGGCCGCGGGTGTGCACGCAGGGCCACCGCGACCAGCTAAACCTCAGCTTCGGATGGTGCGGCATACAGGCCATCGGACGCTTTGATCCGCGACGTGGCGGCCATATGGTCATCGACGAAATCAAGAAGGTAATCGAGTTCCCGGCGGGCTCGCTCCTCCTCATTCCCTCGGCCACGCTGACCCATCGCAACATCCCCGTCCGCGAGCATGAGATCCGCATGTCGTTCACGCAGTACTGCGCGGGCGGAATATTCCGCTTCGTCGACAACGGATTTCGCACCGAGGCGGACCTACTTGCCCAGGACCCCGCTGCCCACGCCGAGATGATGAAGGAGAAGAAATCGCGCTGGCAGATGGGCATCTCTCTGTGGAGCAGGCTGGAGGATTTGGTAGCAGAAGCTGCTGCCGAGTAGACTCGTGCATTTTGCCGTATATGGACCTCCATTACCATAACCTTCACCGCGATTGCCCACGGCTTTGGCCACCAATCTCTTGACCCGCAAAATGCGATTAGCACATGGCCTTCTTGTAATATAAACATGCCATACACACGGCGCCATTTGACGCCGCATATGCCTGGCGTCAATCTACCGAGACTGAGAGCCCACTCCGGCGTTGATGCCAACGTGACCGCGACAAATACAGCGCGCACTGCGGCACTGCCGATGCCAGCGAGCACCTTGGAAAGGGCAGAAAAATCCCCAAACCCCCCCCCCTGCTCCAGTCGAGAAACTTCAAATTACGCGACCTGCGCTGGCGATGCGATTTCAAGCTTAGACTCGGGCGTCACAGCGACTTGTCCAGCTTGCACGGCTTGAAAACAACTTCAACAACCAGCGCCAGCGCCCCTTTGCCCCCGCTTCAATCCCATGTTATCACCGGCAACTAAGCCCCCCACTATCTGTCTGAGGGATCCCAGAGAGACCCCTGCCCCCCCAACCACTGCTTGTGAAGTCACAAAACAGTGTATCCGTCTGGGCACCATACCGTGGCCCCCGCCGTCCAATTTCAACGGCTGCCCCCCGGTTGTGATATACCAGTGGGCGTCCACTTACGCGGCGCTGTGCAATCGCCGCTTCGCGTTTAAATCCCCCTTGACATCGGGTGCCTCCTCCATCCTTGACTTAGTTTTTTGCATGCCTTTGAACCCTCTGCCTTGCCCCTGCCGCCCGGGCGTCCAAAGGTCAGGGCGTGGACGCCGCTATCTTGATCACCATTCTGGTGCCATCGCCGACAGATCCTTAGCGCCTCTGCACCATATGTCGCGCAATTGATCTCCTCCCTCCGTGTGCCCTCCCACAGGTTCCCGTCCCAGCGACCATGTCCAACGTCCATGACCATCACCTCACGAAAATCGCCTATGCATTGGCTTCTCCGCTCCGTATGTTTCCTTCGAACCATCTCCATCTCGCGGCTGATATTTTCATCAGATTGCGAGCAGGGGACGGCCATCTAGACGTGCGCACTTGCACAACCAGCAATCCCCGGCAGTGCAGGCACCACATCCCCCATACGTACACTATGGTGACATGTCTCCCTTGCCATTCGATGGCCATTGGTGCTGCTGCGGATCTCCGGCACCATCGGGGCCCACCGCCGGACGTCCCATGCCAAACCTCGAATTTTTGACGCTGGGTTTATTCCTGCCCCGCTGCGACATCGTCGTGTATCTAGACATTTCAAGCCCTCGCCACCGCCGCATTCGATGGAGGACGCCTGCCAGACCTGGCGGGGTACAACATTTATCCAAATCAATTGCATCCCCTCCTGAAAGCACAAACCATACGAGCCACCTCGCAGTCAATTTTTACGTCGCCTCCGCACTGCCCCGCCGTCTATATCACGTTTATCCATGCGCTATTATGCGACGTCCCTCCCAATCACCTAGGCCCAACGCCCATGGCATTAGGCGCCTGGCCGATCGGTGGGATGCGGCCCTTTCTCCCCATCCTGCTTTTCAGCCGCTGGTGAAACACCGCCATGACGACGAGCTCAAATTTTGGTGTCCCATTTGGCGTCTACCTCCCGAGTCCCTTGAGGCCTGACCCCAAATTTAATTCGGAGGTGCTCTCCGGGCTCTCCATTTGTATTCCGCCAAAAAGCAGCTTTAATGAATGGCATATGCCCCATCATTATCCCCCATCAGTTAAACATGAAGAACGTTTCTTCCAGGAGAAATAATGCCATGGTGCTCAGGCTGGAGGGAATTATGGCCAAGCCTTTCCCCGCTCCGTCCAACCTTCGCGGTGCGCCTGGTGCCTACCTGCTTGATCGCTACCACTTCGGAGCCCCTGGTTCTGAAGCGTTAGCAAGTGCTGTGCTTGTTTCCATGCCCCCCAGGCCCACTGCTATGCTGCTAGCAACGGCACGGACGGAGCGTGCTCCTGGTGGCGTAGCACTGTCATTCTTGAGCGGGGTACACGCAGAAGAACATTGTCAAATACGGCAGCCACTGCAAGATTGGCGTAAGGGCGTACGATTTCTATATAAAGTTGTTCCCCCATCCAATTGCTCTCCATCGACCGACGCCCTACTGGCAATCGACCTCAACGCTGCCATCGCCACTGGAATCCATGGCCACCTCACCTAGAAACAACGGCCCTCAGAACAATATTCAGGACACAGAACTTGTCATCATAAACTCCTCCCCCATACGTTTGGCCGGCCTAATAAAACCCCGGGTCTTAAAACGAAACGGCAGCCACTATATGCTGCCCCGCTCTCCATCATCGCCCACCTTGAATATCAGAGGGAACGCCGGGGCCCCGAGTCGGCCATCCAAAAAAGAAGGAAAGGGATCCACCGGCGGCTATGCACGGACCAATGGCAAGTGCTGATTGCATTCTATCTTCGACACCTTCAGTTCAACTTTCCTTTTGCTGCTAGTTTCCGAGCTTGAAGTGGAACATTTCCAGTCATACCACACCCTTTGGGGAAACAACGTCCCACTCAGTGCGCCACCCTTCGCTCGTCTGGAATAATTACACAGTGCCGCTAACTGCAACGATGGGATAGCCCGTGCCATTGACATGAAAAGGGCTCCCTTGTTCAACCCCTCCAGCGAATACACCACGTCTTTCACCCAGTTACACAGTCTGGACATGCTACCCGCACGCGGATTGGCTGAAGCCAATTTTTGGAAATTGTTTTCTCAGTGTCAATCCTGCCTTCATCTGGTGACCACAAGAACCATCCCTTACCACATTTGTCCGGTGCCCGGTTGGTGTCTGCGTCACCATTTAATAACCAACTTGCTAAAATTCGACGAAAACAGGGACCAAGCCTAAGCTTACACTCGGAACCGCCATGGACGGCATTTTGCAGAACAGAGCCCACTTTATGTGGTTGCTCGACGCGCACAACACCGATTATGCTGCCGGTGTCCCTGAGAACATCTTCCGGTCGATTTTCTACACCTGCAAGCAGTGCGGGCGATACATGACCCAGAGAGTTTCTCGCGATCATCACGAGGATGCCGACTTGGGGATTTATACCTGCATCAATGTCAAGGCTGCCAAAGACTTGAAGGCCCGAGGCAGCGCTGTCATGGATAGCTTGAAAGCTGTGGCCCGGGAATTCCCCACTTTGCAGCCACTATAGTAGTTGGAGAAATATTTGAGAAATGCCATAGAATATTTAGTTTATGTCTAAACCCCTTTGATGGGCTAGAAAGTTTGATGTTCGCCGTACATATGTAAAAGTAATAATAATGCAAATGGGTTGACCTCCTTTCACAGGGCGCGCAGTGACTTGTAAAATCTATGATCAATTCACACCCACCTGAGAATCGATTGGCCCCACTGACATGCTCTGACATGTCCTATTTCAAAGGCTGAGATGTACGGCTAAAACCAGATGATAATTTCCAAAGTTAGCTGGTTTTCACAGGTGACTTTGTTGTCCGAGCCAGTATAGGCCCCACGTCCACACGTCCACCCGGGTTGCCTCAGGTTTGGCCCCCCGTCTACTAGTAGTACAAGCAAGCGTACTCAGGAGCCAGGCCCCTTCGCTTTCTCAGCCTGTTCACGGCAACACTCGATGTGCTGGCAATCTCTAACCTCCAATGTATCCCCACTCCGAGTCTCAGATGAAGAATTCGGCGATCCGTTCATCCCTGGTGCCTGGATTGACTCGTTGGAAACGGCCCTTCCAGGATCACCCGACATCGTAATGCCGGAATCCCAGCACGATGTACTGCCTGAAGAATCCCCTTCGGTCTTGAACCCCACGCCCGCGCAACAACCTGAGCAAGACCCCCCACTGGAACTGCAGCCAGAACCAGGGGAATCCCCTTTGGCCTCTCCCTCGCGCTCCTCACCCGAACATCAACCTGTGGAATCTCCTGTGGCCTCCGCCTCCCCGCCTGCACCTCAGCCAGAGAAATCTCCTTTGGCCCCTATCCCCTCGCCCAAATCTCAGCGTGAGGAATCCCCTTTGGCTTCTGACTCCTTACCCAAACCACCACTTGAGGAATCTACGGTGGCTCCAGAAACCCCACATGGGCCACAAACCGAAGAATCCGGTTTGGCCTCGGATCCTCCACCTGAGCCTCAGGTATCGATGCCGTCGGTGCCCGAGAGGGTGATGCATCTGGCAGACGAGGCCTTGTCAAACTATTCGGCCCTCCAGGACATGTTTTCGAGGCTCATAGCAGGGGCTGGTGAGGATTCAACCGGCTCACAACGTCTGGACAAAGCTGAAGGTGAAATTGAAGTCGAGGTAAACTTTACCGCGGAACCAGTTCGCATATTTATATTTACTGATTCATGAACTGCAATGCAGGCTGCTGATCCCGATAACCCCTTTGCCAAGGTTCCCAAATCGTCGATCGTAGACTACTTCTGCGCTGCCAGCGACATCAAGGGCGCACTCCTGTTGAGGCAGTCCCTCATCCTTGTCGACATAGGCAGGCTACTTGGAGAACTTGCCCTGCGATTCCGCATTCACGACTACGACGCCTCGATCCTCGCCCCCATCGACAAAGATATGGGGCTTATGGAGGCGGCGGATATGCGGATTGGCCACGGAATCGAGTTCGAATATCTTCAGCTCTATCGCTCCTCACGTCTACCCGGAGGGGGGAAAAGTTTCTTTGAACTCCATCGGTTTCTTGTCGCAGATGTTGAGGATATCCTCGAATCAAACAAGAATGCTGTCGGTGCTGCTAGTTATTTCATGGAGGACCCATCTTCCCTCAAGGAACAACGCCTATCGTATCTTTTTCCCCTTCAGAAGAATTGACACACCGGTGCGTATTTTACACTTCCTTCTCTGGAGCTTGCCAAGCATGCTCATGCAGGATGGCTTGTCGTCTACTTTCAGTTTTTACGAGTCAGAAGAAATTCCTCCGACGCCGACCCAGTCACTGCTACTCCCCGGTAGATGTCAAGTGAACATTCGATCGCCAGTCTCTCACATCAATTCCTCCCTGCATGTTGTAAATGTATATCGTGATATATTAGAAAAAAAATTGTGGCAACTTTCATAGCCGAGGAGCGCTCAGCGGGGGCTCGCCGCATTCGAACGTGACTAGAATTGTGACCTAACACGGGCCGGCGTGACTTAAACTTGAACGCGACCGTGACCCACCGATGATCATCTTCCCCCCGAACGACGCGACTGGGACTAAGTAGCTGTGAAGTCACGGCAGGTTACTCCCCAGTTCCAGTGGCCGGCTAGCTCTCTGTGATATCACGTTGGGCTCATTCAAGTTGACCTGCCACTGGCAGTGCTTCCGAGCCACATCCGAGTCGCTGCCAGTGGTTGCCTGCAAAGTTGCGGACAACATCGAGAGCCATTCCCTGCCACCCCTAGCACGTCTGTGCTCTGAAATACAGTTCTACACATGGTCGACCACTTTGGGGACAAGCCCCTCGAATTACCGGATCTTACATCGTTTCAAAGCGCGATTCGATTTACCAGCGCTCGATCCATTCATCAAGCGACTGGCCGGGCAATCGTCCTCGGCGAGGATGTGTTCTACTCGCCAAATAGCTCCATGACCCCCCAATTGCCACCGCCAGCCGCCCACGCCTATACTTGCGACCCTTTAAAAGACTCCATAGAGGAATTTCATAACCCGCATTGGTGGACAGCCGAGGCTGGCTACTTGCCATTTCTACCAACGTCGCCAAATTTTCACTGCCCACCATTTCACGTACTATATAACAGTCCAGTCAATGTTGGACCCCGTCGCAAATGTCGCTTGCAAATGGACTCGACCGACATACTGAACTGGAATCGCCTGGAAAACACGCTTACCCAGCTATTCAAAAGTTTCCAATCCACTTACTCAATCCCAACCATGCCACCCATCATTCGTACATCCCTCGTTTGTCAGAAGGAATTCGAGTATCCGTCCCAGTTTATGACAGCTGAGAAGCGCTGTCGAAACTGGTTTGCCATATGGATGGCCATGGTTTCTTTAGGCATTGCAGTTGCCGAAATCTCCGACGGACATGGAGGAGCAAATGCAGTGCCCAGGTGGTATTATGACTTCTCTCGACACATGGACGAATCGACTCTTTCAGGAATTCGCCAACAACTCGGCCAGTTCAACAGGTCGTTCTACCGTGCAGGCGCATTTTTGGACCTATGCGACACGCAAGAACAGCCTTCAGTGGATTTCTTCGTGCATTTGAACATACCTGTGTGGTACCGCTGGGGACCAAAGGAGGCATCTCGTGTACGTGGCAACCCAAGCTATTGGGAGAAGTACATACCCCCTGCCCATCTTCTTCAAAAGGCTCACTCGTTCTTGGTCGCTGCCCCAACCCCTGTGCTACCTGCGGAAATGGATGCAGATAGGCCTTGGATCCCCTTCTTTGCAGAGCGCGAGACGCGGTCTACCGGCCCTATGCCCAAGAAGAAGCCACCGATGAAAGTATTTCATTGGGAAAAGGACTTCAATTCCGGCGTATGGAATCGGGCCGCTGTAGTTCGCCGCTACGCCAGCGAGACTCTTGCTGACTATGGAAAAGCGCAGAAATTTTACGACGAACGCAGCAACGAGTGGGACTGTGCAACGGAGATGGGAGAGAAGGACGCTGAGGAGCTACAGGCAGATGATTGGGCACATAGTGACGATGAGCCCATCCTTCCCATTGGAGTACGCCCCGCACCTTTGGTTGCTGCACCAGTCACACCTATTGTGGATGAAAATGCGCCGGCTTTCCCGAACATCTTGCCCCTCGTAAAGGACTCACTTTCTCCGCCAATTACTGGGGCGCTTTCGGATCGGCCAATTGAGTCAGCCCGGGTCACCATGGATGCTGAAGGCTATCATCCAGATGAACACTCGCCAGCTGATATTTTAAGGCTGTTTTACGGATTTATCGCCCCACCACCTTCTGTGCACGTTGTATTGCAACCCACAACTGAGCAGCAAATCAAGGATCTGGCCTTGGGCATTGGTTGTTCCTCTAAGGAAGAAATACAGGAATATGCACAAACTCCCGTGGGAAAGTGTGCTACCCACTTTTTCTGGGCGATGTCCCAAGCGCCCTGGGTCCCACCCCATAACGTGCTCTTTGATCTAGCCACGGGCAATCCGAGAAGTCTCAAGCATTGCAGGCGGTTGAAGTTCTTGCGCCAACTGCCCGGGAGCGCTTATTTTTTCGACCTACAAAGGGAATCCACCGTAAACTGGCAAATTTGCGTCTCAGATGTGACTCTTGCCCTATTCATCGTACGTCTCGATGGCAATTTATCGGACTATGACATCGCTTGCGCACTCCTCAACCAAGGATCGCCGTTTCGTACTCTATTGCGGGTCCCTACATTTTCAGTGGAAGCCGCTCCCATCTGCATTCCTCGTGTCCGCCTCAGCACCCACAGCTTTAGTTCCAGTGACTATGAAGTATATCGTCTGGAGCTTGCAGAGATGCTCCGCAATCCGCGGGTTGCCAGACAGGCACTGATGCGCGGGGGTATCTTATGGCGTTTAGCTTTGGAACATGCATCCTTCCAATGCGTACTGGCAGGACCAACTTCTGTCGCAACCTTGCAGCGTATCTGTTGGTCTTTAGCTGATGGCTCCCAAAATATGTGGATCGATGATGTATTGGATGCGCATGAGGCTGAGGCCATTTCGGGAGTATACTGCGTATACACGGGTGAGACTTTAGTTTTTATCAATCGCATATGAACCGAACTGACTAAGGTTTCTATTTCAGGTCAGGGAACGCAAACATCATTCAAGTCATGGTGGCCATCAGCAGAGCTGTGGGATGCCCTTGTGCGCCAACAATCGTGGAACAGGCGCTCTGAGATGTGGTTTACCAATCGACTTGAAGAGCTGTCCAGCGGCAGAGGTGTTCCCTTGACAAATACCCAATGGAGAAGTCGCGTCAAGGTGAATTCATCAGTTCGCCGGGCTATAGCAAACAACAAGGAGATTTCAACGCTTTTCTTGAAGGACAACGGTATTCTACGTTAGAAACGTTGAGCATGGGGTGCTTTCCTCCAGCGTGATGCTTTCTTCCCGGGAAACATTGTATTTATAATTTGCCAACCAATCACATATTCATCTGCATCAATAGATCCGAGGAACTTGAGAATTTTTTGCCTGCTTTCAATTGAAGACCAGTCTACGGTGAGAATGAAATGATCATGCAGGAAATTGAAGCCAAACGCCTCTCTCACCCATCGTATTCTTGCTATCCTCAACACCCATGTCAGGAGATGGGTGAGTTTCGAAGCAACAGAAAGCGTGGTGGGCATTCTCACTCTTTCTGTGCCTTCTCAGCAGGTTGCTGATAAAAGGATTGGTACAAAACGGTCTTGGTGTCGTTCACCGGCACGCATTTCTTATATCTCTTAACTTACTGCGCTAACCCACTTCGTAGGAATGCAAAACTTGACAGACGATCTTCCTGGCAATCATACGGAATCGTTTTATTCGCTATTCAACCCCTCTTTATTCGTGGATTTGATTGCGCGTTCAAAGCCGCCTCCCTCATCAGCTCAATCATCCCGTTCCCGGCCCCCTCCCCCTGCTTCAGCTTCCAGGCAACCGGCGCCTGCTCCAGCGTCGCGCCCACTGACCCCTGCTTCGGGTTCTCAGCCACTGCCATCTTCTGGATTATCGGCCTCTCGTGCGCCATCCGCGTCGGCTTCTCAGCGTGCGCCGTCTTCCGCCTCATTTTCTAATCCTCCGCGGCTGGGTTCGGGACTTGATGCATATTGGAGCGCATACAATGTGCGCGATCACGCAAACTCCGCTGGACGACTGTCTACCAGGGCCTCCGAGGCCGATACACACCCTGTTTCTTATTCCTTGGCAACTTTGTTCAAACAGGTGCTTTTTTTTGTCTATCACGACCTGAGAATTAGCCTTACTTTGAATTCCACAGGATGCCCACCCGGATGCCCGGCAGAAAGCAGATCTTGTAACCCTCAACAGGGATAGGTCGACTAAGCCAAACATAGCGGCCTTCAGCGGGTTATCCCCTAACCCGGATAGGCTTGTCCAGCCGGAATTCCTCAGCGACCTACCAGCAGGTGCTGATGGCATCTGGCAAATTTTGGACGTCCTATGCGACGAAGGCAAGAAGGAGTTTGCGAACGCTGTCCTCTCGGGCGTAGTCACCCTGTCCCCCACCGCCCTTTCGAACCTGGTTATGTCCAAAATGTCCAGGAATGCCGATTTCATGGCCCTATATATTGCCCACTCCGACAAGCCTATTGTTGCTTTCCTGGTCAACAGGATGCTCAAAGCAGGAGTATTCCGCACCCCATCTCCTGACGCCAACGGAAACCTACCAGATCTATTACAATGTTGGGACTTCCAGACCTCCTCCATCGCTTTAAACGCACTGGCGAGCCTCTTCAGACAGGACCTCCTAACATTCGTAAGCTCTACACACGTTCTCAGATTTCAAGCTCATGATTAACGTCTGGCAGATGGAGCTTTATACCAAAAACTTTACGACGCGCATACGCTACGAAGCGGCAGTCCTCGCAGTCGATTGCGAGTGCATGGGCAAGGCGTTACTCGAAGGGGAGGCCACTGGGATGCTGCACAAGTATTCAAGCAGCAGAAGGAGCGCGGTTGCCGAGGAAACGATCCGGAAAATCTACCCCGTCGGTGCCTCGAAGGCTGCTAAACTGCGTGCGAAGCGCAGGCTTTTTTTGTCGGGATGCATCCTGCCGATGGCGAACTGTATCGTCGGGGAACTTGGGAAACTCAATATAGGGCTAGGGATGGTGGGCACCGTCTCCTCTGGCCCCGCCGATATCCCGCCCCTAATATTTCCCTTGGCGGCGATGCTGGTGAGCTTTTCTTCCTTTTTCCTTTTCGCGAACTGCTGGTGGCAAACATACTCACATACTCGCCACCCTGTTAGATACGAGCCGAATTACTTGTCGTCAAGGCCGGCGAAGGCCAGCCAAATGGGCGCTCCGGGTATTTCAAGGGCTTCGGGGGGTTTCCCAAGTCCGATCGCGACGCGTACGAGGAACTGGAAGAGGACTGGAACCTGCTTTACCTGAACCCTGACAATCAGGACCGCGACATCGATCGTATGGTAGAGACGCTCGGGAAGGAGCAAAATATCGCGGGAGCCGTGCAGGGATACATATCGGCTCAGGCCGCGTTGAAACAGGCCGCGGCAGTACCGCCCTCTAGGCATAACGAGGATCCTCCGTCATACGAGCCTTCCACCCCATACGCATCCATTTTTGGCGTTACTGGCCATTTCGTAGAGTAGGATATCTTTATGTCAGCTTTCATGCCTTCCGCAACGGAAACGTTTATAATTTAATTGCATGGATACGAATGCGGGTTAGCCAGCCCGCCAAAGCGTCCTTGAAACAGGTACCATTGGGACACAGCATTTATCAACGCGTCATTGAAGGCGTAAATTTACTGTTCAAGTTCACAGCGTTCGCATGTATAAAGTTGCATTCCTCATATTCCCAGCTGCCTACAACACCGGCATTTTCTACCATGGCCAACCATGAAAGCCCGGCAGCGAAGAGAACATCGCAAGACGCACTTCAACTGGGGCCCAGAAAAAAGCCGTATGCCTTTTATTTCTACAACTTAATCGATAAAATACCCACGTTGTACAGGCGCTCTACAGACCCTCTTGTTCATCATGGGCGTCATTTTGGAAGAACGATCCACGCCCTTTGCAATGTCCATGCTTTGATCAATAACGGCATTATTAGAATGGGAGAGCGCTCCGAGGAACCGGAGGATGCTTTCACCCCGCAGTAGGACATTTCTTTTCATCTGGTAAAATGGCTGACGGGCATTGGCAGGGAAAGACGAGAACATCTTGTGTTCCTCGCATTGTTGAAGAGCGTTCCCGGTCTCGAAGAAAGACTAATGAATACGGAATCGGAAGAGGAAATTCACAATCTTGCCGCCTTAGTTAGTGTCGAGCTCGTTTCATTTGCATTTGCATCTTTCATGAATGTGCTGATCATTTCTACCCTAATAGCTGCAAAAAGGGGCCTCAAGTGCAAGGTCTGACGATACGAAAAGCCTGAAATCAGCAATAGTCGATTGGCTCACCCCACCTGGCGAACCTCTTATCCCTCCCATCGCCCGAAATAACAAGACAGGCCGTGGTTATCATCACGAAGTCACAGGTGCACTTCTTTGCCCAACAGGCGTTGACTGGTCAGACATGGAGTAAGTCCAGCCCATTGCCTTCCGCGATGCGCATCAGATAGTAAACCATTTCAAAGCGTAAAACATAGGCTTGCTGCAGGAGAACTTACGGTGCCTGGTGATCAATGGCCCGTTTTTTTGTACCCGTCAAATGAGTACGACGACAGCGATCCTTGGAAAGGACTGTTGCGAAGTCCATTGCTGATCAAGGCCAGGGGTTTTCTCTTCAAAAATTACATTCGTCTAACATAATGACCAATAGACGTTCAAACACATATTTACGTCTCCAAGCTCCGTGGAGAAAGAGACCAAAGCAACTAGATCTGGAAATGCCCGGATTCATGGGATGACCGCCGTTACTCGCGCGTCGCTCGCCTACACTGCGACACAGGTAAATGTTGTGCTATACATAAGGCTCACTGTCTGTTTCAACTGATAACCGCGCGCGAAAGGCTAGGTTTGCTCTGACATCTTCAAGCGTCTTCAATCGTTCCGACCTTATTACGGATTCAGAGAGATTTTATAATAGTGTCCTCGAACTCCTTGAAGACCCAGAAGAAAGCGAGGAAGTGGATTCATTACTCACCTGGTGGAATCGGTGAGCTCAATTATGGCATCTCATTTACTATCTGATCCGAATCATCTTCGAAAAAAGCCAGGTATTTCCCAATTACGTTGCTAACTCTAGGCCTGTATCAAAGAACAGTGTATTGGCCAAAATAAGGGCTAAACGAGCTGCAACTAAACAAGCAGCTTTGGCAAACTCCAACTCCAACGGTGCAGGCGCCTAGAGGCGCTTTAGTACGGTGTGACCCACTAAATCCATGCGAACTTTGAAACACCACTGGTCAACATTACTATAGCAATAAATTTGAGTTAATACAATGCTTTGACTGCTGAAAAGGCCACGGGTGAATAAATAGTTCATAATTATAAGTATACAAACGCTCGATAAAGCAAAAAGCATCCATTGCTGACTTTCGCAATCTTGTCGTTGATTAAGTATCCGCTAGGTGCCTGTCCAAATTCATAACACCTGCGAATATCCTCTGCGCGATAAGCCTTTGGGTGCAGATATAACTGTGTGACGTACACTGCTCTTTTGCGTAGTACCATTGCTGAGCGCGAACCAGACGGCGCGATGTTTTAAAATGCACTCAGCTACGTGCATGAAATTCACCGTCGACCTTTTGGGATACTGCTACAAATAGAACGGTGAAATACCCGAAAATTTTGAGAAGACTTATTGCCCATTACCTTATGGTTTATCGGGGACGTATTGTTCTCTGCGGCATGGAAACTGTGAAGGCGGATATAGCCATATAATATATATCATCCTTCGGCGTGACATCAGCACTGAGCGCGACACTCTCAGTTGCACACATGTCAATTCCACCGTCAACTTTTTGAGCCATTTTAAATGCTGGCCATATGTAGGATGGTGAAGCATCTGAACACTTTTTAGAAAACTTGTCTTACATTACTTGATATTTTCTTCGAGTCAAGAGTTTAAAGGTAGACACGGCTATGTAATATAAATCAGTTCTATGTACAGTAAAAGCTCTGAGCTCACCACGCCTTCATTGCACACATGGACACTTCCACAAAGGCCAACCTCCTATATAAACGTTGAGCCCTCTTTTCTAATCCGCAAGTAATTTCATTACGTTCACCCTCTCAATGTCTTCTAGTAATGGATCAAAAACGACAGTTGTAACAAAATGACAGCGCCTACCTCTCATTGCCCATTTTGTCAGTGTTGAGGTGTTTATATTCGTCGATCTCTATGAGTCAACCTTGGTAATACTGACCCTATAGATTTCTGTCTTATTTATCTGCTCAGCGCGAAAAACATTTGTAGGCATGGTGAAATGGGCCACTTTGAGCGTCCCATAGATGGCATGAAATGCTGCGGTGCAATTCTTTTTATTATTGTTTACATTTTATGTATCTTCATGCCTTATTATGCCTGTTATACCAATGTCTGTTGCTCACCAATTTCCCGATGACTTAATCTCAAGTAGAGTTGGTAGGTGTTGGACGAATATATACCTTGGCTGCCAAGTGCAGCACACGTTGATAAACGAATGCGTCCCTAAAGAAGATCTTGTCTGGATGGGCCACTTCGCTCATGTGGTCCTATCTCGATATGTATGCAGTTTTGGTCTTAGTATTGGACGAAAGTCCGGGCCATTGTAGGTGCTGTTTCCACAGTGCAGACATATTACTGCGATCATCTTCCAGCATTTGCCGAATTGACGCTTGAAAGACAGGGGCAATTAGTCTGTCAGACAGCGGGGCAGCAAGGCCATGATTTGTCCAGTCGAGCCTGTATACAAACAAATATTAAATATTACAAATACCTGTATTCTTACAGAATGTTTAAGCCAGCTCTGTTAGGTATAAGGTCTTGTGCGTCTACTTGAGCTGTGCGGTTCTTCAACAACCTGGGTCGTAAAGCTAGCGGTCGGATCCATAGTTTGATGTTTGCATTTCTAGTAGAAGTGATGACAGTGCGGGGTAGGAATTGGATCACTGTCAGTAGATCGCTGTCCAACTGCTTGATCTGAGCGTAAAAGTGTCAGATTCTAAAAGGTCTATGGAAAAGTAACGTGGAACCAGACTTACTAGCACAGGTTGAACAAACGCAACCTCATTACGCGAGGGTGCAGGATGGTATCGCGCAGATGGCGGCTCTTCAACTCCCGGCGAGCTACCAGGAAGGTATTGCGCAGAGCGATCTCTTCGAAATGCCAAGGATATCGTCGACGACATGGACATGCGCTGATGGTGCGTTGCCTAGTATCACTGTTATTGGACAACATGATACGACCAAAGCTGATATGCTACTTACTTGAAATTTTGGACGATGCAAAGCACCGCTCGAGAAATCCCACTGAAGATAGTTACGGTTACAATGCATATCCTTACAACAGCGACGGGACTGATTGCTAACCAGGATAAGTTTATTGTCTTCCGCAACACTGCCGAAGCGGTAGGTTCTCCCATCACACTTTTGCTCGTCAAATGCAACAGACGAGACAAAGGAGGAATGGCCTTGGCACCGGGCGACAATACGTTGTTCCCAGGGTGAGAAAATGGTCAACAGGTCGTCCTGGCCACCTGTCTATAGAGAAATATTCAGTGTAAACCATGCAGCGGATATTTATGCTGCATGCCAGAATGAATCGGCCATCAGGGGACCAAGCAACGCAAGTTAAAGACCCAAAATACGAAGCATAGCAATCAACTAGTCTGTGAGGTACTTGGTGAGGAGCAAATTTGATAAACCAAGAAATATGCATACTGTTCTGCTAGGGCGTCAATAACTCGCAAACAGCCATCTTCCGATATTGCAGCGACATATTTCACGTCAGGCGAAAACACGAAATCTGGGGAGATCAAGTCAGAAACGGTACATCAGGTGGATGAAGTTACGTGCCTACGACGCCCTGTCTTGTTAGACGCCAATGACTGACTGGGTTCTTGGCTGCTTTGTCTTTCTCAGACTTGCCAGCAGCGCTAATGTTGCCACCTGTCGCTGTTGCTGGATGCCATGGAGGCATTGTGACAAAGATATTGTCGAGAGGGTCCCATTCTTGTGGCGAACCGTCCCGGCTAGAGGACCCGAAGCTGCTGCTGTCACTGTTCGAAGAATTAGGGTCTTGTGGTGTGAATGTCCCGTCGTCTCGTTCCTTGTCATAGACAATGATAGTCCCGTCGGCATGGGAGACTAGAAATAGAGTCGACGAAGAAGGAACCCAACGCACGGCTGTGCACGGTGAGTTTGAAATCGAACCCTTGACATTTGTTAGAGATAGGTGCAGAGGGTACGATTCTAAGAAGAGATCGGCCTCACTTGCTTGTTAAGTCGGCCGTAGCGTGAAGTGATTGGATCTAATTGCAAACTTAGGTCAGTTTCTAGTCAACAGATTGAGACTCAGCTTACCTAGCCATATGAGATCTCCAGTGTTAAAACCAATGATTACATCCAGTCGTTCAGTACTGGCTGTTGACATATTTACATCATGGCAAGTTGGGTGTGCAGAGAAAGTAATCCTAGAAAGAGGTTCCTTGATAGGGAGTGAATTGGTTGAATGTAGGATCCTGATCTGATGTATACCTTTGCCTTTGAGCCAGCTTCAATCCAGACAAAGCTCTTTGCCAGGTTATAGAAAAGAAATTGCACATCACCCTGCTTAGACTGTAATGTTTTAGCCAATCCTTCTGCAGTCTGAATCCGAGTGATAAATGTGGATGATGTTGTACGAATGTTGTGCTTTGGTCTCGCCATAGCTTTCTTCTTTCCAGCAGCAGGGGGATGAGAGAATAGTGTGTGATGTTCATGAGATACAGACGCGTTCCCTGGATTGTGCTCTTGAGATGATGGAGGTTGTGGCTCGCTTTCATCCGGGGTATCGCTACTCGAGAGGCTAGCGTCGTCGCGGTCCTTGCTAGACTTCTCCGACTTGTCCTTCTTGGGCTCGGACTTCCCGCCGCCGAGTAGTTGGGCAAAACCTGGACCTCCTCCTTGCTTTGGCGGTGGAAAGCGCAAAACAATACTGGATATTTTAGAGGGAAATACGACAGGGCCGACGCTGACAGCAATATTTTGCTGCTGGTTGGGCTTGTAGTCGTCGGTGACTGAGTAGACGCCCTCGGGGGCGACAAAGGTTGATTCGTTCTCCATGGGGGCTGGAGAACGGGGCCAAGGGAGGCCAAGGGAGGGTGATAATTAGTAGCCGAAAGAGGAAGCCGGATCCGTGTGTGTGTCGGCGCGAGAATTGAATGTATTTTGGCCATGCCCATGATGGTCCCGGATCTTACAAGCCAACCATCTCTCTCAAATGCTCCTTTCAAGACGCCCCCCGCACTTCTCTACAGCGTCCAAGGTCGTCAATCTCGGATTCAAATCTCGCAAATCAAGCTCCTCAGTCGAGCCACCACCTGCTGGAGGCCATTTACCATCTGTGGCTACCTCGGCCATCCTCAAAAGTAAACGAGAGACTGCCCTGCGTACGCCCGGTTTAACATGGGCCGATGAGGATTCGTTTTCCCCGCCGCGTACCGTAGTCGGAGGGCGCGAGACGCGTAAGATGAATGCCTATCAAGCTATCCGCGACGCGATGAGCATAGCTCTGGCAAAGGATGACACTGCTGTTGTCTTTGGAGAAGATGTCGCCTTCGGAGGAGTTTTTAGATGTACAATGGTAAGCATCTCCTCTTCGCATTTATCTAACGGTTAATAGCTATCCTTTCTTTGACAGGGACTTGCTGAAGAATTTGGTGGGCCACTTACCCTAGCTTGTATAATGTCACCTAACCGGCTTTTTTCTCTAGGCAAAGAACGCGTCTTCAACACTCCTCTCACTGAACAAGGCATAGCAGGATTTGGTATTGGCATGGCTCTTATGGGCCACACAGCCATCGCAGAAATCCAGTTTGCAGATTATATCTTTCCTGCCTTTGACCAAGTGCGTTCAAGCGTCACTGAATGAAGAAAACTAATGGACCTTTCAAAGATCGTAAACGAAGCAGCCAAGATTAGATACCGCTCTGGCGGTAGTTTTAATGCCGGTGGACTCACAATCCGTACACCCACCATGTCTGTGGTAAGGACGCAATTCCTTTCTCCAGCAAAACTCAAGCTATCATCCAGGGACATGGCGGACTATACCACTCTCAATCTCCTGAGGGATATTTCATGGGTGCCTCCGGTCTAAAAGTACGTATCATGCATGTCTTGTATTTGCGTGTATCTCACCTGCGATATAGATAATAATACCCAGATCACCCATTCAAGCCAAAGGCTTGTTATTGGCTTCTATTCGCGATCCTAATCCTGTAGTATTCATGGAACCCAAGATCCTATACCGTTCTGCAGGTCTGGCGCTTTCGCTTCGCGTGCCACTCACCGTTGACGTCATTCTTCTTTTTCAGTTGAACAAGTTCCGGTTGATGATTACGTCCTTCCCCTTGGTCAGGCCGAGATTCTGGTTCCTGGGACCGATCTTACACTTCTGACTTGGGGCACTCCTGTGTATCACTGCGAAACTGCTTTGCACATGTTGGCTTCTCCCGCTCCCGAGCTCGAATCAGTGGTCCCGAAATCGCTGCGTTCGGCTAAGGTTGAATTGATTGATCTGCGATCTATCTTGCCTTGGGACATGAAGACCATCTCGGAGAGTGTGAATCGAACTGGCCGCCTAGTCATCGTCCACGAAGCGGGCGTCACGGCCGGCGTCGGTGCTGAAATCAGCGCAGAAATCCAGAAAAGATGTTTCCTCAAGTTAAATGCGCCTGTGAAAAGAGTGGGCGCATGGGAGTACGTTCCTGTTAATTTACGCGTAATAGACAATGGTCTCACGCACTACTACCTTTCTCCAGCGTTCCCAATGCATTGCAATATGAAAAATTCCATGTGCCCGATGCTATCCGCGTATTAGATGCAATTGTAGAGACACTGACATTTTAAATGCATGTAAGCTTATCCCCTCGTTCATCGTGTCATGCATTACACAAACTACTTCCGAATAAGTAATTTCATTCGTCCTGCTTGGAGTCCCTGCTGTACTGACGGTTCCTTTAATTGCCAATTGTAATTCTCCATCGAACCAATTTTTTCGCCATCAATAGACCTGCCTCCCATGCCAGCATGAACCGGTCCTTTCGCCATCCCTCCAGACTTACATCCTTTATATGCTCGTTGCGAAGGTTCTTGTTATACACGAGCTCTTGTTCAAGTTCGTGCAACGTGGCTGCATGTTCAGACGAAATATTCTCGATACTCTTTATAGAGATCGGTTCAGCCGAAGATAGGAAAGCAATAATCTCTTCCAATTTCACAAAAAGCGGCGTAGATGTGCGGTTGATTCTGGCCGCTTGTCCGTGCATATTTTCGTCATTTGGAAGAAACGGGATGGCGCAGAGAACGAAATCAGAGGACACAAGCCGTATCGCAGAACCCAGGCAAGAAAATTCGATGGTTGTCGAATTTCCATGCTGATGAAGTGACTGTATGCGCCGGATCTCTACTGCAATGTCTTGATAGTGCACAAAGTCGAGGTCGAATGATGGTCGCGGGCGCGATGCTATCCTCAGAGCACAAGATAGAGGCCACCGGCACGATAGGCCTTCTGTAGAGACAGCAAGAATCGGTCAGCTAACGTCCACGGATGCTGGTACATGTAGTTACGAGTTGTTATCCTTGACGATGCCTTGGCTCGTGTATCAATGTTAGGAGATAGCAGATTTAGGGGAATAGATACGGCTCACTTCTACTTCAACGAAGTAAATTCTTGCAATCCAATTGGCTGTTTTGAGCCACCAGCTTCGATGCAGTGTAATGCAGATGTCCCAACCATACACGCGCAACTCTCGCCTGAAAAGAAGACTCAAGTCTCTCGCGTCCCGAATTTCGAGCTCGCCGCTATATATATGTCGAAACAGTTCACAACCATCGAGTTCTAAGAGTCGACCTGCATTGTCATTTAAAATGTTTGTTTTCTTGTAGAACTTCGTGCAAAGCAGTGGCCAAGCAACAGATGTCGGTGTAAATACTGCGCATAGAGCCTGCATAGTTTCATTATCCAGAGTTGGCCTTCGTTTGATGTTCCTTGTCCATTTTAGGAGTGTCGACAGCAGGAGAATAACCAGAAGAGAGAGAAAACTGATCAAGACGATTCTGTCCGCGTCATCTAGACGATTCAGCTTTTCGAGATGTACGGAGAGGACTCTACGTGTGCGGAGGTCTACGAAAATTGAAAACCTTTCATACATGGCCTTGACGTCTGATTGTATCATCACGACCATGCAGTCCGGGATGATGCTTTGAATTTCCTGCTCCTGAAGGTTTGTGGATAGAGAGAAATGTTAGTAGCCTGTAAGGCAAGAGGTTGATGGCTTCGCAAGCACGGACCGGGCTCCGTCATTCGTCCTCTCCCAGGAGTACAGTGTCATGTGCTTAACACTAGGTAGGTGTAGAGTGAATCTACCAAGTCTAGAGACACAACATATAATTTCCATATTACAGCACGCATTTGACAAAGCAACTGAGAGCAGTAGAATTAAAGCTGACCAGACAAGTATGTAGTGATATGGGCAGGGGGCACCAGCGAGTTGAAAGGAAAAGAGCAGAAGTAGAAAGGTAGCGCTGATAAGGAGTTCCGTGACGGAACAGGTATTAGACCCTCGACCGCAGAGGACTTGCTATAGACAAGAAAGATATACCTGGCGTGTGTCCACCGTTGTCGGTCCAGCCAACATACTGCTTGTAGGACGAAGACGGCAAGATTACAAGCGGAGATGCCAGAAGATCACTTTCAGCGGAAGAATCCAGATTCTCCGAAGAAGTGGGAACATTTCGTCTTCTTAGCGGTGATCGAGGTTTTCCACAGGTATGTGAGTACGAGAGACGCCGTGGTGCGTGTATGGGCATAGCGTCAGGTGGAGCAACAATTGAGAGACGTCGCCGAATATTTTCGGAGACCTTGCATATAGCTTTGTTTGACACAGAGTACTTTGACGACTGAGAAAATGTAGCAAGACTTTCTGGCGTACGAGCAGCAGTTGTTGACAGAGACTTTCGCATATCAGGTCGTTGCAAGGACGGCGGGTAAGGAGGGGTGCGTAGAATTTTGTCCAAAGGGGTGATCGGAGTTGGGCAAGGACTGCGCAAAAAGTATTCCCATGGGCGCGTGTCGGCCTTTCCATTTGGAGAGGCATACTGGGAAAGGCTGAACACCGTATGTCGTTGGAGAGCAGGAATATTTGATCCAAGGCGACGAAATGAGATAGATGGGATATCCCGAGGTTCCGATTGACCAGAAGGTTCAGTAAAGCGAGTTTCAGGAGACATTATGTTAACGAATTCCAAGTCAGCGTTTGAGGTGTAGGCATCGGCATAGACTTTAGGAATACATCCTGGGTCAGGTTGTAAGCCGAAGGTTGATTTTTCAACTAACTTCACGGATAGATGTAAAACTCCACCTTTCCAACCGTTGAATGCCAACAAACGCCCGGACGTACGATGTTTGACCGCCCTAAAGATCCCTCCGAAGATAGTGTCGGTCTTTCTGATGGGCCCTTTGAGCCCAATTTTCACTGCATATCTACGAAACAGGCGTTGATCAATCAAAGTCGGCCTTTCGAACGGAGACTGCTTTTTGTGATCTCGACCCCGTATGTACATAATTTCCTTGCTGTGGAAAATGAGCACTGGTACAAGATTTATGTTCAATGAAGGGTTTAAACCACGCTTCGTGATTACGACTCACTCTCCTGCATCACAGCCAGTGTTGAATCTGTTGCAACCGTAGATGTCCGGTGGGTTCTCTGGCGTGCCATCGCACTACCGAAGACAGATTTAGATCGCTGAGAGAATGTTACGAATGACATATCGGTATAGCAAGTAGAATGAGAGAGTTCTGGTGTTTCGCTGCGTTTCGCACGAATGTGTATGGAAGAAGTAGGTTGAAGGAATTGATTTGCCACCAAAGAGGAAGTTATATCCGATTCTGGGAGTCCGTGCGTTTGCTTGTCCTTGCATTTTTTGAATTCCATTTTTGTCCGTTGAGGCTGCGCCTTATTATGTCAGACGTCTACTCTAAGTGTATGCTACTGGTATAATATATGACGTGTCCGCGTGTCTGAGCTGTTGTCCGAGGATGTGTGGTGGACCTGTGTTCGAGATTGGAACTGCTAAAGGTGTCCATCACGACTATACATGTACAGCGTACGCAAGGCGATTTCACTTGAACATTAGCGATGGTGAACACTTTCAAGTTTAAATTGCTATCATACGCTTCCTCAAGAGTTGCTTGCATTTACATTACTTTTAGAATATGATCTCCTGCAAGCTGCCACTCCAACTCCAATAAAAACGATCACATGAAACGATATCGGATCGCATCGTGGGGTTTGGTGCAGGTACTACTCCCATAGCCAATCCCATGCTCTCGAAACTCTTGTCATAATAAAAATGTGCCAAAAGCGCAGCTTGCAACAGAGAAATCTAAAATTACAATCCAGAAAAATATATGTACACATTCCGGCTAACAAAATACATAAACCTACAATTTTTTGTGAAACCCTTCTTACTACACGATCCTACGACAGATAATGGTGAAAACAACTACAACCAAAACGCAAATAGCGCTGTCGAGCAACAGCGGTGGCTTCTGACTACTCTGGTGAGCTCTTACCACGTTCTGTACTCTTGGTGTCGGTGATGGTGTCGACAGTGCTGTCTGCACTATAGGAGACCGTGACGCTGAACTAGGCGAGTCCAAATTGATGGTTTGGGTTGTAGAAACAGCATCGCTAGACATCGAGACTTGTCTATCCGGTACGGTGCCTTCAGCCGCTGCTTCCGTTTCAGTCGCTTCTTCCGCGGAGGAGGGAATCACTTGAGACTCTGAGGTGGTGTTAGACATTTGGACGTCTGGCTGCGATATTGTATTGCTGGGCGATGCGTGGACCATGGGTTCGTGAGAGACGATGTGAGTATGTCCATCCGGCTGGACGCATAAAGAATGTAACTCTCCATCGGACGACGACGTGCTGGAGCGGTCTTGCACAGATGGGTCTGGTAGCAGGTCTAGATTCGTTGTATCGCAGATAGGACACGTCCATTCTCTCGACCTATGTAAAGGGTTGATAAATAAGATATCATGGCATATGATTCAAGAATTAATAAGTCCTCACAACGCAGCCAGTCGTTTCCTCTCGTTTGCAGGATATTCTATAGAGCCAACACCCACAGCGGCTTGTCCTTTCAACGGGAAAAAGCCTTGCAACCCGATGATAGCCGTTCTCACACCCCATGCAGGTTGCCATAATTCTTCATGGTCTGCTTCCTGATGATTAGCAGTGTTACATTATACAAGTCTGATACATACAATTTGTAAAACTGATGCATATCTATTAAGACAAGCTATAAAAATTGATGTCATAGGAATGAGAGAAGCTTTGCTCTGACCTTAGTGTTGAGTTCAAATCTTCCATTAGGTGTGAGGATCATGATAGAGGGCGGACGAAAGGGATATTCTGCAGGTAACAGGATGCGGAAATGATACAATCCCCCTTCGAACTCGGTTCCAGATGGTCCCCGGAGAGTACAATGCCATTCCTGCGGAATGACGTCAGCCATATATGTAGAAGCCAGTCCGACATAGGCCTACAAAGATATCATCCTGTACAATACCAACGTCGTAAATCACTGGTACTGAGATGAGCAGGAGGGAATCTATATGTACCTCAAGAGGTGCAGCCGAATAATCAGTGCAAGGATCGTTTGCAAGCTCTCGAGCTTCCTGCATTATTCTCTTCACGGCTGTACGCACACAATTGTCAGCACCAGCCGGAATTATGTTGCTAAATGCACGCGCCAGAGTTGTTCTTATTAAGAGCCATCGTTGTAGTTGACGCCGGGAAGTTGTGGCCTGAATAAGGGAGAGGAATTATACCGTGTATGTGTGGATAAGGTTGGGAATGGTTGTGATAATTACTAGATATGAAAACACGACGAGATCGACGTGGAGGAACGTGAGCACTCGCCGAGAGCGACTGCTACACCGTTGTCCCGATTGGGCGATATAATTGGTCACCTCACGTGCGCGTGAGCCTCCCTGCACGCTATGTAGCTGAATTCAATTTTGTCGCGACCTCTGCCGACGCTGTCCATAGCGACCATGACCATCCACATAAAAAACCTCAAGGCACGGCCGCGTAAAGGTATGCAGCCTCCGTGTTTAGCAGTCTTCTGATCCTCAAATACTTGAAACAGCCCAGCAAACTGTTATGTGTGCCCCGCAGCTCACAGCTATGTTGGCTTGCTGGGCGGCCATGGACGATGTTATGTCAGTTGGCCCTTGCCAAACCCACGCGCAGGATCTGTTTCAGTGTATGCGGACTACCGTGCGTTTTGGAATCACCTCATTAGCCGCTATTAAACTCACGGATTATTGCCTGATTCGTCATCTCCACCTCTTGTTGGGTTACCCAACACTCTCTGAAACCGCATAAACCCGTTGTTCAATACTGCCCCACCTCCAGCCAACGCCCAAGAAGATGCACAAGCCTACCATCAATTTCCATCTTGCTAGGCTAGGAAAGTCGATCCAGTAATACATAGACGTGTCGTATTCAATTCTTTTTCCTGCTTCAAACTCTGTGACTCTGACCGCTCCAGTGTTTCAATACCGATCTCTCTTTGAAGTCAGAGCTGTGAATCCCAAAATTTGCGCGTAGTCTTACTCACCTCTCTGCCCAGGTTTAGCCGTCCACCCAAACTTTGCATGGTCACGGCTCGAATTGTTTCTTCAATGTGTCCGTCCTTAACATCTGAATATAGCACATCTGAATCGAATTACATCTCCGTACCAAATAGAATTGACAACCTTCAATTCAACGGCATGAGGACCAGGACTACTTGCCAATTATCAGGGTCGAAGAAACCGTATATCCAGTGTCAAAATATCACAATGGCCTAACCGCCATGGCAAACAAAATTCAAAACATTTCCGAGATCGGCCAGTCAGCTGGTCCGTAACCGCGTCATATTTACGTCAAGGAAGACGACAGAAAGCCTGTTAACATGCGGGAGTTGTTGGCATCATTCTCAATTACTTCTGCCCAGCCTCGTGTGTGCAATGTGTTTGTTCTTTACCGCGCGTTCCCATCCAGCGTGCGCCTGAGATACACAAAAGACGACGACATCCCTTTCAAAACCTCCAGAGACAACAAGAGTGCCCACCGTCATGAATTTGAAAAAACAGGAACAGGCGGACCTCATCGTATTTTGGGATCATGGTTTGTCCCCTATTTTACTTTGATTTCTGTGTCCTAACTATGACAACTTTTAGCTTCGACATGTAGTAGTAGCGCATCGTCTGGCATTTCCAACTACAAAGTTGTGGCTAACATCCGATCTACATGCCTTGAAATCGGCCCAATCAGGTCCTTTCGCGCTTATGGAAATTTCTCGGGGCATACGACACGCTCAGAATTATCGTCGTCTGGAGTAACTTTGATAGATTTCCCAGAGGACGATCGAAAGGGCGCCGGGGTGAAAACAATGTTAGGAAAGTCATTTTCGCTTAGATCTTTCTTTCTTGTGAAATAATTCCTCTATAGTGGACATTGTCGTGCATGCATGGGATCATCCAGACCCAAATACGTATGTTATCATAAGCAACGACCGCGACGTTGGGTACGCGGTTAGCACTTTGCGCATGCGCAAATTCAATGTCATTGTCATGTCTTCGGTCTCAGTGCATGCCGATTTAACCGCCCATGCCTCAACCAGACTTGATTTGACCAAATCTCTATTGGGTCTTCATAGCGACTTCGCCCAATCAGCCGATTTTTCCGATTTGAAGCCGGCACCTTCTCAATTGCCGAATACATCTTTTTCTTTTCGACAAGACCCTGACGGAGCAGGGACATCTGAATCACAAGTTCGAAAAGCAACGTTCGTTAGCCCCCAAAAACCTATTGAACAGATATACCCTGAGCTAATGGAATTGCACGACCTCCCCCCTCCTCGTGGTCGACCAAGAAGCCACTCAGTATTCTCGGGCCCCGACCCTCGGAAATTCGATAGTTTTGGATCACCGACAGAAAACCCCACGACCCCAAAGATGCAGTCAGCATTTTCAGGGTTTGGGGATGGGCCATTGTTTCCTCGCCCTCGACCGCTGGGTGAAGGACGCGATCGGGCGGAATCAGTTCCACCCCATGTGGCATATTCATCTAACCTTGCGAGATCTGTATTCTTCCCTTTTGCTGAGGACGAGGGTTCGCCACCCAGTGTGTGGAAGGGCAAGGATAGGGGAAACCGTGAACCTGAGCCCGCCATGCTTCAAACAGTTGATGCATACTCAGCCTCTACTTTCGAGCCATTTGCAGAGGCTATGATGCATTTTCAGGCATCCCCTACCATGCCGAATTCCCTGCCAAGAGAACAAATGATACAAGACATCCTCACTTCGTCGACTTCGTCCTCCTCTCGAAGCAGCAAGTTCTCGATTATTCACCATTCCGACGCTACGGCTCTGACCTCGGCCACAACGGCCACCGACAAAATCATTGGCGCATTTGAGGACACAGGAAAAGTGGTGTCGAGCTTTGAATACGAAATCGACGACGCTACCCTTGAGCTACCGGTAGGAGAGGCCAACCTTCAAGAGATGTCGACGGTGTCTTCAGATAGAAATTCTTCGGCGACAATAAAGCCCGAAAAGGTCGCATCACCACCAAAAGAAACAGTGGTAGCTTCGGAGGGAAAGTCCGCGGCAACAACTAAGGCAGAGAAAGCCATATTACCCCATGACCCCCCTCCCCTGGCCGCAGAGGAAGAATTACTCCAGACAGGGAAAATGTCCTCCGCTTCCAAGTATGCCTTTGCTACGTCGTCGATTGGCCCTCCACCCCCAGTGACGACAACTGCACCAAACACCCCACCGGTGGCAAAACCATCTACTCCCAAGCCCGTTTTTACTGCAACGCCACCTGTACGGCCCAGTGCTACACACGCTCTTCAACCAACTGCGTCGACATCCAAGCTGCCACCTACACAACCTCAGCCCAAAATAGCAAAGGCTGCCAATTTATCCCCTGCACCAACACCTAGCTATCTTCCGCTTTCTGGAAAGGCAGCGCAGTTCCAGCCTCTTGTTACCGTTCTTCGGAGGGACGCGCTCGAATTCCCTGGCGGTGTGCCGAGGACACGATTGGGTGTTGCATTGCCCGAGGAAAATCCTAATGTCTACAATCTTGCCAGTCGCAAGAAATTTTCTTCATATATCGCAGCTGCAATCAAAGCAGGAATTGTTCAGGAAACTCAGCATGACTGCGTAACTCTCATGCCGACATATGCTTGATTGAAGGTCTGTCTCCCGTACTACTTGGCAAGTGTTGGCGCCGTTGTTTTGTTGTATTCTTTGCGTTCAAAAATTTGCATAATTTATTATACATGCCTATTGCACTTACGCATTTAGGCTCTGGAAATCTCGGTGGGCCACCTCCAGTGTTGCAGTGAACATATCAGCGATCAGCGTGGTCGAGAGTCGACAAGGAGGGTCGATCGATCGACGTTGAACGTTGAACGTGAACGTTGAAACGTTGAACACGTGGTGACGGGACAGCTGCCTCGAATCTGTCATTTAACCTTTTGATTTCAACTCGAACCATGCTGCACGGAATGTATGCTTCATGGGAACCGTTCAGTCAATCAAATACATCGAACTCTCGTCCGGGTCTGGCATTACTCCTCAAAGTCAGCACCCTGCCACCCACTCACTTGATTCTATTTTGTTCTCTCCTACCTGAAAACTCAAATGCAGGACGTTGCTATCTTCTGGGACTATGGTAGAATTGTTTTCAAAAATGCAACCGTGATTTCTCAGTTTAACTCAACACTTCTACCCTCCAGAAAATTGTCCGGCTCCCAGCAGCGCCTCAGGCTACCTTGTCGCGAACAACATCCGTCTGATGGCTAAGCCCTACGGTTGCGTCAAGTCTCTCAAAGCCTATCTTGCTATCACGGACCAGTTCACCGTCGCTCGGGCCATCACTCTCCGCTCCGAGTTTCAAGCGTCAGGAGTCTCTCTAATAGACTGCCCTCACAATGGGCGCAAGGAAGTGGCCGATAAAATGATCATCGGTGAGGAAGTTGTCGTTTGAGCCCCATATAATGCTCACTTTTCGAGAATCTAGTGGACATGTTGGCATATGCAATAGACAACCCAGCGCCGTCTACAATCATTTTGATCACAGGCGACCGGGACTTTGCATATGCAATGTCAATATTACGTCTACGGCAGTATCAAGTCATCCTTGCCACACTTCCCAACGCCCATTCGAGCTTGATAGCGCAGGCATCAAAATGCATCGACTGGTACAGCGAAGTGTTGAACCAAGTCGAACAACCAGTAGCAAGATCGTCGAACACTCGTGTCGCCGGGTTCGGCAGGGCTGCATCCTCGCAAGATAGGGTACATAGCCCGTCGTTAACCTTCCAGCCGAGACAATTTGTACAAGAAACAAGGGAAAATGACCGTGCAGACCAGGGAGACCTTGTCCAGTACATTCGCTCTGCCACGGATTACAGATGCCTTCCCGATACTACACTGCTTAATACCCCCGCTGTATATCCGCCTCTACACCAGAATCGATACCCGGAATATCCCCGACAAGACAATTTGTCGGTTGAAGTGGAATTAGGGCATAAAAGGCCTGGGCCAAGTCCTCCAGTTCCATTGTTTATGGTTGATTCAGAAGACTTGAATCTGCCAGCAGCCCGAGATGAAAAGGCTCCTACTACCGTAGCTGAATCACTGTCAATCTCGCCTTCATCGAAAATCCCCGGATCGCCTCCTCCACTGAAACTATCCATCAATCAGACAGACGATGCATATGAACTTGAGGATGACGCGAGGCACAATGAAGATTCCACTTTCCTCTACCCGATTCGGCCAGCTTCAGCGCCTAACTCCCTACCTTCGCCAACGCCAGTGGCTGCCGTGGCGTCATATAATACGGAGCCTCCCGCGTCCGAAGTACCCTTGGTGGCTGACAATTCCTCACAAGACGGATCGTCTCCAACTCTCCCAACTCTCCCAAATTCCACAGTCCAACCACTCTCTGATACTATATCACCTCAACCTATCACTTTCTCATCTCCGTCTGTCAGTCCCATTATTTCTCGTGTTGTTGCTCCCGCGGACCCTGTCACCGTCTCCACTGCTTCTCTTCACACATCTTTCTCTGCCGTTGCCGCGTCTCCTTCAGCATCGCTTGTGCCTGGCCCTTCCCTGCCTCTTCTTCCTCATTCCATTGAACCTCCCGCACCTCTGGTTGTTCCATCCGTCTTCCACATTTTGGTGCAAGCCCTCCAAGCCCAGAAATCTAAGGGAAGTCTTCGTCCTTTACGTTCCATCATTGGAATGAGCATATCAAGGAATGGAATGACCTACAAGAACGCTGGAGTTGGAAGATTTGGAGATTACGTATCATTGGCGCAGAGAGCAGGAATCATAGAACTCGGAGGAATGGAGAATTCGGCATGGATCTCGTTGACTCCAACTTGGACTGATGTCAAATTACACTGACGTTTGAGGGACCTTTTATATATTCCTATGTATTCAAGACCCAGAGGATGGTTTTATCTATGATGAGGCCGCATTGTCCTATTTAATAATTGCCTCTTAAACATCATTGTGTCATGCGTTTCTTGTTTATAGACCTTCCCAAGCGCCGATTCTGATTATCTTCAACGCCCATTTGCCAAGTAACGACTGAAGCCGAATAAATTCCCGGCCACACAAATGTTGCGCACACTGCGTTCGATGGTACTAGTAGCGTTATCCAAAAAAGAAAGACCATATACACTTATAAGCGCCCGCCGGATATTGACACCGGCAGGTTAAGCTCCATATGATACTGTGTGCTCCTAAGTACCCGCTTCGAAGTGTCCCACATATCATCGAATTTCAGCATACTCGTCTCGCCTTGCTGCGTTTCGCCTCGTCTGCCTCGGTTGCCGCCGCGGCGCAAACACCTTCCCATAGGCCGGCGGCAAAGTGTTGCCCTTTTCCGTGCAAACTATTGTCCCTTCCTCAGCGACCCTTGGCAGTGGTCCCAAATCGCGCTCGCGCCTCGGGTGCCCGCGGCGTTGGTGTGCAGATAGGTACGACGCAGAACCAGGCGCGGCCTGCGACGGTGAGTCGGACGGTTCATCTGGTGGTGCTCCAGCGATAGGACCGAGACCAGCACCTAAGTGCCTGCTGTGGCGCAGTGCAGATGCGTTTTCGTCCAGTGGAAACGGATCGCGTGCGTACTTACGCTGCAAGCGGAGCCAGTAAATAAGCACAATGATGCTTAATACAAACGCGAGGGCCGCGAGGGCACCTAGGAGAATTCCAATAGAGGGTTTGGATTGGACTTTGGTGTCGCTGGAAACTGTGGGAGCTGGCCCCGACGTCCTACTGGTGAAGGAGTTCGTGGTGGACAACGGATTTATACTGCTGACCAAAGACGGAGATGCCGAAGCTATGGCTGTGAACTCGGATGAGAGTGAAATCGATGAGGTCACGGTGACAGGTGAAGACGCGTTGAAGCTTGTGCTGGAACTTTGCACCTCGAGCTCAATGCGCTGGACAGTGAGTTGTGAGTTACCTGCGGGTGTTCCCCGCGGGTCTGGCATGTTTTTAATAGTTATATGATGCAAAGCGGGCGTCGAGAAGCTCTGGCGGTACAGTAGCACCTATTAAGGTGCTGAAATGAGTGTTTCAGACGCGAATGCGGAGTAGGAACCTACTGGTGGATTTTCACCATCGTCTGTGGCATTAAAGGCGTCGATAATGAAGCTGGTATTACTTGGTGCTGAATTGCAGTCGAAGCATATCGCGTACAGACCACCACGACTTCGCTGCATGCCATAGTAGGAGAAGGCAGTTGCGGCAACTGGTATAGGTAATTATTATCACATTCACAAGTAATGGATTATTCAAAGAATTACCCGGGAATGTCTTCCGGGGCCCAATGTCAACATTGCGAAGACTGAGAGGGAAAGATGGGCGTACGAAAGTCACATTAGCGTTTCGGGCATTGGTAACATATAATGTTCCTGTCTGACCGACATTGCTTGCGTTCCAAGAGCCAGCAGTCCAAGATGCGAAAGGCTGGTATAAAAAGGCGGGGTTCGTGTTGTTGTATGTATAGGGACCCGCAGACATTCAGTTAATAGACACGTCAGAGTTGAGCAGCTACAGGGAACGGGCAAGGAACGGGGTTCAGACAATTGAAAGTGGCAGAAATCGACCAGGAGTGCTACCAGAATACCGATACAGCGAAAATAGATGTTTGCTGTGATGGAGGAACGTTCTAAACAGACTTCTAAGATCGAGTAGTTGCGGTCGCGATGGGGTCGAGATGGCAGGTTATTTCAATGAAGAACTGAGACGAGGAGAACATGTCAAAGATGGAGAGATATTACTGGTAGATGGAAAGATCAGATCATGATGTACATGGTAAACAACCCCATATAGGGGTCCCCTCCACACCAAGAGGGCGAGGCGCACATGCCTCCTCCCCAAACAGGCGGAGACAAATTGTGGACACAGATGCCGCAGTGCAAATCAGCACCCCTCCTCCCCCCCCACCACTCACGGCGGGGGAGAGAGCTATACTACGAGCTCGCGAACAACCACGCAAAACGAGAGCCTCTATAAAAATAACATCACTCAATATGCGAGGCAGATTCCACAATGGAATCGACAAATGGATGCACATCAACCAAATCATCCGAAATGATAAAATAGGCATACTATGCCTACAGGAAACACACCTAACTGCGACAGCTGCAACAGAATTAAATGACAGATTCAGCAACAGAATGCACATTATAACCTCACCGAACCCCACGCACCCCAACGCAAATGGAGTTACGATTGTAGTCAATAAAAACCTGGCAAACAGTGCAAATATAATCACGCATAACCTAATACCAGGACGAGCACTCATGACAACCATACCATGGCATAGAGATAAATCACTAACTGTATTAAATATATACGCACCAAATAATCACCAAGAGAATGCAAGATTCTGGGAAATAATAAATGATGAGCTAAGAGGTAAACCAACCCCAGATGTTATCCTCGGTGACTTCAATATGGTAGAAGACGCCCTAGACAGATTACCACCACACTGCGACCCAACAACCTCTGTAGAAAAACTGGCAGAGCTTATGACATCACTACAACTAGTAGACGGATGGAGAACAGCTAACCCAGACACCTTACAATACACATACTCACAAACCATACGACAAGGTGCCTCACACTCGAGAATAGATAGGATCTACCTAAATAAAGACTGTACGCAATTCACCAATGACTGGAAGATCACCACACCTGGAATCCACACTGACCACCAGATGGTAAGTGTCTACCTCACAGACGCAACATTACCATACATAGGGAAAGGAAGATGGGTAATTCCCACCCACCTCCTAAAAAACAAAAAAGTAATGCAAATCCTAACAGAACTCTGCTATGAAGCAGAGATAGAAATGAAAGAAATTAAAGAAAGAACACCCACAAATAATGCTCAACTCATATTCAACAACCTAATGAAAAACCTCAAAGCCACCGCCATAGATGAAGGATACAAAGCCTCAAACAACATAGATATAAAAATCAGAAAATTGGAATCAAGAAGGCTAAGGAAAATAAACAACCCTAACAAGACCGTAGAAGCACGACAGATATCAAACTCCCTACTACAAGAAAAAATCAAAACATGGGCAAACATCAAACACCAGAAAGCAAGGGACAACCTTGCTGCAAAATACCGAATAGAAAGTGAAAGAGCATCCAGTGGCTTCTGGGCAAAGACTGGGAAAGACAGACCCCCTAGAGACACCATACTAGAACTACTAATTCCTGAATCAAACCCCCCACAATATGAAAGACGCTCGGACAAAATGGCAAACCTGGCAAAGGAATACCATAATCTCCTGCAAAGCAAAGACAGGAATGAAAACAACAACACAGATGTTGAAGAAGCCCTTGCACACGTAACTAGACCTCTCACACAAGAACAAAAACAACACCTAGACAAAGAGATAAGTAGGAAAGAAATAGCCTTCACAATACAAGGCCTTCCAAATGGAAAAGCAGCAGGAATGAATGGCATTCCATATGAATTCTGGAAGCTACAACTTGAACAATATGATACAATAAAGGAAGAACTCCAGACTCATGATGGCAAACCAAAGCCAAAAGTGGCGGATGTCGCAGAGATACTGAAAAAGGTCTATATAGACATAGAAATACATGGAATAATTGACAACTCAAAAATGTGCGATGGCTGGATATGCCCTATCTACAAAAAGAACGATAGAAGAGATATCTCAAACTACCGACCTATAACAGTACTAAACTGCGACTACAAAATACTAACGAAACTTCTCTCGATAAGGTTAGCAAAAGTAGCTAGCCACTTACTACACCCCAATCAAGCAGGATTCGTACCAGGTAGAAGCATAGCTGACCAAATAAGGCTCACACAAATGATCCAAGCAGCTGCAGAGCTGGATGAAAGCAATGAAGGAGCAATAATTGGCCTTGACCAAGAGAAAGCATACGACAAAATTGAGCATGATTATCTATGGAAAATCCTAGCAACCTATAATATTCCCCAAAGCTTCATAGATATAGTGAAAAGCCTATACAAAAATGCAGAATCAGTAGTTATTATAAATGGAGAAACTAGCTCCCCATTTAAAGTAACACGTGGAGTACGACAAGGATGCCCCCTATCATGTCTTCTATTTGACTTGGCCATTGAACCACTTGCTGAAATGATGAGACAATCGAACTTACAAGGCTTCAACACAGCAGGATTAGCAGAACGCACAGTGGTCACAATGTTTGCTGATGACACAACAGTATATCTATCCAAAAACGACAACATCAACACACTGACAACAATACTGAACAAATGGTGTCGAGCCTCGGGCGCCAAATTCAACATTGCCAAAACTGAAATCATACCCATAGGAAGCCTTGAATATAGACAGAAGCTCATCCAATCACGCAAATTACACACAAATGCTCACCCAATTCCAGATAACATGAATATAGCAAAAGAAAAAGAGGCTAAAAGATTCCTGGGTGCATGGATAGGAAACCAAACAAACGAAGAAGGAATATGGAGCCCCACCATTGAAAAAATAAATGCAAGACTAGCTAGATGGGAAAAAACATTCCCCACCATTGAAGGAAGATGAATAATAATACAATGGATAGTAGGAGGAATGACACAATACCTTACTAATGTCCAAGGGATGCCACTGTCAATAGAGAAACGACTGGAAAAAATATGTAACACATTCAAATGGGACAACAGCGGGAAATCAACTGTAAACAAAAACACAATGTCTGCCTCAATTGCAAGAGGGGGTAAAAAAATACTTAATGTCACAGATAGAAATGATGCCATAGCACTAGGGTGGCTACGTGACTACCTTAAATCAGATGCAGAAAGACCCACATGGGCATACTATGCTGATGCAATAATAGCAGCAAATGCGCAACCACAACCAAGAGTGCCACAAAAAGCCAAAATCAATATATTCCTACAACAATGGCAACCAACACAAAAGAAACTACCAAAGATTCTTCAGAAAATGTTAGCAACAGCAAAAAAATATCAAGTTAAAATAGCCACCCCAGAAATTACACCAGATCAGGCAAACCAAATGCCAATATGGTTTCACCATGCAACAGGAACAACCCTCAACAATAAAAATAACTACTTCTACAGTAAAATACTGCGAGACAAACATAATATATTCTTTGTAGGCAATATAAAAGAATTTATAGAAAGATTCCCAGCAAACCACCAAGAAAGCAATAGATGTGAATGTGAAACATGCATACAAGATAGGGAGCTAGGCTGCTTCCACCCGTGGAAATGCCTCAAAACAATACAAGAAATAAACCAATGCCTACCACATAAATGGCAACCCGATAAAATAAAAGAAAGGGATAGCCTAAGAAAGGAAATAATTGAAGAGAGGAAACAAGAAGAGGAACGTCGAGGAGGAGAATACTTCTCAAAAGTAGCCACCACAGAAGGCGATATAAGTGAATGCATAAGAGTATTCACTCTCAACAAAAATATTAACAATGAAATCCCACTAAACACAGTGAAAAGAGCAGAACAGAATGAAGAACAAATAACAATAACTGCAGCAGCCATAAGTGAATATAACAGAAATGGAAGCATACAAATAGGCGCAACAGCCTCAATCAGTGGAACAAACATAATCATCCTCCCAATTTACATTAAACTAGAAGGAACAAATGAAGAACCAATATCAATCCAAGGAGCCATAGCATATGCGATAATTAAAGCAATTGGGATGATAAATGAATTATCACCAATAACCATCAACACAGACTGCAACCCCCTTTTAAGCATAATAACAAACAAACTAGAAACAATGGAAAGAACTGGATGGAAAGACTGCCAAAACAGTGAACTAATCAGAACCCTAGTAGCAACTCTAAGAAATCATAAAGCATGTATATTCATTGGGGACACTCCCAAAAACCTCAAAAAAGGTCTTAGAAAAATGGCGAAAAGAGCACTCAAAAACCCTAACATAGAGGAAATCCACATAAATGAAATGGAACACCTGAAATCCCAAGGCATCCACCTACTATCTGCAACACAAGCCATCCTCCATGAAGGAATCAGAACATATCGAAAACTAGAATCAAGAAGAGATACAACAATGAGGCTAGACATAACACGACATAGTGTAGAAGAACTAAATGCGGATGGCAAATATCCCACAGACAAAGATATCTGGTACTCAATAAGATCCACAGCCCTCACAAAAAGCACAAGGGGTTTCCTATGGAAAAATATGCACAACGCATATAGAATTGGTGATAAGTGGACATCAATCCCAAACTTTGAACACAGAGCAAAATGCTCCCTATGCGGGATTGAAGAAACAATGGAACATATATTACTAGAATGTACACTATCCAATGTGATTCCAATAATATGGAAACTAACAGAAAACTTATGGAAATATCAAAAATCAAAGCATCACTGGCCAAGAATTAGATTTGGTACAATATTAGGTTGTGCGCTCTCATCGTTCAAAAGGGAACCTAGAGAGGATGAAACTAAAAAACAACCCCAAGAAGCAATAAATAGACTGTTCACAATACTCGTATCTGAAAGTGCCTACCTCATATGGAAAATAAGATGTGAAAGACTAATGAAAAGAGAAGATGATCCCACCCAACGTCATACAGAACGTGAAATTCAAAACAAATGGCTCCTAGCCCTGAACAATAGACTCAAAACAGATATAATACAGACTAATACTAACAAATTTGGCAGCTATGCAATACCTGAGGATATTGTCCTCAGAACTTGGAGTGGAGTCCTCCAAGACAAAGAAATCCTGCCTGATAACTGGATTAGGCAGGCTGGGGGTTTAGTGGGTATCGAAGTACACCGTCCGTGAGGAAGGGAGAGTCTACAGGATGGAGGAGTAGATCTCAAGTACTTTGGAATCCCACACTGCAGAAATAGCGTGTATAAAACATTCCTCCAGGGTTCCAACATCATTATAATAGAGGGTTCATCCAACTACAGTGCGCAAACGGGGCCTGGCTATGCCGGTTGCTGAATGCGAGACACTTAACCAAAAAAAAAAAAAAAAAAAAAAAAAAAAAAAAATGATGTACATGGTAAGCCCATAGAAGTAACTCACAAGCGCCAACTTGAGTTGATAGATAAATGTCATTTATCTCAGTTATGTGACAAATTGAGATGGTCCTGATATTGGTGAGCAAGCACTTAGCAAACGTGTTCAACGTCTGGGGCGTCTGCGTGCAGCGTCAACCGAGCTCACCGGGGGGCCCGGGTGCTTCACGGTAGGCGGGATCGCCACGGTTCATTTTTCACTTTTCACTTTGTCGGTTCGTCTTGTGACATATTCCCACCGTCGTTTTGCCGAAACATATGATGGCCGAGATTCTCGCCACGAAAGTTCGCCTTCAGCGTCTCGAGAGCTCTGAAAGATGAGGGATTTAGAGATATGCGCCCGCTCTTAGCTGAGAATATGAAGCACAAGAACATAACTCCAGATTTTGGTTCTCAAAAACACAAAAAACTAGCTAAATAACGAATAAATAACTAAACTTGTAATAGGGGTTTTGTGAGGCCGGAGGGGCGGTCGACTCCGGGCCGGTTGACTGCGCGCAGTTTCCGCGCACAGTCCAAATGCGCGAGCGTTCACCTGGCCCGGTCCCCATCGTATGAAGGTGCCGCGCCCGAGCAGCCGTCCCCTGAGCGCTGAGCGCTGAGCATAGGCGCGATGCTGGGGCCGCTCGAGAACCAAGTAAGCAATATGAGTTGGGTATGAGCGCTACAGGCGGGGGATCGCGCAGCGCGGCGCGCAGCCGCACATCACATGCTTCGGCAAAACGACGGTGTGAATATGTCACAAGATGAACTGACAAAGTGAAAAGTGAAAAACGAACCGTGGCGATCCCGCCTACTACCGTAGTGCTTAACCAAAGATAAAAAATTGCCACAGAAAACGTACATGCTGGGGGAGCCTCGTCTACATTACAACACGGCGTTCGCGGTGAGTACATCCGTCAATAGCATATTATACACGAACGCAAGAAAAAACCGTCAGCATCCCACGCGCGGTACCCAACATCAGGGCACCGTGCCCTCATTCCCAGTGTGATTCGTCATGCTATCTTTTTCCTCTATCCGTGCGGGCGGCACCGCGTCTGGGATTCGAGGCATCGTCCGCCGATTGCGTCGCGTTGACGGCTCCCGGGCAAACACCTGCCCATACTCTGGAGGAAGCGTGTCCTCCTCATCCTCTTCATCCTCCACGGGGACGGGCAGTGGCCCCGCATCGCGCTCGCGTCGCGGGAGTCCTGGCATCGGCACAATGGCGGGCGACGTAATAGAGCCGGAGCCGGAGCCGGAGCCTGAAGCAGTGACAGATGCGGACGACGACGGTTGGGTCGAAGTCGCGATGGAGGTGATTGAGGGCATCATCCGCTGGTGGTTGTTCCGCGCTGCTGCCGCCGCCTTCTCGTTCAGAGTGGAGACTGAAAGGCCGTACCCGCCCCACGGGCTCACCGTCGAGGATGTTGCAGGCGGAATCGACACTGGGGGCGCCGCGCGGAACTGCGAGATACGCGAGACCGACGGATCGTCATAAGGCTCGCTGCGCACTCCGAGTTCCTCCTCGCGTGCATGCGCACGACGCAGGCGCCGCCAGTAAACGAAGACCAGCACGCCGATGAGCAGTGCGAGGCCGCCGAGGATGCCGCCGACAATCGCCCCCACCGGCGGCGACGACGAGTTTGACGAGCCGGAGCGGCCGGTCCCCTCTGACGCGGAGCTGCCAGTGGTGGTAGCGGCGCCGGACGTAACCGCGCTACTAGGAATAAATACAGTCGTCGTGCCCGGTGTGGAGCTAGGCACGAAGAGCTCAATGCGGTCTATCGTGAGCTGCGAGTTACCCGCGGGCGTCCCCCGCGGGTCGGCCATGTTCTGGATAATTATCTGGTGTACGCCCGGCGTGGAGAAGGTCTGATTGTAGAGGGAAACCTGCGGAGTCAGGTACAGCGTAAGTTGGCTGCGCACGGGCCAGGAGATCTAATCAATATTAAAATATGCAGTACACACGGGGGGATTGGCTCCATTGTCCGTTGCGTTGAACGCGTCGACAGTGATGAAATTCGGCGCTCCCGGAGTGCAATCTATGCATATCCCATAGAGGCCGCCGTGGCTGCGCTGAATACCAAAGTACGAGAAGCCGATCGCGGCGACTGTGTGTATATGACTTAGTGGACTATATCACCGCTAGTAAAGAGACGCACCTGGAAACGTCTGAGAAATTGAGTCAGTATTGCCAAAGCATGTTAAGGATATGGCGGACGCACAAAGGTTACATTCGCGGTGAGATCATTGGTGGTGTGCAATGTCCCGCTCTGACCGACGCTGCTCGCATTCCAAGTTCCTGCAAACCAGTCTCCGTTTGTAGGTTGATATATGAAAGCGGGGTCGGTATCGTCGTATATCATATCTGAGTCGGCCATGTAGGAGGTGGGCACTGAGCAAGCCGACGCAGGCTGCTCAGCAGCAAGTGCAGGCACTTGTTAATGTTGTGGAAAGAAGGGTGTGGAGCATTTGCAAGGGCACAGCGGCCATGGTTGCTATCTCAGCCCCCCGGATCAACATCAACCGCGTTACCAGCGCATTATGGAGCCTGGGCACACCGCACAGCAATCAATGGACTTTGCAAGGCAAGTATGCCGCAACTAGCAGGGCATACCTAGCATCTCCCCTATAAGAGCGCAGCTGCAGTGGCCATTAGCATCCAAGAAATGGTTGGGCTCGGCGAGTTCGCAGAGCGCGACGCGCGTACTTACTTGGAGTTGTCGCACATTGCCGCCCATACCACGTGAACTTTTAGCCGACAGGGGCGCTTAACGTACTATGTACTTATGTTCAACATTGACTTCAAGTTTGCTTCAAGTTGATGATGGAAACTACCGGACACTCGCCGCATAGCCCCTATATGATGGCTTGTCTTCACATGAAAAGAAAACGCCTAGGAATACTTGAGTGGAGAGGAACTTGGATTGACTGGGCGCCAGATTGATCAATGCCAGGTAATTTTAATTATGTGAAGTTAAAAACAATGTTTACCCTAATCCAATGAACGACGAGCCGACTTGATGCATAAGCGCGCACGCTACCGTTTGGGACCACAAGGTCGCGAACAGAAGGAACGACGCCTCATTCCTGACCTAGCCTACGTTGGCGGTCAACACACCTTGGCCGCAGCCAAAAATAGACCGCGAGCAAAACCCCCCAAGTCCAGTCATCATTGGACGCCCAATATACACGCCAAACACCCCTTAATACGGCTGGCCGGGCTGCGGGGTGCGCGGGCGAGGCGAGCGTAGACGTGGAAAAGAAGGACAGGCGGGTCCAGACGAGGTCAAGGAGGTCGCGGGCGTAGGCGTACGGTTAGACGCGCTGTTCGTGACGGGCAGTGGCATATTGAGCTCGGCGACGCGGTCGATCGCGAGCTGCGAACTACTTATCCGCGGGCGTCCCTCGTGGGTCGCCCAGGTTCTAAATGAAAATTTGGTGTACACCTAGCGCGGTGAATTTTTTTTGGAAGAGCAGAACCTGGGACGTTTAATAGAAAACGCGTAAAAGTCGGCTGTGCGCCAGCCTAATTACTATCAAAATAATGCATGGGGGGTTCGCGCCGTTGTCCGATGCGTTGGATGCGTCGATCAGGGTGCAATTCTGTGAGCCCGGGGTGAATTCTACGCATATATATTCCACAGAGGCCGCCGTGACTGTGCTTGATTCCAAAGTACGAGAACCCGAGCGCGGCGACTGTGCGCATGTGCCTCAACAGACTATATCATTGTTAGAGAACAAACGCATATGGAATGGTCTGAGAACTTGTTGAATCAGTGTTGCTAAAGTATGGTAAGGACAAGGCGAACGCACAAGGCTTACATTAATATTCGCAGAGAGATCGTCGGTAGCGTGCGACGTGCAGTGTACCGCTCTGCCCGTCTGTAGGTTGATATATAAAGGCCCGGGCAGGGTCCGTATCGTTGTATGTGGTATTTGGGTTGGCCATATGCCAATGACCCATTATCAGCGTCAGCAAAGTTGGGGTTCATTTTTGGGACTGCCAGTAGCGGTTTATACTCACCACAGAGATGGGTGCCTGAAACTTGAATACGGAGGGCGTTCCATTTCCCGGATTTACTGGAAAAAAATGGAGGTTGTTGGAATAGATTCCTGATTTCCGGGGTTAATAACGTGAGTTCAGTAAATCAGTTTCAGGCTGGTCTGCGCTAGTATGAGGCTGGATTTTTTCTGATAGTGCGAGGAGAGTCGCGACGGCCAGGGCTCCTGGACTTGATCACCCCACCTCGCAACTCAGCAAGAAAGACACAGTCAAGGCAGTGTGAGGTGAGGCACCCACCTTTAGAGATGTATTCACCGTCGTCACACATGAGGTTAACTATGCATTGTAGTGACATAGTGTCGTGCCCAGGGGGTGCTCAGGGGGTTAATGATGTTAGATGCAAGTTAGATGGTCACGTCCGAAGTACATACTTCAAACATAATACTGAGTCGGATATACAGACACAATGATGAAAACTTTGCCGGTTTTATATATTTCAGGGAGGAAGCATTTATCCAGTCAACTTTGAGCGCCCTTTAGCTTTAAATTTGGCATTCTTAGATTTTTGTACCTCTATGCAAAACTTGAATATCAAAATCCAAACCGCGACTCCACTGCGCCTTAGTTTCAACTCATCCCCGACCTCCCCAAAACGTCAGACCGCCTGATCACGTAGAATGGGGACATTAATTACATACTACCATCTACTTATATCAAATACTCGACGTCTGAACTGTGTCAGGAGAACTCTCCGCTATCCTATTCATAATCAAATAACACTACTTACTTTTTCCCAAGACATTTAACGGCGTTAGTGCATGGATTACCGACCAAGTCCACGAATCTTAAGATAGGGACACAGCGGGCGTGTCCATGTGGTATACATAAAGATAAATACCCCAGCGCGGGCGCCCCGAGTCAGTGTACCTCCTCGTCGTACGGCGGCGGCAACTCCGAGTCCGCCTCAATAGGGTCTTCGGGCGGCGCGGTGCCCGCGCCCGCGCCGTTGCCCACGCGCCGGGACGCAGGCGGACTTGCCCCCGCCTCCGCGCTCCGACCCGAGCGCTTCGACACGGGGGGCGTCGGTAGCATAGGTGGCACGGGCGGCACGGGCAGCGCGGGCGCGCCCCAGAGCCGGATGAACGGCGTCACCCAGACGCGCGGCGTCGGGCGGCGCCGCCGACGGCGCAGGTGCCGCCACCAGACGAGGACGGCGAGGGCGCACACGAGCGCCAGAGCGCCGAGCGCGCCGCCGACGATGGCGGCGGTCGCGGGCGTGGAATTGGCGGGCGAAGAGGTGAGCGCGGTGGGCGGGGTGGGCGTAGACGCGGTGGTAGAGGAGTCGGACGCGCTGGGCGGGGACGAGGAGGAGAGGGACGCAGTGCGCGTGGTCGAGGCGGACGACGCTTTGGTAGACGCGCTGGTGGTGCCATTGCGCAAGGGCGTGGCGGCGGCCGAGGCCAGGACTTTCGTGTTAGGCGCGAGGAGCGTGGTGGTGCCCGGCGCGGCGAGCACCGCCGCGGTCTGCGGGACGTCGAGGGTGATGCTCGCAAGGGCGAGCAACGAGCTGTTCCCCTTTGTGGTGGGGTCCAGCAGGTTGCTGAGCACGACGGTGTGCATGCCCGGTGCGTCGAATTCCTGCTTGAACAAAAGGGCCTGCGTGTGCGTGAGCATCTTCCCTGAGCTGGGGCCGGCACGCGGGACTCACGGGCGGATTTTGGTTCGTGGTCGGCGAGAGCGGGCCATCGACGGTGGTGATGGCCTTGGGGTTCGGCGCGCAGTCGACGCAGATGCTATAGTGGCCTCCAGTGTTCTGCTCGATGACGAAGATCGAGAATGCGGTGGCGGCAACTGGTGGAAATAATATGTGTGCATTGCATTACGGCCGGGGTACGATGGACTGACCTGGAAATGACTTCGCTGCTGGTCAGCGATACCATAATTGTAGGGCGCAAAAACAGACGCACGAAAGAGACAGATGCCGTGAGGTCGGTGGTGACATGCATCGTTCCATTCACGAGACCGTTGCTCCAGGTGTCGGTAGACCACTCGCCGTTGTAATTCAGGACAGGGTTGGTGTCGGCATATGTAACCGTGGTGGGATCGGCAGCCATGAGCGGGAAGCGTCCATCTACACAGGAGTCTATAATATAAAGCGAACAGAGACTATGTGGGCGCTGAGCTGGGGAGACGAGACGGCGGGCGCGATGATATCTGCGTTTCGTGGTGTGAATGGAGACAGTCGTCACCGGCGCCTAGAAACTTGATGTAGATCCAGGGACAACCGCCTTCCCCGACGCCCCTCTGGATGATGTTGTTCTACTTAACCCCCTCCCCGCGTGCACACCATCCCCACCACCCCGCCCCCTTCGGACCTTCGCTATCCTCCACGTACGCGGGTCAAGTGCATGCGCTCCGTCCTTTCTTTTCTTTCGGGATTTCTCAGGGGCTTCATGGGCGCACCAGTCTCGGAACACAACAGAACGTCAAAGAAGAAGAGGCACATCGAATTCGGGCAGTGCCATCAAAGATGTTTGCCGACCAACGGCATATATAAATAAACAACGATAAATTACGCGACGCGACTTGGGCGTCTAGCGGACGTTATAAGCCGGAGCGCTGTACGACGGCGGCGGCGACACGGACGGCGCGTCCGCGTCGTCACTATCGATATCGCTCCCGCCCCGAACGCGCTCTCCATCCATAACACCGCTTTTGCGCTCAGAGGGCAAGATGGACGGTGCGCGGAAGAGCGTGGCGGGCGGCGTCATTGCGACGCGCGGCTCCGCGTCAGCGCGGCCATCTGAGTACACCGAATTCGGAGACGTAGCTCCCGGCGACGCGTCCAGCTCGCGACTGCAGTCCCCGCGCAGCACGCCCGCGTCGTCCACGACCCCGCTGGTGCGCCCCGCCGGCGTGAACGGCGGCGCGCGCGCGGTATCGGTGTACGGCGTTATGCGCTGCGCAGGGGGCCGGCGGCGGCGGTGGCGCCAGTACACGACGGCTGCGACGGCGCACACGAACACGAGCGCGCCGAGGGTGGCGCCGACGACGGTGCCCGCGTGCGCCGGGACGGGCGCGGACAGGGCGATCCCGGCGGGCGAAGAGGACGCGGTCGCCGACGCATACGATGCGGTGCCCTCGGTAGCCGAAGACGTCGAGGACGCGGGTGCGTGGGTGGTTGGTGATGAGGGCGAGGACGGCGCAGAGCTGGTGCCCGACGCGGTGGTGGTGCTGTTAATGAGCGTGGCGCCCGATGCAGACAGCGTCGCAGTACCGCCCTGCACGACGGCAGTGCCGGCGCCCTCACTGGTAATGGTCGCGGTGATCGTCGCGGTGGGCAGGGCAGCGGGCGGGACGACGAGAACGAAAGACGCAAGGGCGAGCTGGGAGCTGTTCGCCGGCGTGCCGCTGGGGTCTGGCAGGTTGCTGAGCACGACGGTGTGCACACCCACCGCGGGGAAGCTTAGATTGTACAGGAGGACCTTCGTGTTCAAATGACGTCAATAAATTTGGCGGATGCGTCGACGACGGAGGGGCACGCACAGGCGGGTTTATTCCGGTGTCGAACGCAAGTTCCCCGTCGATGTTTGTCGCGTATTGGGATCCCGGCGGGCAGTCGACGCAGATGCTGTACAGGCCGCCGGTAAGCTGCTTCACGCCGAAGACGGAGAAGGCGGTGGCAGCGACTGGCAGATATATGTGGGCCGCTCTGGAACCAAGGCAAGAGGATGGACTGACCAGGAAATGCCTGAGATATTGGTTAGAGACAACAACATGGCAGAAGGATACCAACGCACGAAGGAGACGGACGCCGTGAGGTCGTCCGTGACCCGCAGCGTCCCACTCTGCCCGTCGGAGGTATTCCAGCTGCTGGAAAACCAGGCGCCACTGTACACGAGGGCGGGATCCGTGTCGCTATACGCTATGGTGGGATCAGCAGACATGGGGGGGCACCCGCGTGCGCATTCGACTAAAGTATGGGGTGCACAGGCCGCGGAGAGACGAGATGGCAGGCGCGGTGGCAGCTGGACGACCTGCCGCGGATGAAAAACAACCGTCCAGCACGTAATAACTCGCTGTAAACGCAGGATACCCCGAGTCTTATCATGCACTCACGGGCCTTGGCGCTTGACCTCACACATGAACGATAGATCTCATACACTGATGCAGGCCCAGGGCCGTCCTCGAGATAAGATCACACAAACCGCCGGCGGCGGCATAAATAAATAGATAGATATAAATAACGCAACGCGTGCCTGTCTAGTACGCCGGGGGCGGGGACGGCCCATCCTCGTCGTCCGCGCGCGACACCGCGCCGCCGTCCATGATCTTGCCCTTGCCCGAGTACTCTGAGCGCGCGGCGGTGCTCCCGCCGCCGACCGAGGCGCCGCCCGTGCCCCAGCGGGTGCTGTACGGGGTGACGGCGACGCGCGGGCGGCGGCGGCGAAAGTGGAAGAGGGCCACGAGGCCGCAGAGGAGCGCAAGGGCGCCGAGGGCGCTCCCGATGACGAGGCCGGCGTGTGGTGGGGAGGCGGTGGCGGTGAGGGCGAACGCGGAGGGGGCGGTGGGCGAGGAGAGCGCGGAAGAGGGCGCGGACGTGGTGGTCGGGGAGGTTGAAGAGAGGGGTGGCACAGCGCTTCTGGTGGTGTTGGTGGTGTTGGTCGAAGCGGTGGTCGTGCCGGTGATTGTGCCGGTGGTCGTGGCGGAGATGGTGTCAGTGGTGGTGTCAGTGGTGGTGTCATTGGTGGTGTTATTGGTGGTGTCATTGGTGGTGTCAGTGGTTAAGGCGGTGGTGCTGGCGAGGGGCGTGCGCGATGAGGGCTGCACAGTGCCCAGCGCAGGGAGGGTGGTCTGAGCAGGAGAAGTGGTACTGGTAAAAGCATCACTGCTGGAGTTGAGGTTGATAATGAACGAGGCAGGCGTGGCGACACTGGCGAGGACGAAGCCCGCAAAGGCAAGCACGGAGTTGCCTATGGGAGATCCGCGGCCGTCAGGCTGGACACGGAGGACGACGGTGTGGAAGCCGGGGGCGGGGAATGACCATTGGTAGAGCGGGGTCTGTGTGGGTGTGAGCAGGTGCGACGGGGGAGCGGGCAGCACGCACGGGCGGGGTGGGGCCGACACCCGGGGCGGCTATGCCGTCGACGAGGGAGTCGTACGGGGCGCCCGGTGCGCAGTCGATGCAGATGTTGTAGAGGCCGCCGGCACCCTGCCTGATGCCGTAGATGGAGAAGCCGGTGGCGGCGACTGGAAATGTCTGCGGTGCCGGTCAGCAGGTACACACGGGGATAGGAACGACGCACAAAAGAGACCGACGCCGTCACGTCGCTGGTTACATGCAGGCTTCCACTGAGCGACGACTCGGCAGCCCAGACGCCACTGTACACGAACACAGAACTCGTATCGTTGTACGTAATAGACATGGCGGGGGCATTTGGCAGCGCGCAGGGGGCTAAAGTAGGGGCGAACACGCGCGGGACGGGGGCCGGACGGGGCGACGGAGAGCGGCAGTGTGACAGTTGAGACAGGTCTGGATGCGACCACCATGACATCGCGCAGAAACTCGCTGCGTCTGCAGGCGCCGCCCGCGCCGCCGCCCGTCCCCCCGTCCCTGCGCATGTCGCCCTACCTCAACGCGCCCCTCTTCACCCGCGCCCAGGCCGCCGCCGCCGCCCCCACCGACGCCGCCGAGCGCTGGCTGCAGGACACCGTGCCCCAGGCCGCAAGCCCCCCCGGCGACCGCCGCGGCTCCATCATCCACCGCACCCCCCAGCACCCCCGCTCACCCCCGCACCCCCCCGCGGCTCCCTCGGGGCCCCTCACCCCCGCCGCAGACGCCGCCCCCGCGTCGCCCCCGCCGGCCCACACCAGGCAGCGCTACATCTCCCACTCCATCGCGCCCGACACAAACCCCCTCCTCTCCCCGCGCCCGCCCCATCCACACCACCCGCGCTCAGCCCCCGCCCCAGGCTACTTTCCCCACGTCTCCTAGTTTTTTTTTCAGGGTTTCATGTCTCCCGGGTTTTAGCGGTCGTCTTTATTCATATCATATCATACACGCATTATTGCTCTCCTGTATCACTCCCAGTCCTTGTACAGTACTTACTATCTCAGTTTATCATTACGGTCTTTTCTGCCATAGCTCGAAATAAGCGCTCACACACCCATATTCCTGAGCGTTTCAGAATGAATCCCTCTAGTGCTACAGGCACACACCACGTATATTCACGCAACTGAAAATAAAACACACATCCTACTTTTTCTTCGCGTCCCGTACGCTGAAAACCAGCACGTCCTCGTCCTCCAGATTCGACATCGCGATCGACTCCTTGTTCGTCAGCATCTTCCCCTGGTAAGACAGCCGGATCCGCGACGCCGGCACCGCGCTCTCCGTCGCCGCCAGAATCCGGTCCCGCAGCGTCGACACCAGCAGCGTCAGCGGCAGCTCCGCCACCGTCACAACCTGCCCCTGCAGCTTCCACTCCGGCCGCGCCGCGTCCAGCGGCATCTGCACCCGCAGCGAGATCGTGTGCGGGTGCAGCGCGATCCAGTCCTCCTCCGTGTACAGCGCGCCCCCGGGCAGCTTCGCCACCTTCTGCCGCTTCGCAGGCGGCGCAGCCTCCCCGCCCTCCCCGCCCTCCATGTCGTCTGCGCTGCGCACCATCCCCGCTTGGATTGCGCTGTTCGCCGCCGCGAGCGCGGCCATCCGCGTGGGGTGCATCGCCGGCGCGGTACCCGGTGCTTGGTACCCCCCGAACGCCGGCGCGCCATCGTACCGCAGCGTCGGGAGCATCACCGGCGGCTGCGCGTACATCGACGCCGGCTGCGGGCCTGACGACACCGTGGCGGCAGAGTACGCCCCTGACGCCGCGGGCGGCGCGGGCAGCGACGACGGTGCAGGGGGAAGCGTGGTTAGCGGGGGCGGCACCGCCGCGGGGCCGATGCCTGGTCCAATCGCATTTGCTTCTTGCCTAAATGAAACACGTTAGTCATATGCAGAAGGCCCGGAGCGACACTACGCACGGCCCGAGGCCCTTCCTGCGGTGGATGGACGCGATCTGCTCGTCCGTGTTCACGTTCGTCGAGAACTTGTCGAGCGTGTTCGCCTTGCTCGACGTGTGCCCGTCCCACACGACCTTCTCGCGCTCCTTGCGCTTCTCGCGCTCCGCCGCCTCCTCGCGCTTGCGCCGCTCCTCGTCCGTCTCCGTCCCGAAGATGTCCACGCGCGTCCGCGCGAGGTTCTGCAGCGAGCTCACCACGTTCGTCCCCGTCTGCAGCTGCGACGCCTGCGCCTTGCGCGCCTCCAGGTTGTCCCGCTGCTCCTTCCACTTCGGGTCCAACAGCTCGATCCGCATGTGCTCCTGCAGCTCGTCCACCCCGACCTGCTGCCCGCAGATCGAGCACGTCGTCATCGCGACCTTGCCCTTTTTCTCGCCCACTGTACCCCTCATGAGTATGTGCAAAATTTAGGTAGAATATACGCACGTTTGGCAACGTAGTCCGTCCGGATCTTCATTGGGCCCGCAGGGTTCATCGCGCTCGCCTGGATCGCATGCGCATGCGCGAGCGCGCGCTGCCTCTCCTCTTCCTCCTTTGACAGCTTCGCAGCTGCCTCGTCCTCCTCGTCGCTCTGGTCCATCTCCGCGTCGGAGTGGTTCGCAGCGGCGGCAGCAGCCGCCTCGGCCTCCGCGTCCGCCGCCGCCTGTTTCGCGCGGTGCGCCTCGACGTCGTCCGCGGTCGTCTCCATGATCATCGCCGCCATGCGCTTCTGCGCGAGCGTCATGTTCTCCACCTCCTGCACGCTCATCGGCGGCGGCAGCTCCGAGTTCGCGTCCACCGCCGTGAACTCGATCGTCTGCACGATGGCGTAGTCGTGCCAGTCAATTTCCGCAAAGGCGCCTGCATGCACTCGTCAGCATAAACAAAGAAAGATAGGAAGGCACGCACGCTTCTCCGCCTCCTGGTCGTCCTGACGCTGCTGCTCCTGCTCGCGCTTGAGCTTCACCCACTTCGCGTGCCGCCGCGCCGCCTCGAGCGCCGTCCACCGAGCGCCATCCTCCGCGCGCGCGGCGAGCTTCGCCAGCGGCGCAGGCGCAGGCTGCAGCACGCGCGTGTACTGCTCGACGAGCCGGTTGAAGTACCCGAACAGCGAGTGCGTCGGCCGCAGGAAGTCGAACTGGTAGTTGCGCCCCTCGCGCGCGGACAGCGTCGCGAGGAAGCTGCGCCCGCGGCGCGCGGTGAACAGCGCGGTGAGCTTCATGATATCTCTGCAAGACGGTGAGTCCGAGCGGGGAGCGGAGTGGGGGACACGCACAGGTCAATCGAGCTGATGTTGGGCATGTCGAGGATGAACAGCGCCGCGGGCGGCTCCTCGCCCACGTCCGCTGGCACCACGGGCTCGGCGGCCTCTGACGCTTTGTCCTTCGCCTTGGGCTCCGCGTCCGCCTCGCCCGCCGCGACGCGGTCCATGCGGTGGCGGTAGTAGGCGTGGTACGGGTCCGCGGGGTTGAGGAACGAGAACTTGGGGTCCGCGCGCTGGCCCTCGCGCACGCGCTCCTCGAACTGCGGCGGGTTCGCCGAGCGCGCGACGTACAGCGCCGTGCGGTCGATCACGTCTGTGCGTGGGGGTGAGGCATGCACACACAGCTGACAAGGCAGGCAGCGCACCTTTTATCTCGGGCGGCGGCAGGATGAGCCCCGTCCCGAAGCGCACGCCGCTCTCCGCCGCGGCGGCGTCGCCCATCTCGTAGTCGGCGTGGACGCCGTTCAGGTGGTGGTGGCCGTTGCTGAGCGCTACTTCCATCATCGTCGTCGTCGTCGCAGGAGGAAGAAAGCTGTGTGGTGGCCGGTCGCCCGGCTGCAAACCGAGACCCCGCGCGCCACTGTTCGTTCCCACGGTAAATATCTTTGCGCCCTGCCCGCTCAGTGGTGACTTCGCCTGCCTCCCCCCAACCACCCGCCGCCGCAGTATGTTCGGCGCGTTCAGACCCACCAGCGTCAACTCCGTCGGTCTCCTCTGGTCAGTGCCCGCCCGTGTCTGTGGCCCCCGCGTGCTGTGCGGCTCACCCACCCCCTTGACAGGAAGACGCCCTGGAAATTGTCAGTGACCCGCAAGGCCAACGCGCGGGACCGGCTCAAGAAGGTCGATGCTGTCATCGAGGCCGTGCGCGCGAGCGGCGTCGAGACTGCGTCCCTGGTGCGCCCTTTCCCGTCTCTCTAGCCGCTGGTCCTCATCTCCCCGAACCACCGCTAGGTTCGTGCGCTGGAGCTACCAAAGGAGCATGAGATGCACGCGCGGGACAAGTACACCGTGTTCACGCCGCATACCCGAGGATACCGCAAGGGCATTCACAAAGTGCCCAAATGGACAAGAGTATGTATCCCATCTATGGTTTCATGCACCGCTCATTCAACATTCTGTAGTTAACCCTCAGGACGAACCCGAAGGGTTTCTGAAAGTCTACTTTTCTGCTCCGCATATTACATGCACACTGTATTTTACCCCGCCATATAATTTAAAACAGGACGACCTGGATTTTGCCCTCTTTGATGCCCTGCAGCACCGCCTCGTTCTTTAGTACCGTCTTGAAAACCTCGTCCCTCGTCTCCGGGATGTCCAGCAGCGTCCGCATCTTTGCGTCCTTGTGTGTGGTGTCCAGGATGATATGGGAAAGCGCTGAGACGTTCAAGGCGTCTAATGGAAGATCAGCTCGCGCCCGGGGTAGCAAGCACATTGTCATACCTGTTTCATTCAGAAGTTTTCCCAACCTACCGGGGGTCCCAACGGCCGCGCCTATCTTGGTCCGCTTGAGATATGTGACATGCTCTTCTAGTTTGAAGTGTTTCGCAAATAGCTTTGCCACCTCGGCGCCCTTCTCGCCTTGAAGTTGCCGGTTTTTCAGCACGCGGGTAATGTCTGCGACCCGAAGGGCTGCGCCGGCGACATAGAGCAGTGTTGGCGCTCCGTTTGATTTTGACTTTTGCGATAGACGCAGGCGGAGGTTAGGAAGAACTGAGGAACGCTGTGAGCACGGGAACACCGTGCACGGAGGAATGACAGACGGACCTTTGATTATAAAATCCACTAGGTGGTCCGCTGTCCGTGGTCCAGTCCATGTATTCGTATCCGCAATGGACGACGCTGTCTGGCCGTTAACTTGAGACTGAACTTTGATCGAGAGAGTAGAGCGGCATACCTGGTATTCGGAGGTCCTCCAATTCAAGTGCGGACAGCTTTGGGAAACTCTTGGCTTGCATGGATGCGAGATAAGCGGAAAGGTCATGAGGTGATTGCGCGGCCGTTGATCCCTCGACAGATTCAACTGACTCTAAGAGTTTTCTTTTCTGAGACGGGGGAATATGAGCATATGTTTGAGCGTGAGGAGAGTGGACGGACCTTGGCCTTGCGCTCCTTGTCCTTCTCGCGACGTTTCCGCTTCTTTGCGGCGGCTGAAGCGTCGGTAGTAGTTTCGCCGGGCGCATTTGGCTGCGCGCTGGCATCGACGTCCTCGTCCTCGTCTTCTCTATCCTCGTCGTCTGCCGCGTCCAGAAATACATCCTCGTCGTCCAAATGCGCAATTGGCTCTGCTTCTTCGTCACCTGACAGCGCAACCGTCTCGTCAAAGACAAAGTCGTCCTCGAGATCGTCTCCGCCTTGCTTCATGGCGGTACGTGGGGATAGGAATAGAGGTGGCCCAGGGTGTGGCGGGGAAAATATTAATGGGTGCAATCACGTGTGCACGCATTTAGCACCGGCGCTCGTCGCCGCTCAGCGCTGCTCGACGAGGACCGCATGTTCGCCGTCGAGCAGGTTGAGCGCGTGCTGCAGACGCTGCAGGCCCACTGGCTGGCTTGCACGCTCGTAATGATTGCAGCGTGCCTCATGTCGACATTTAAGAAGCCCGTGCGATCAAGTGAGCACAAAGCACGGCAGGCCACATCTCAGACCACACCCCGCCCGGACACCTCCTCCCTCTTCACGTTTCTCCTTGGGTTTGGCCCTGCCCTGCGCCCCGCAAATACCCCGCCAGTATCCGAGCCCGCCGAACAACCGCCTTTTCCCCCGCGCCGGTCCAAGAAAAAGATGCGCTACCACAAGACCGCGCGCCAGCCGAAGACAAAGAAGGCCATTGTTGCACCCGCCGTGACCGTCTGCGCGCTTCCGCGGACGACGCAGCCGTACGACGCCTTTCTTGTGCTCGACCTCGAGGGCACCTGCGAGCTGGGCACCGACTTCAGTTACCCGAACGAAATCATTGTGCGTGACATCATCTCGCGACCCCTGCCCCGTTCGGCTCACCCGCCCTCGAGGAATTTCCCGTGCGCCTGCTGCAATGGACAGACCGTGCGGACGACGGCTCGGCGAGTGTCCTGGAGCCCGTCGCCGAATTTAGGACCTTTGTCAAACCCACCTGGCGCCCAAAGCTCTCTGCGTTCTGCACCCAACTAACGGGCATCACACAGGCACGTCGTACGCACGTCTATTAATGCGCGTATTCTCATCGTGCAGCGCACAGGAGCAAGTGGATACTGCCCCACGTTTCTCGGAGGCGCTGGCGCAGCTCGAGGCCTTCTTGGTGCAGCACGCGCTCGTCGACCCCGAGACAAAGACACGCCTAAAGCGGTTCTGCTGGTGCAGCGATGGGCCCTGGGACATCCGCGATTTCCTCGTAAAACAGTGCTTTATATCCCAGGTCAGCATAACGCTGCGCAGCGGAAGCCCCGTCTGATGATGCCCGCACCCCGCAGCTCGCCATGCCAGAGTGGATCCGCGGCGATGTGCTCGACGTCCGGTCCGTGGTCGCGCAGTGGCGCAGCGCCCAGACGGGACGGCAAGTGCAAGTGCCGCCGCTGTTCGTAAGTACTTGAGGCTCGTGACGCCGAATCTCTCGATCCCCCGCTGACACCCAACTAGGCGGCGAGCGGAATCAGGACCCCATTGAACATATCCGCGCAGTTAAAGGCCCTCGATTTGCCGGCGTTCGAAGGACGACAACACAGTGGCATCGACGTCAGTAGAACTCTTCTCCATTCTGATTTTTCCCGCTATGGACCGTGGAGTTAGAACTGACCCGGTTATTCGATGGACGCAGGATACCCGCAACATAGCCAGGATTGTTACCGAGCTGGCACGTCGGGGAATACGCCTCATGCCGAACACGACGATATATCCAGGCCGCAGGTGGAGGTGGATGGGAAAGCACGGCCAGGTTTTGGAGGACGCAATTCCTTGATACTCCCTAGCCCCCTACATGTACCACTACTCTGGAGACATAGGCTGAAATATGACTCCGTCAGCAGATAGTATCCGGTTCCGGCCTCGTCATTGAAGAATTGACCCGTCAAGCTTCTAGGTTGCAAATATGATCCCCCTGGCGAGGTCCATCCTCCCCGAAGACTGCAAAAAGGGGATTAATATTGCATCAACAACACATACATCCATGGAGGAACGTACGCGCGTACTTGCACAGCAGCAGCCATTGGGCGCTGGTATGGGCTGGCCTGGATACATGCTAATTATATAACGACTGCGAACTTTCTCAGCCGGGGAGCAATTAGCGGGCGGTAATAGCAGTATAAGCTGAAATATATTCGGCACTGTGGGAGCTAAGTATTGATACAGTGTGGCATCCAGGTTCAATGTAAGGTAAGTGTTGTGGAGACGAAATCTATTGCCAAAGTGAGAATTATCTCGATTATCACACGACGTTAAATATGCAGATGAGGACCAGAAAAGGCTTATGCCTCTCACTAGATCGAGCGTTAGATATAGCGTGATTAGAGGAGCAGTAACAACGTACGAAGTCCCACAGAGTTCCAAAGCATGGGATACCTGCCTCCTTGCAGCCCTCCATGATTTCAGAATTGCCGATGTAGTTCGACGTGATGAAGACAACTGTAAATATCGTCATCTTAAGCGATGATGTCCTCGATGATTAGAGTTGCAAGATAATCACCTTCGGCATCCCAGTATGAGTACGCCTCCTTCAGAATTTTCATTGAATCAGGACGCCCACCGCGCGCTTTGCTATCCCATAGCAGTAGGCGCTCGGGTCCGATATGCTTGTGAATCATCCCGCTAATAGTTGGGCCAAACGTCTTTTCTTGCTCAGAACCTTGAGAAGAAGTGTCAGTTTTAGGTTCGCTGCGCAGGATGTTCCGCGCTCACCGATCCATATCAGATACCTGCGGTACGATTGAGTCCCAGCCCCAAAATACGATAATTCCAAGGACTTACCAGTACGGCGATTGCAGGCACGTGGAGAGCGCTGCGCCGATACCCGTTCCCGTGCAGATACGGATACCACGCTTGTACAGAGTAGATGTATTCGAGACACCCGCAAACTGCGCCTACGTCAGTATATGGGCGGGAAACATGGCGTCGAGTTCTCACCTTCAGTTCGCGCGTCCACAGTGTCTTCGGGGGGTTGCTGACGAGACTCTTGGTGAAATCACCTTGCACGCCAGCAATCAGGAAGTGGTGCTTGGCGTGAGGGCTCTCGCTGCGCAAAATGATTAACCACCTGGAAACCAAAGGTATTCTCCCACTCACGAAATGATGCCGAAGGCGTGGTATTCCATGATCGACGAACGGCTGATTCGTGCCAGGAGGCCTTGCTGCATTCCACGCTTGAAGCGAATGATAGCGACCTTGGCCGATGGCTATTGGAGAGAGTTAATTTTAGAATACCAACTGGCATTATGGGGATCCGCTTACCAGCTCGATATCCACCGGCACCTCTCGAACGAAGCACCAAGGCAGAGCGATACTAAAAATAGCCGTGAGCGCCTTTGCACTGTTTGTGTCTTGTACTCTTTTGTGACTTACAAAACGGTCATTCCCATGGTGAACCAGAAATCCTGGTGGTGGACGAGGGCGACGCCGTTGAGATCCCATGAGCGGGTCACTGGGTTGTAAGTGTCTCCGAGAATGACGAAGGTCCAGGTGCAGATGAGGCCAAGCCAACCAACGAAGCGATGATGGCGCTCAAAGACACTAGCAAAGCCATGTTATTGGTGATTAAAAATAATCGCAAACGGTTGCTCACTTGTGATGCGTATTCCTCACCCAGGGGAATGCACTGAGAGCACTGATCATGACAGCTATGTTTGTGACGACTCCCATGACTAGAACGGCGTCGTGGGTGACGTCCATGTGGCGGAAGTTGTTGATGACTTTGTACAGGAGCCAGATGACGCCAGAGAGAGCGCATCCACTGTGAATACCACCCAGATGCTAGAGAGACACACAGGTGAATATTGATCCAAGATAACGGTGATCGATGACTTACTTGAAGGACTGATGTGCAACCAAGGCGAAACCAGAGAGGAGGCCACTGAATTCATGCGTTAAAAACCGATTTGTGTTGGTGGAAGGGAGGCGAACCTTAGCAAAGAACGTGTTGATGAAAAGATAGAGCAGACGGCCAAAGACTTCATTGCGCATCAAGATAGCAAAGTTGAAATTAGCAACAACGATAGCGCCGCAGTATTTCACTCCGTAGGGCCAATGTCCCGAGGCAGCTAGAGCCAAACCAATCATGTTGATTCCGAACGTGAAGGTGAAGAATTTCCTGTCGACGTGGAAGTCAGTAACGAGGGCGCTGGTCACAGAATATAAATTACCTGTAAGTGTTGAACCATATCTTCCATAGAATCCACTTAGAAACTTTTTTCTTCGGTTTCGGTGCTGGCTTGGGCCTCGCCGCGACGACAACCTCCTTCGTGGTGGTGACGACACCAGAATCCTTTTCCTTGGAGTTGGGGAAAACTTCTATCGTAGTTTTAGTGTCCTGATTATAAGATAACTGGGGAACAGGGTCGAGTGTCCCCTTTTCCGGATCCATGTGCGCCTGCTGAGTACCGTTGTGTTGATCAGACATCAGTGGAAGAGGATCGCCGGTGTAGCTCTGCCAAGATGCAAGTCCTGAAAGGAGGGGCAGAGAATCGGGATTATTGTCAAAGGGTACGTTTTTATATCCTGGACACAGCCAGTAAGTAAATCTCCACAGGAAGCTTTTTCCAAAAATGAACGGTGCCACTGACCCGAGGCAGCAGGAAAGTCACAGGCGGCTGGGTTGGCCTCCCGGTTCCTGCGAGTCCGGCGTTCCGGCTTATCGGATCCATGCGAATGCACAGGATGCACCACAGCTCGTGCCTCAAGGAGTTACGAAGTAACGGTAAACGGTACTGATGTGATAGCAGATCTCCAACGCCGACGGAGCGAAACGTCACGAACAGTGGTATGTGGATGAAGCAACGGTTTCATGCCGCATATCCCACGGCCTTGAGAATAGGACCAGCCTAAAAAAATAACATTGGTGAATATGTCGATTTTAGCGTGATCGGATAGAGATCTAGCGCGAGTACCCGCAGGCGGGTCAGTTGTCCACTGCGGTCACCGTTTCGTAGTATCGTACCCGAATGCAAGCCGATAAACGTTTCGATAGTTGTCCCGGAGAGTAAGTTGGCCAAAGCTGAGAGTACCGAATCCACAGGCTCGGAACTGGTTTATATTAAGATCTGAGAAGAACCCATGGATTCGAAAGTTGATGAGTGGAACGAAGCTGACAATGGTATAAAAGACTCACGGAGATAGCGCCAAAGTTTGCGCTTAGGTTCCCGATGGGTAAAATATCCATGTCCAATCGTTCAAGTATAACCACGGAGAAAAATCGTGAGCCGAAACACAGGCAATGGGCAAGTCGCCGCACCGAAGGAAGAGATGCCGCAAAACATCGCAATGAAAGTCGCCTAAGGAAGTCGAAGGGAACGCCGCTGTCTGGAGTTACTTATCGTGTATGCAATCTATGAAGAAATGTAAACTGATGTAAACCGGCTCACACTGGGAGCGTCATTTACAGACGCCAAGGATAGCTTACACAGCCGACTTCTATTTTTGATGATTGACTATGGATCGCTTCGTCGGGTCGACCATCCTCTACCGTCCGAGTCGAGCCATTCCCAAGAGGTACACTTTCCCACCGCCGCGATCAATTCCCGAGTGACAGACAGTCGGCTAAAATTACAGTCAGAAAGAGACAGCTAGCCTGCAACTATACATATAAGTACATGCTATAGGGAACAACAAAAAGGAAAGATAAAATAGAAAACAGATGTAATAATTTATTCGACTTCAGCGAGGTTGCGCAACTCTTGCAGGTGTCGGGAAACCTCTTGCTTAAACATTGCGATTTCCTGGCTATTCTTCAGAATGGCACGCACGGTATCCTCCTTGAGCCGCGAGACTTTCTCCACCTGCTCCTTATAACTTTCATAGGTGAGGAGAATAAGTGTTGCAACAAGTCCATAACGTTGTACACGGAGCTCACCTGAATTGTAGGGATTGTAGCTGTGTTTTGACGCCAAGCCCCTTCGCGATTGCAGCGGTTCTTGCATGCGATACTTCCCGGTCTAACCGTGAGGCTTCAGCATTGGCCACTTCTGATTCGTTTTGAGCAGCCTAGAACCATTGAGTATCCAAAGCATAGCATAGAGATTAAGGAGGACGACATACATCGCGCAATTCATCAGCTTGTTCGCTGATGCTGATCGCTTTCTTCTCTAGTTCACCAAGTTCATAGTCGAGATTCTTGCATTCTGTGGTGAACTGATCGAGTTCATTGTGCACTTTCACAGAATCGCTTTCCACTGCGGCCCTTTCCAACCGCTTGGTCTCAGCGACACTGCTGAGTGTCGGTTTAATGACCTTTTTGATATCTAGGCCGATCAGGAGATGTTGGGGATTAGCTGACGCAGAATTCAATTCCAATGTCAGATCTATATCTTGCCAGGGCTCCGGAGGACTGGGAAACAATTCTAGGGCCGAGAGCATGTTGGTGTATGTGTCTAGAGCCTCTTCGACTGTTGCGGCACGGTTTGTCACCTTGACTTCGAGCGACATGACTATTTTGTGTGTCTCGGCAATCTTCTGCTTGAGGTCTTCTAAGTTTCTGGTGAGTGTTTCTCGGTCTGTGTTCATGCGAATAACCTCTTCCGGTGTTAGATTCTGCGTCTTTACGGTTTCGCCCAGTTTATTCAAATCTGATTTCAGGGATTCCAATAGCTCGTCTAACCTATGGCATCAAATCGTACGATAAAGAAATATGTGGTGGATGGACCGACCTCCTTTTGAGATTTCCGTTTTTTCAAAGGCAATCTGCTCCAAGATCTTGTCCCTCCTGCTTTCATAGCGTTCTTGGATTTTCTTCAGCTTCTCACAGTCCTTCTTGAGTTGTTCGTTCCGTTTCTTTAGCTCGCCCACCAGCGGCTACGAAATAAGACATCAGGGCTACATCGAGAATGTTCAATGAAAAGACCGACTGCTGCTGCCTTGAGTTTTTCATACTCTATTTTAGCGCGCTTTAGTTTTTCGGTTTCCTCGTCCAGTTCTACCTGCAATCGCTCATTACGCCTTTCTGTGAGATTTCAGGTCCAGGCATCATTGAATACGGAAGCAGTTACACTTACGATACCTCTCCTCCATCATTAGCCTCCATTCAGTGAAATCATCCTGATTGTCGAGCCAAGAAGTGTATGTTTCTTCCTGATATTGAAATGCCAGGGCTTTGTGGTCAAATGGATCATCAAACTCCTCTGGAACGTGTGCCGGGTCTTGAATGGTAGGGTGGCCACTGATCAGATATTCATTTCGCATCTATGTAACTATCGGTAAAAGAGGCAGATGATATTATTGTTTACATACCTTACAGAGCTCCACCAACCAATGCAGAACACCAAGGAGATACGGCCATGAATGTGGACTGGCTACAGCTGCTAGCCACTTGGGGTCGATTTGATGAGCAAAGGGATATCGCAATGCTTTAAGAGCAGGTAGAAATTCTTCTTCGAAGCGCGCGCCATCTTTGAACGGGTGAAATGGGTCCAAAGTAAGGATCAAGGTGTCGAATATTGCGCGATAATCCTTTCCCTGCATACTAGTCAGCGTCTGCATCGATATTTCGAATCCAGCTTCGTTGAGATAGGCGTGTACGTCCTGCCGCATTTTTGCTTGGTATGGTCGCTCGCGCAAAGGTCGACTATCCTTCTGCAGTTGATTTAGTGTTACTTGGGCTACTTGAAGACCACCTCCCCATATAGACCCGCGTCTTACAGAGCTGTGAAATGTATAGTTAAATCAGGAAAATGTTAATTGTTTTAACATACTTGGTCAATGGTGTACGGCCATAATTTGGCTTGCTTGTGCTTTGGAGAAGTGGGTTCACGTTCTGTGAGCGCATCATAGATTGTCGCGGATTTGTGGCAGGCGGATGCGGAATGGGAGCGCGTAAGGCAGGTCCTGCTAAAGACATTCGAAGATTTGTTGAAGGTTTCTTTATCGTTGAAGGCAAGGGTATTCCAGATCTTGCATTAGCAAGAGGATCCATTGAAGGCTGCATAACAGATCGCCGTCGTGAATCCATAGTGATTCTACGCGGCACCGGGAGACCAGGCGGAGTAGATAGTAGTTACCAGGCAGCACTTGCGAACCGTTTATTGAACCGATACATAACGCGTGACCGACGCGCTTCGGTTAGCACGTGCAGGTGGCTCATACGGTTCCGAGCAATTACACGGGCGAATGCCAGTCTCCTTCGGGCACGGCGACAATGTCCTTGCACAACTCCATCTATCCTCCATCCATTTGGCTACTTGCATCCTAAATATCCGCATTTGCAGTGAAATTTTGGTCCAACTGAACCTTGAAATAGTGCAAATCAAACGAACTACTTATAGTTACTATCTCACTGCGATGGCTATTACCCGCCAACTCTTTGGAGGCGCTATCACTGCTCAGACGCCCCCCGATCTCCTTGATGCGTCGTGTGTTTTCTTTATGAAGAAGTGTAGAGTACTCTCCTGATTCATAAACTTTTCCAGTGATGTTCGTCAAGTACCAGATACGCAGGAAGTGTTCATGTACCCTCATTCCAACGTCAGCATCATCCTTGAAATCTTACAACGGGTCGAAGCTTCCCACTATAATGACGCAATTCGGTATTGTTTCCGCGTTCAATCATCCTTGTTTTACTTATCTAATCCCTAGATTCCATTTCCAATCCCTGGCCCACGACAATTCGGCTCGCTCCGCGACTGTACAGAGCGTGAACGTGGTACCCAACGATAGGGGTGACGATACACCATCTGCTATTGTTCTCAAGGGTATCCAATTGGTGGAGAAATTCAATCACACCGCGCCAGACAGAGTCCAGATCTTTATGGCTCTTTACCGCGTTGAAACCAAGGCGATTGACGTAGCATTGACTTTCAATGTGCCGTTAGATTCTGTCGACGAGGGGAAGGCCGAAGATTCTACTGTTGAAAAGGCTGGGGCAGACTTTGATACTTTCGTCCGCTCGCTACATATTGTCGACTTTGGTCTCTTTGCGTAGTTGTTCAACTGCACGAGGTATAAATTGCGCCTTTCAATAAATCAATACCTATGACCGACACGCCCTATCACTAGCGATTACCGTCTTGAATCTCGCCATCGGTTCTGCGGCAACACCAATTTACCTGACGTTTCCAGCTTGCTCCTCATGGTGCACCGCAGGACAAGGTTCGACAACGCATATCATTTTCCAGTATCGGAAACGCTTTTCTATCCTTATCGAGTACCCTCATTTGCTGATCTCCTTTCACCACGCCGATGGATCTTGATGCAGCCGATCCTCTTGGTGTGTCCAGTTCGTTCCACTTATGAACCGTGCACGCGCTCCCCATTTTTCGTGAATCTCTAGCGCCAGACTGTTCTCTCTCTCACGTTGGACAAGCACACCGCTCTTTCGTTCTCTGCCAGCTATGGTACTTATGTCAGACCGCCGAGATAAGGCCGTGGCCAATTCCTGTTTTTTTTTGAAGTTAGTTCGATGGTCGTGTCCCTCCTGGAGCTTTCATAGACATTATTGCCATGTGGCATATCTATGTCGTGTCCGAAGACACCGTGCACAATTCCCGCCGGTGGTTGCTTGCCTTACTCGCGCCCAGTGTCACTTCATTCGCAGCATTATAATTATTCTCTGGCCAGCACGATGCGATGCGGAAGAGCTGGGCACCACACATGTATACGCCATCCTTCGTCCATTAATTTGCTATTGTGGGTTATGCATATACTTCTTCACGATGTACCACAATAAACATCAGATTGAACCGTAGAAATCCTTCACTCTCTGCGGGCAGACAATGCACGACCGAAAACTTTCTCACCACTTTCTCACCGTAATCCAGAGCTGGTCCAGAGTATCTCGCCAGTGACTGGTGCCTACTTTTAGTGGATACTGAGGCTATAATTACGCGGCGGGTTAATAACTTAAGTTCAAGCCGGATATCTCACGTTTCAACAGTGCCTGTCGTGGTACTTACTATGAATATAACAGATATGTTAATACAGTGAAGTAGCTTGGAAGTAGCAAGAAGTAGCTCGGGAGGAAGCCACCGACTTTCCACCGACGTGCCGTCTAGAACGGCGGTCGGCCTTTGCAGTCGGACAGTGTGTGGCAATGCATATTCCAGGAAGGCCGTCAACGGGCAATTGTTTCATCGAGCTCCTCCTCCGCCTCCGGTTCTTCGACGATTGGCTCCCTCACACCTGTCGCGGCAGCTTCTGCGGCAGCTTTCGCCTCCTTCTTACGCTTCGCCGAATCTTTCAGCTTCTCCCAACGTTCGCGGAATTTAACAATCATCATCTTCTGTTAATGAATGAGTTATTTTAGCGCTGATGGAATGCTGGAAGCCAACGTCATAGCCACACACATTCTTCTCATTCTCGACTCGCATCAATCTCAATTCGTCCTCTAACTCCTTTACCCTTCGTGCGTACTGAGCTTCCCGACCTGTATTTATCCCCGGTATAGGCACGGCAGGCATGTTGATGTTTAAACTGCTGAAATCCAGAGGTGGAGCAGGGCGCTGAAGGACAGTTGATGCACCTAGAGCGCGCTGGGCCTGATCAAAAAAAATTAAGTTCCTTGACATTCTAGTGAAGAGAACATATGGTTACTTACTTCTCTTGTAGCCATAAATATGCTATCGCGCAGTTGCATATCTTGCTCTTTTCTGAGTTTTAAGATTTGTTCAGCCGCCTCCAGGCGACTTCGAACGCTGGAGACCTCAGCTTTGAGCTTATCGTTTTCTTTCTTCAGCGCCGCCGGTGACGCTTCAGGCCCCGAAGGGATGAGGAAAAAGGAGCCTGAAAGATCGTCTCCTGGGTACATCAATGCTTGTTATTCGACATCAGACGCGCAACTGTCGGGTTTCAGTAACGCACCTTCTTCCAGAAAGTCTTCGAAATCACTATCGTCATCTTGGTTGTAAGTGGGCTGTTGCGAACTTTCGGGGATGGCACGATTCCGGCCGGCGCGCCCACTTCTGCCGCCTTCCCGACCCATGCCGATCTTTCTGGTGAACTTGGAGAAAATCGGCTCATCCGGGTCAGTATCGCTACTGAGCACCTCTTCGGGGCGGGTTTGGCTATCAAGGGTATCCGCAGCGGGTATTTCTGGGCCATTCAATGGGACAGTCGCGAAAGCAACCGGCTGGGATAAATTGTCAAGCATTCCTTGCATAATATTCCAGAACTGATTGAATGCGTCCCCGGGATCTGACTGGAAGAAAGAAAGAAGATTAAATATGGATGAACAAAGTTGGAGCAAAGCAGATAAGATATGCCGCACTCTCTGTCCCCCCAGCAACATAAAGGATTCATCTCCCGTGTTTTGCGAATCAGACATTGGCCGGACAGGTTGCGGCGACGACGTGTTGACTCTAGGAGGCCCTGCGTATGGATGGGAGGTGTGCCGAGGTGGCGCAGCCTTCGGAAGTTCTGCTTTCTGAGGTAAAGAAGGGTCCTTGCCCTCTACCTTCAGTTGATCTGCTTTGCGCTGCAGCTCCTTCGCAGCTTTACAGTGTTCATTGTACAGCATTCGAAGAGTTCTTTTCGCCTGCGCGTACAATATATTCAGCACAGTCCCTGTAAATGGCCGGATTGCTATCACAAACCGACTCGTCATGGCTGCGCTCAATGGCAGCAACATATGCCTCCGCTGCTTGTAGGTGCTCATCAGACGCGAGTACTATGAGTCCTTGAGCAAGATACTCGTCTGCGTTTGCCGCGTGTTGGTGTGCCTATACAATCGAAACAAACCGCGATATCATCAAGTTGACGCACAGAAATCCAGAGACACCAGCCCCACGAAGCTTACAGTATTCATGGGTGTATCAGTAGGAGGCATGGTTCATTGGCAAGTTTAAGATAATAAAAATTGGAAAGGTGAGTAGTGAGAAAGTGGAGAGAGGTGTAAATTGGTTGCCTCAGCGGCGTGGCCCAACTTGAAACAGTGAAGCCAAGTTGAGATTCCGAAGGGTGAGTACTATAGGATCCAAATATAGCAATTACCGCCATCACTCACGAGCAATTACTAATTTGGTAATTAGGACAAACATAGCCGAGTCCAGTCGGGAGCAGTCATTTACAAACCCTCACAAGCCCTCGTCTCACGATAATATTTCTATGAAATTTCTACTCCCAAGCTTTAGAACCAAGGCAATTTGCTTTTTCTATCGCGTAAAAGCGTTTGCACAGCAGCTAGCCGCCGCACTTCAACGCTCAGTAATCACTTCATTCAAGTTCATTGACAATTTAACATCAAACGTGCTACTTTCCTCATTCTTTATCTAGCACGTGCTACTCACTATTGAGAGCTCTGGAATATGTGAGCTGCAATTGAGACATGGGCTAGCTAGAGGCCAACATAATATTCATGTTTGTAACCTACCAATTCCATTCGCAGCCTACTGTCAAAGGCAGCCTGAGTGGTGTATCTCAACTTTTCCATAGTACCGACCGAATCTCGACTTACTTCGGCTGTTCATGGAATGCTACATACTTAAAAAATCTACTGTAAGGGACTGTATGATGGCGACGTAATTCATAACGCACCATCCCAAGATATTGCCTATTCCTCCTTTTGTAACACATAACGCAGAGTCCATTGCAGATGATCTCAAAAAGGGGCCTAAAGTGAGGCCAAAGAATCCTATTTTTTCTCCAATGTACCGTGTTCTAGTTATAGAATAATGTAAAAACTTGTCAAAGGGTAGGTTCTGCGGAATTTGTGGGCTTACAGCAGTGTGGCAAGCCATTCTCAGCTCTTATAAAACCTGGCCTCACTGTGAGTGCCTAATCCGAGCAACGTAACGCTTGGGCTGGACAAATTGACGGCGTAACACACCCTCCAGCCGTTGCCACATGTACAGTCCCTTACAGTATACGTTTTATGCATGTGATGCCGCAAGCTACTTATGCTTGAAAAAAGTGGCGATGCTGCGCTGTTAGTACAATAATATGGCGTTGAGTGCCGCAACTCGTTACTCGAACAGTCCGTCGCCAAGATTCTTCACAAAAATAAAGAAACACCGATTTTGGGTAGGCACCATAGGAGCTTACCTATACCTTTACATGCCACTTCGCACGTATTACTCCCAGCAAAAGCTGCTTGATGTTTTGGTCAGTTCTATTTCTTCGCACCGAGGCTAACGATACTATTCTCGTACATAATTATATTGCCTGAGCACGTTTAGGAATAATGCTATTAATAAATATTAGCCACGCGAGTCTCGGTTTTCTCAGCTGTAAAGCGAATTGTCACTAGTAGTTTTTTCTCGAAGGATATGTGAGAAATATGTGGTTAGTTTAAGCTAGGGTTGAGACGCGTTCACAAGTAGATTTTAATTTTGATCCGAAGCTGCCGCCAAGCCGAAGGATGATCGAGTGAGTAGATCAATCGATTTAGGCGCCGAGCGAGCGCCAATGACAACGATGATGCGACGGACGATGTCATTCTGCAAGAACGACTCACGGTACGGTCAAAGATTGAATGAGACGTCTCTTCAGCTGGATTGTCGGACTCACTTGGCCACTCGCACTCGATGGGAGGTAAAATGTCTCGCTCAAAACCCCTATTCTTGTGTATATAAAGCTCTCACTGCTAAAGGGGTTTTCTCTTTCATCCAATCATGACTATCCTCATCGAGACCGTTGGAAACCATACCATATTCTCCAAGCCGGCTACGTTGAAACAAATTCTCAAGAACCCTTTCACATATAAGGAGAAGGTTCGGAGAGAACGAGTAAAGGTATGTAAGAGCCGTAGTGCAAGGACGACTTTAATTCTTGACTGCCCCATAATCGATCAGTCTATCATCGCCGCACAACAGGCTAGCCCAACGCTCGATTTCGGCGGGGTCACAATTATCAACCCAGTCAGTCGGTTTAACGCTTTTTCTTAAAAAAAAATAGTTCACTCATCGACGGCTAGGTGTACCGGGGTCCCTACCCATACCAAGGTCCTGAATTGTCAGACCCGAGAAACAAGGCGAATATGTTCATCCCTGTCCACAAAGAAAACATCACGAAACCTCACACTCAACATCCGTCGCCACCTTACTTGTGAACGCGAAACAGCGCCGTTTGCCTGAATGCGGTCGCACAGCGCGTGGATTCCACTAGAAATAGCAATCGAACCAAAGTTATCAAGCGGCTCATTGCCCAAGTAACGTCACCAATGTCCGAAGGATAAACATTGCCCTCACCGACGCACCATATAACATCGAATTTTGCGCGAGTCATTGGCGAACGGAAACGTTTAGATTTGTTGTTAGCGACTTGTACGAATATCAATTCATGAGGTCGTAGTAAACAAAGCAACTGCGCAGCATTGAAATCAGTATTTTACACGCGTGACATGTGACATAAGCGAATGTGTAATTCTGAACTCTTCAGCGCAGGCTGGTAGTCTCCTTCCGTCGTCAACCGTCCTAGTCCATTCCCTCAGCCCGTCTCTTCTTTATATCCAGCCTTGCCGCTCCGCATCTTACTTACTCTTCTCTTGTGACTTGCACCTAGATCATGGCTGCTGTTCCTGGTCCTTTGTAAGTGCCTTGATTTACTGCGTCATTCTCGTCTCACAACACTGGCTCTGCGTTCACGCAGGACGAAGAAAGTCAGGGTCACAGGTACAGATATTCCTCTTATGCATTCATATAGTCCAGCTCTGATGTCCTGAATCTTATACAGTTGTTGCCGCCGATGGTTTATCCAAGCGAGATGTATTCCGTCTTCCAGATCCTTTTGCAATCATCACCGTCGACGGGGAGCAGACAAATACAACGAGCGTCATTAAGAAGACCCTCAACCCTTACTGGAACGAGAGCTTTGACGTGTAAGTATCTGGACTATCTGCCCGAGCCTCTTGACTAATCTAAGTTTACCCCGGATAACCAGAACGGTCAAAGACTCATCCGTTGTTGCTGTTCAAATCTTTGACCAGCGCAAGTTCAAGAGAAGGGATCAGGGCTTCCTGGGCGTGGTTAATGTGCGAGTCAGCGATGTGTTGGACCTGGAATTGGGTGGACATGGTGAGTCCCTAATGCACATAGCACAGCATTTTATGGAATCTGACTCCGACGTTTCATCCAGAAATGCTTACACTGGACCTCAAAAAATCCAATGACAATCTCGTCGTCCATGGCAAGCTTATCATGTACCTCTCCACAAATGTTGCTCAACCCATATCAAATCCGGGACCCACACAAGTGGCCGGAATCGCCGCTGGTCTCGCCGACTTGGGTTTGGGGACCAACTCTCCATCCGCCAGCACCTCAAACCTCACATTAGCAAATTCTACAACATCTGGCGCTCTCTCCAGGTCTGGAAGTTCCCACGCCACAGGGCCCGATGCTGCTGTGCCAGCTGCCATTCCAGCTTCAAACGGCACTTCATCCACAACGACAACATCGGAGGATCCAAGTCAAGGTCCACCCCCTCACAGCGCGCCCCGGCCTATCAGTACAACCTTATCTACTGGAACATCGTCTGCTACTACTGGCACAACCGGGTCTGCCGCTGCGCCCGCCTCTATGCCACCTACTGCTAATCAAAGTGCCCAACAAAATTCAACTACCCGCAACTTCAATCCTAATGTGGATCAATATGGCGCACTTCCACCTGGCTGGGAACGTCGTATCGATCCTCTAGGGCGAACGTACTATGTTGATCATAATACTCGCACCACTACATGGAATCGGCCATCGGCCAGTGCCGCTGTAAACAATTCAAATCAAGACAGCGAAACTAGTGCTGCGCGTGATCAACATTCGCGGCGCATCCTCGCCGATGATCTTCTCGAGGCGAACAATCCCGCGTATCGCGGTAGTACTGTCCCTCAACCGACCGCAGCAACGACGACAGCGGCATCGACCACCGAGTCGCCTGCGGCTATCTCAACCAACACCACCACCACCGCGGGGTCGGGGAGTTTGCCGAATGGCTGGGAGGAAAGATACACGCCGGAAGGCCGTCCGTACTATGTCGATCATAACACACGAACCACGACATGGGTCGACCCTCGTCGCCAGACAATTATTCGTGTTATGGGACCCAACGGCCAAGGGTCTGGACTCCAACCTCAGACGATCTCCCAGCTTGGGCCCTTGCCTTCCGGGTGGGAAATGCGTCTTACTTCCACTGCTCGTGTCTACTTTGTGGACCATAACACCAAGACGACAACTTGGGACGACCCTCGCCTGCCTTCGACTCTTGATTCCAATGTTCCGCAATACAAGCGCGACTTCAGGCGCAAACTTATATATTTCAGAAGTCAACCGGCTATGCGTGCCCAGCCTGGTAACTGCCAGATTAAAATCAGGCGAAACCACATTTTCGAAGACAGTTACGCGGAGATCATGCGCCAGACGCCGAACGACCTCAAGAAGCGATTGATGATTAAATTTGACGGCGAAGACGGTTTAGATTATGGTGGTTTGTCAAGGTGAGTACTCGTCGCTGCTGTTTAGCGAGTCGGTACTCAACCTTATCCAGAGAATTCTTCTTCCTGCTTTCTCATGAAATGTTCAACCCCTTCTATTGTCTCTTCGAATACTCTGCTCACGACAACTATACACTCCAAATCAATCCTGCGTCTGGTGTTAACCCTGAACATTTAAATTACTTCAAGTTCATTGGACGGTGCCTTGGTCTTGGTATCTTCCATCGCCGTTTCTTGGACGCCTACTTCATTGTCAGTTTCTACAAGATGATCCTCAAGAAGAAGGTGACCTTGTCCGATTTGGAGAGTGTTGATGTAGAGCTGCACCGTGGGATGACATGGATGCTGTGAGTTCACAACGCTAATCTTTGATCGGGGAAAGCTGACGATTGGCAGTGAGAATGATATCACCGATATCATTGATGAAACTTTTACGACGACGGAGGAGCGCTTCGGCGAGATGGTCACTGTCGAGCTCAGGCCTGGCGGTACAGATGTTCCGGTCACCGACGACAACAAGAAAGAATACGTAGAGGCGGTGGTTGAGTACCGTATCTCCAAGCGGGTGAAGGAGCAATTCGAGGCATTTATGTCCGGATTCAGCGAACTGATCCCGCAAGACCTTATCACCGTCTTCGACGAACGCGAGCTTGAGCTCCTTATTGGTGGCATGTCTGAAATTGACGTGTATGTTTGTCTCACTATATCTTCTGACTTGATATTCACATGCAACACAGTGATGACTGGACCAAGTTTACCGATTACAGAGGATACGAAATGAATGACGAGGTGATCCAATGGTTCTGGAAGTGCGTCAGGAGTTGGCCTCCCGAGAGGAAGTCCCGCCTGCTGCAGTTCGCCACCGGCACGTCTCGTATCCCCGTCAATGGGTTCAAGGATCTACAAGGTTCCGATGGCCCTCGACGGTTCACGATTGAGAAATCGGGCGACCCATCGCAGCTACCAAAGAGTCATACATGCTTTAATCGCATTGATCTGCCGCCTTACAAAGACTACGCGAGCTTGGAGCACAAGCTGACCCTGGCCGTCGAGTACGTTTTTCCGCCACTGTAACATCCGTAGTATTGATCTATTTTCTTACCTCCAGGGAAACCGTCGGCTTCGGACAGGAGTAAACGTCTGCGCCCCAAAGCACGCCGCCAGCGGGTAGTATTTCATCTTCGTCATTATGTTCTCTCTCCTCTATGCTTGATTACGACCACAGTTCGCTGAGTTTCCCCTTTTTTATATCTACCACAAAGCCGAAAATGCGTAGCATTCCTATTACCTCTTCTGTACATCTATATTGTTATCACTGTGCTCCCGCTCCTCTCTGTTCTTTGCTACTATTAATCCTCCGCGATTAATCGTGTTTCATTACCGTTTATTCTCGGCCTGGCCAACCGCTAGGAGCGATTTACTTTATATGTACATCGCGGACTTGGTCTATTTTGCTCACGTTGATTCATGTCTTTCTTAAACGGATTTATATAGCGTATCTTATGCAACCCATTGCTCTCCGATCTTGATACTGAGGTGGTAAGGAGGAAGTGAATTAAACGTGCCATGACATGCTGGTCCGCACCGGTTCAGACACATGAACCTTAAAAAAAGTGTCGCGCTAAACCTAGCACATACTGTACATTGGGGATAAAGACATACAATCTGCAATCGGCGTATTAAAAGCGCTTTACAGTGAAAATTCAGGACAGTACATATAAATTAAGCTCGGGCGAGAGCAGTCTCGACAACCAGAACGTCCAATTAGAGAAAAAAATAGAACGAGAGGTTGATAGTAGGGCGCATATCTTAGATATGAGAAGCGAAACAGGGAACGGGACAAGGCGATCGCAAGGATTACCGTTTTTCAAATGCGAATGCTATGTAGATATCTAGTCGAATAGCCGGTCGGTCAGCCCGGGAAAACATGGGAAGAAATAATTGACTGACTGGCTGCTTCCCACTGGTCCTCGTCCATAGCACTGGCACCCTCGTCGTCCACCACCTTCATGCGAACAAGTAGTGGCTTGAAGTCGGGATGATCCTGGTGCTCTTCAAAGACATGATGGAACTCTTCCTTGTACACCGGGAAAAGGCCATAGTCCGCTGCCATCCTGAGAGAGAAAGAAGAGCGATTAACACCAAACTCAAAAAGTGATCTGATAGGACCATGCGCGGTGGGGACGGTCGTGTGTAAAGTGTCGCGGGGAGATGATCATCGCGACAGACGACAACATGGTACGAAAACAAATGCCGGCAGCAAGAATGGAATACCATTGTGGTCTAGACGTAGAGTACAGCGATAATGGATGTCTAGGCGGCGCGGGTAAACTGTACCGTTCCGATAAGCGCTTGACCGGGCGGCAGTGCCATAAATAAAGAAAGGCAACCCCATGGAAGAACCAGACATGCATCACAGTTCTAGACCAGTGCAAAGCAACATCAGACACGACCCGGCAGCGCTGAATTGTAGGATCGGAATGAAAAATATTAGGCACGGCCGAAGCTGTTGTCAAACGCGATACCCGCCACCGCCGTGGGATACGTGAGAAACAATGAAGAGCTGATGTGCGATGAGCATGGGGATTAATAAAATCTCTCATCAAAGAATGGGTTGGGAATGGTGATACGACAGCGAAAGGGAGGAAACGCAGCAAAATCGAAGATAGATTGCGAGACACGCACTGCACAAAATTATCCCACTGCACAACATATTCTGGGACATTTTCCACGGCATCCTGTAGGAAAAACCAATATTTGTGTCCAAAGAGGGGCCGTTCGCGATTGTCGAAGGTAATTTTGTAAACTGAGTTGCCGAATGATAGGTCTTCCGAATTTAGAGGAACGTTATCCAGACGTTCTCTGAACAAATTAGAGAAAACGCGCAGATGAAAATCAGGAATAAAAAAAGAACATGCTATGAGACGCACAGGAGCCAATCAGCATTCGGAATCGTTCCGATGAACACCCCTCCGGAGCGTAGATGCTTGCTGACGTTGTCGAGCATACACCGCGCTTTCTGGATCGTCTCGAAGGCGTAGTGCATGCAGAACTGCATGGAAACGACGTCAAAGGGCTGCGCAAGCCTAGCAGGCGGGAACGCTTTGGAGAGGGGTTGAGTGTAGCAGTCCACGGCGGCGAACGTTGCGTCAAAGCGTGGCTGGCTAAGTGAGTTCCAGCGGCCGCGCGCCTGATCTATCGAAATTGCAGCGATGTCTGCCCCACCCATAGGTTAGCCAGGGTCAGCCAGAGGGACGCAAGGAAACTTGCCAGCGCCAATAAGCTCCCTGACATGCGCTTTTGACCACTTTGTCATATCACCTCCTTTTCCGCAACCCATGTCGAGCACCTTGCCCCGCCCCATCCGCGGACGGCCTGACCCTGATAGCGGGCCTGAAACTTGACTCCTCTGGAACGCAGGATGGCCAAACCGAGTGATGAGCACCGACTTCACCCAGTTGTTGAAGTTTTTGAGGCCAATAATCGGTGACTCAAGGCGCTGCACAACACCAACGTCGGGACGCGAATTGTCTGTGTATTAGATTAGCTGATCGCAGAAACGGACGCGTGGAAGCTGGGACTTGCAGTGCTCAACAACGACGCCAACATCGCCGGCATGACGCTTCTGTGGCCGCTTCTCTATGGGCTCTGGCTCATCGCTGGGAGCGCGCTTGCGTTTACCTGTGAGCCGCGCGACGCCTTCGCCGCGGTAGTTGCGGAAGCGGACAATCTCTTCCTGGGTGAGTGGGATAAGGACGGAGGTGGCCTTCGAGAGCCGTTTTGTGGGATTGTACGGGATGGCCGGGGGCGGAGAAATGTGGTTTATGTCCATGGACGACCTGCGTAGTGGCTCGAGGCCACCGAGAGCGTCCTGGTCGACGGGAGCGTTGAGGAGGACGGACAAATGGGTCGCGCGCCGGTAAATGGTGGGGGAACGCTCGAGAGGCGAATTGAGGACGGCATCGCGGACAGGATCAAAGGCTGGCATTTTCAGAAAAGACTCTACACGACACAGCTGGCTACACTATCCTTCCGCTGACGTAATCTGGTCCCACTACGTGCCCCATCCCTCAACGTCCGTCGTCGAGCGCTAACCAAATTATCAGTCCTGCGCAGCCTGTCTCGCGCTGCGCACTCACCTCGACATATGCACTGCGTGCCCGGACGCTGTCCAATGCCTGTGCCAACGATTGATTATATTTAGACGTGTCCTTGCCCTGGGTCATGTCAGTGCTGGGAACATCCGTCCTATCAGTGACGCGTCTCGCACCTTGAAGTAAGCCTCAATCGCCGCATAGTCCTTCTCGCTCGAGTAATACTCCGTAGAGTACTATATATCCCCATATTATTAGCTCAGGTACTCCTCGGATATATCGCTCTCCGGCTCACCTTCACGAGCGAACCCAGCTGGAAGTTGGCTTCCAGTCGCTTGTACAGCTGTACACCGTCACCACATCAGGCCCAGACCTCCCCGACTGTTACTAGATCACGTACCACATCATAGTTGTCCTCCAGATATTTGGTCAGCAATCTGCGAGCCTTGAAGTTGGCTCCCAGGGAGATGAAAAAGTAAACAATATCCTGGTCGCGCGACTTGTCGGTAATAAAGCGTGTCATTTCCTCGAGAAGTGCCACGTCCTGAGTTGCACCCATGGCCAAACTACATCCATCAAATTCAGAAGATTTCCCCTTATTGGTAAACCTAGTTAACTTACATTGCAGCGGTCTTTTCCGATGGCGTCTTGGGCTTGTTGTGGATCTTGATCATCGCGTCGAATTCCTCACGACCTCCGTATTTGACCGCCTATCCGCCTCCCTTAGATTCGTAATTGTAGAATCCCAGGTAAAGACCCACAGCATAAAATGTGGGACGCTGAAGGTCCGCAGGAATCTTGGAATCATCACCAGTTTCGGGATACTGCTGGAAGCGGCCTCGCAGTTCCTTGATCACTCTGCAACTAAAAGTTAAAATCTATCCGAATAGCAATGATCAAATTACGCGCGCTTCATCGCCGGCTTTCGAAGCTTGATCAATTGCCAGAGTTCTCAGAAGGGAGGTGTCCATCGAGTCCTTGTCTGAGTATTCATAACCCAATTTCTCGACCAAAGGGACAAACAGGCTCTGCAGACCATCAACCCATTGTCAGTCAGCCTGCCAAACACGTTGCGTGGCACATTACTTGACACTTACCCGGCGGAGAGCGTTGAGCCTGTCGACGACCACGGGGTTTTCCCACCAAATGGAGAGCAGCTCTCCGAGACTGTTGGCGATCACTCGCCAGACCAGATCTGCGAATGCACGACTATAAGCCCATCTTTGAATTAACCTCGAAGAAAAAACCAACATTCCGTCTCGTTCTTCCAGAGGTCAACAAGCGTCAGTGCGCTGCTGAGTTTGGAAAAGCCTGCCTTTGACAGGGCGAACGCGTCCTGCGCCAGACCCATCCTATCGTCCAAACCGAACGCAGAATTCTTCTTGGCCGCTTCAGCCGCGATCTTGGTCAGACGTTCTGGTGTGTAGAGCACGCGGACTGCAAGCAACCTGTTAATTGCCTGCTCAATTTTACCTACATGAAGAGCTCACAAACGCCAGTTGTTCCTGCATTAAGCTTGAATGGCTTGCTCGTGTCAAGGGCGATAGTCATCTCGCGTTCTTGAAGAAGGGCAGTCGTGTCAACATTTGCCTTGCCATCTTTAGTCGATGAAATGCTCAAAGGAATATTCCTGCATACAGAAATAGGCGTCAATGGCCCCTTCCCGCTGTGTAGTTGCTGTACATACCAGATCGTTTCGTTGTCTTTGGATTCGGCTGGGCCGGTCTCCAAAAATCGATCCTGACGAACGCTGATGCCGTTCGCTGTTTCGGTGACGGTGAGCACAGGATAACCAATCTTGGTAATCCAGTTCTCCATGAGCTGCGTAATATTGGCACCAGTCGCGGTACTGATACCCTCCCAGAGATCGTGAGTAACACTGTTTGCGAAGAGCTTTTTCTTCAAGTAGAGCGAAACGCCCTGGAGGAACTTCTCTTCTCCCACATAATTGGACAGCATGCGGAGCACTGAACGTACAATTAAATTATGATGAAAGGGGCAGTAACATCAATCGCACATACCGGATGCTGCTTTAGAGTATGATAGAGCGTCAAAGATCTGAATAAATGTATATTGAATTCATAAGGAGGAAGCGGAAATGAGTATGCATTGATACCTGGTTGATATGGTTGGCATCGGGGCACTCAACCTCGATGGGATGAGACGACAGCTTTGCGTCCAGAGCTAGTGCTCTGTCGAGATGATCTGTGATGAACTCTGAAGTAACATGCCAGTCTGGGAAGACCCTGCATGACGAGTTAGCACTATGTTGAGATCACAAAAAGGTAGATATTTACTTGTCCGGGATGATGACTTCACCCATCTAAGTGCCAGATCCCCGCATGAACACAGAATGAACGTTATCAGGGGAAAATATAGCATACCAATGTTGCAAAACCTGCATCATCATTCAGCAAATTTTGTGGGCGCTCGATAGTATCACGTACCCTCATTCAAGTAGAGATAGTTCCACCATTCCATCGTTGTGATGTTACCGAACCTGGGGAATAAAGATGAGATTGGTCCTTACTCAGCGATGTACATAATGTGCAGACATACCACATGTGAGCTACTTCGTGACTTTGAACGGCAGCGACGCGCTTCTTGGCTGCTTGATCTGCTCGCTCGGGATCGAGTAAAAACACACTCAATCGGCCTGTGATCAAGCCCCAGTTCTCCATGGCACCTGCATCAAAGTCACTGACCTGTAGGTAACGTAAGCATTGCCACTGGGTATAAGCAAGGGGCTACTTACGACAAGGGTGTCGAGCTTGGGAAGAGGATATTTGACGTTGAAAATCTTTTCATAGAGAGGCAAGACGGCAGCCTTGACGTCAAGTGCAAATTGGGCCTGGTGGATGACGTCGGCGGTCGCTGAATAAAGGATCAACACAAGACGACATCAAATTCAAAAAATTGATTTACTGTAGATGCGAAGCGGAATCGTTTTTCCACTCAAAGGCATGACCACAGATTTCTCCAAGAACTTGAAGTCACCGTTGGCGAAGGCCACGATATAGGTCGACATCGGGGGCGTCGTTTCAAATTTGCTGATCTTCCACTTCTCGTTCTGGGACGGAGAAATGATTGTCGCAATGTTGGCAGATGAATTCATGTCATGCTCGAGAGGTTCCTCCGAAATAGCGGGCATGTTGCTCAGATTTACGGTACCATCGCGTGAGATCAAGGTAATACCGAATGTCGCCTTCAAGAGAGGTTCGTCCCAGCAAGGGAAAGCACGACGTGCGGCCGTGGGCTAGGGTGCAGTGTTAGTTGAAGTATGGACGGAAATTCCTACAGGTATACCTCGAACTGGGTAAGGGAGTAGTACTTGGTCTTTCCATCTTCCTCCCAAGAAGACCTATAGTATCCCGTCATGCTTCCGGTGAGCTTCCCGCTAAACCCGATTCTGAGCTCCGCCTTGGAACCCGCTGGAAGGGTGTTTGCCAGCAGGTAGGTCGTACGCTCCTGACCCTTATCAAAAGAATCGAAAGTTGCATCTTGCTCTACCTTCAAAGCATCAGAGTAGAGCGTTCTAAAAGCGATACACGCTCAGCCTGCGACGAAGAAGATGGAAGAACGAAAACACACGCTTTTCCCAAATCCAAATCAGATGTATTGAGGACGATCTTTGTAGTATCGGCCTTGATGTCTAGGCTGGAGATAGGGCTCAGAACAAAGAGAAAGGTAGATAAAGAGGCATACATACTCGACCCTGACAAAACCTTGAAATGTTAGATCTTCGAGATCCGTTTTTATGGTTATATCATAGTGGGTGGGTTTGACGTTGGTTGGTAAACGATAGGGGTCTTCGATAGTGGACATGGCTGCCGATGAAAATGCTCTGAAAGCTGGCCGCGAAAGAGACAACGCAAATTGCGAATTGAGGCTGCGGAGCTTAGTACCTTGCTGATAGAAGGATGGCTCTCTTCTTGGCTTTTGAATGATTTGAGACTCGAGAGGAGCACATGGCCTATCCTGATGACATATATGTCTCCTGGCGGTCCCATCGATTAAATTAGGCAACACATGGACGCGTAATGTGGCTCCTTGTGTGCATCTAAGAATAAGACCAGGCAAAGAAAAAGGAGACGTGTATTTTCGAGCGCGTAGGAAGGAGGACGACATGCACCACGGTGACAAGCGTCAATTACTATTACTAAATAAATAATCGGAGCATTTCCATCATTCAATTGATCGCGATTCCACGGTTGCACAGTGGAGTCTCGACAGTTCTAAGTACTAGTAACTACTTACAGTCGGACTGGCACTGAATAAATAATAATTGGTATCAATTGACAGGATGTGATGCGATACAGCTGGATATCATAGAATCACAAGTACACGAAGAGGATATCATATAGATCATACAGCAATGAAACAGCTTCCAGAATTGCGAGTACTCGATGAGGAGCAAGGACCATTGTAGCACAGCGGGAGGGACCCATCGAGAAGACATGCTGTCGAAAGCATTTACAGTCTAGTCCGTAGGTGTCGTCACTAAGATTGTAGCAGGCAGGGAGACCACAGATATGCCGAATGCGAGTAAGTGAAAAGGTATTTACATAATACTTCCAAGTTCAAAGTGTGACTTCATGGCAGATGCCTTCGGAAAAAGGGTCGTCGGGAATATTTTCGACAAACTTTGGCGGCTGTGATTCACGGAGACATCTTTGAAGCACTGAGTCAGCTGTTCACTGGATTTGATATAGTCGTGGGTGCCAGCATCAAGTTCGTTACAGCGCGAGGAATATTTTTCCTCGAGGTCCATCATATTGTTGAAACATTGAACACTAGATCCGAGCAGTCCCCAAGATTATGTTAGTATTTCCGTTGCATAGCCAAAGTCAAAACAGAGACCTGTCTTGATACATCTCGTGGAGTCCATTTGCAGCATCCTCGAGCATTTTACGCTGGCCGATGTTCAAGCTTTCCGTTACCTTCTCAAAGCGATGTTCAATGTTGTAAATAACAGCCTATATAGACTCGTTACGCGGATTATTGTCATTGAAGTAAAATCCACTTACTTTGTTTATTTGCTGAACAACCTAGGCAAGTTATCAACAGCTGAAAAATTGGAATTTGACAAGTATTTCTTACTGAAATGATCTGTTTCATGGGATCTTCTTTAGCTTTAGTATACGATACTTGCTTTGATCGTGAGTTGAATTCTGAGGGCAAATCCCTGCGTTGATTGTGATCCCAACCTACAGTACAATCAAGCAGATGATGTTCTCTAAATTAGATACGACCAACCTGTTGAATCTGGTTGGTAATTCTTTGGGTAGGGTATTGAAATCTTGCGGGGAGTTGCCGGACGAGGTAAAGCAAATTCAATTGAGAGTCGTGGGTTGTCGCCTTCACGGACTGGAGTTGCACGATCCATTTTTTGGAGAACAGATCTCTGTTTTACGTTGTCAACCCGTCGAAGCGGAGGGGACGCATTGACAACAAGGGGTGGGCTAGCTTCCTTCACCGACGACATGTTGTCCGAGGATCGCTCCATGGGTAGCTTGTGTTCTGAAAGAGCTGGTGCAGTTTCCGCAGTGTGAGAGGACTCATTCGCCTGTTTTTGTGGGATATCTTTCTCCGTCCCTTTTTTGGGAGGTACAATTGCTTCCGGCTGTATATCAGATTTGTTCGTTTTGTCGACAGGTAACGGAGATTTAGTATCTGTTAAGTCGATTGCAACCGCTTTGCTCAATGTAGCATCACTGTTTGTGACAGCTTTGGGCACCTAAGCGTCGATGCGATTAACATCCATATCAAAGAAATACGGGCAAACTAACCACTCGTATTGCTCCAGCCCGTGGTAAAGAGTATTGACGTTGTGGTGGTATTTGGAATATGTCAGCAGCATCAAAGGGAGTAACATCGCCACGGAACTCATCCTCTGGATTTGAATCTTCCGCGATAAGATGATCATCTGCAAGATGAAGGACAATTGGATCGGACGAGACTTCGTTTTTCTCAGAGAAATTAGGGTCTTGCCAGGGCGCTTTACGGGCTTTGTGAAGCTTTGGCACGCTGACCCCTTTCACAGGAGACTCTGTCTTTGAGAATCTCGCCGAACGTCTGACTTTGGGCGTATCGCCGGTGTCGGCAGGTTGCTTGAGGGTCGTCAGTCATAGTTGAGTAACAGGAAATTATTAGGGAGGCAGAAACTTACCGGAAGAACAAGGTTGATTTCTCTCATAGCCTTTCCGCTCGCACCCGGATGTTTTTTCTGCGCGGGGGTGTGCTTTCCTTCTGGCTTCACTAGCTTCAATTTTGTGACAGATTTGCCGTTTTTACCTTTCATCTCGGATGCCCTTGCCTTTTTGATAGTCGAAGTTGGAATTGTGTCGAAATCGATCAAAGGGAAAGCTAGCGCCGCGGGGGAAGATGGTGGTCCCTTTCTGGTGTATTTTTTGATCTTCAAAGGTCGGACGGGACTCGGGCTTGAAGGTTCGCGCCGACCTCGTTTCAACGGGGGTTCCTCCTTGGTATCAAGCTCTGATTCATCATGTTCTATGTCCATGATTGGCCTCTTCCTTCTAAGTCTCTTTTGTACTTGGTCTCCAAATTTTGGTGGCTTTGGTTCATCATCATCGGAAAGTACAATCAATCGACTTTTCCGCGGCAATGCATCAGGAATGATCCGCTTAGCCTCTGCTATATCAATCTGGTCACTGTGGGCATGATCAGAACCAGGACCTAGAGCACTCTCAGTAGGGTTTTTAGCAGCCGGCCTAATATCTGGTGCAAGACGAAGATTCCCATTGGAATCCAAAGGTACGGTAGATAGGGGTAAAGTGGATTTCTTGGAGTTGTCGACTCCTTCCACGGCCTTCGCGCAGATTTGTGGAAGGTGTGGGACAAGAGGCGATGTTTCGAGTTGGATGCCAGATTGACTCTTGGACTTGGGAGAAGTCAACGCCCAGGCTGTAGGATGTTAGTCAACGGTATCGCAGTCATGATTGCGCCTTGAGCTTACATTGAGAAAGCTGTTGAAGCCGTTCCTATGTGCGAATGTCAACGAATGAGAAACGCGGTCTTCAAATCGTCTTACCTGGGCAAGAATATGGGGGTCCCTTTTAGTGGAGTCAAAATCCAGTTTTATTGGCTCCCCTTTTGATAATTTATCGTTCCCTGTCCTCCCTGTTGGCTGATAATACGTGAATGTCCATATAATATGCATATATTACAATCAGAACACGTACTAGCCGCCGACTCTTCAAAGCCTTTGAGAGGCTGCTGAAGCAAGCCTTACTTATGTCCCAAGAAAATAATATATTGTCGTTGAGGGGTATGGCAATGGGTTTACTGCCGAGTACGGGCGGTTTTGTGAGCCGCAGAGTAACATGTACAAGGTTGTTCAAATATTCGAACGAAATGGTTGAGACTGTGGCATATGATACTGAGAGTGTCTCTATTCCTCCAGCCTGGATTTTCTCGTGTAAGTACGTTGATTGAGGGCCCATCGCGCGAACACCTACCTTGTCTATATTTGCAATAAATCGGCTCCTATCAATGTAGAAAGGAGCAGATAAACCCAGGAGCGTTTCGTTAAGCTTAACAGTGGAAGCCTCAAAAGGTTGAGGACTACAAAATGTGAGATGCGTTTTAGAAGAGATTGATTCCCCTTACAATGAAATGTCATGTTCAGCCAGGGCCTTCACAATTTTGTGCGAGGTCAAGCTCCAATCAGGACTAGAGATATCCTCGAGAAGTTTTTGAATATGCTTGCCAGTATTGTCGAAAATGGCTATATCAAAGACACCATTTATAAAGGCTGATCTCTTTGCTCTCCCCCCTTTCTTGGAGGGTATTAGGCTACCAAACAGATCCAACAAAGACTCTAAGGCAAGAAAATCTGGCAGGGTGGCTTGTCAACGTGAAGGATTATGTTCGCACAGGGAGCTGGGCTACCTTTTGTCTGGGAAATAGTAAGGCCCATTCCTTTTCTGACATAATATATCGTGTGAGTGAATCCTCGAAATCGTTGAAAGAATAGTTGACCTATCAATTTGATCGCGCAGTTTTGTAACATTTCCAGGGTGAGAATCCACGGAGGCTGTAAGTGTTTGATATACCTTTACCGATGGAAAGATAAAATCATGAAAAGGTGGATATATGCGTATGATTTTTCAGTACTAACCATGGAAGATAACTCGGCATGAAAAAAAATTGTTTTCCTTGATGAAGTGAGGAAATGCGCAGGACAAACAATAGGGTACAGCGCATTAGCTATACATGCACGGATTTTATCTGAGGCAGACGGTCTCAGCGTTGTGAATATATCCGAGCTGGTCCAATGTTACTTACTATTGGTGTTTTCGTCCAGAAAATCCTTTGGAAGAAGTTACTCCGTTTACTGTTTATTTTCAAGATTAAATCCACCTACTAAAAGACTTGAAAGTATTGAGACGATAACAGTCTCCCATGCGCTAGGTTGATTTCTTGCGTTATTCGGATTCGGAAGAATTTCTTTATGATAGAGAAACAACAGGACGGAAGCTGTATAATCGAGAGAGGGCGACACCAGTGAATCTGGCCCGCAATACAAAGGTAACAACCGGCGTCGAAAACCTTCAGATGCGCTCATGAGCTTGTCCGGCGAGACAGTAGGGGATCCCTGAACAAGTTTGAAGCATGAATATCTCATTCTATACAACTTATTTCATTGAAGCTCACAAGTAGCCGCGCAGCCGAACATAGATGCGTTACGGCCTCCTCCACAACGATATCGCCTTTCCGAACGATTGCAGGTACATTTTCGAGGCAGTGGATTGCCTGCTCCAGATGGTCCATATCACAGAGTAAGAACTGATCTATGGATAGGACTTTGAAAAGGATGTGCAAAGGCTATGCTGGGGGCATGATGCAGGCCAGATGCAGGCTGTGTGAAGGCCAAATATGACGGACAGGCTAATTGTCACGTCCGCGTCACATGCAGTTTACTCATCGTTTGCGACGGTGGACTCTTTACTCACCTTGTTCCGCACCCACCACCAACTAAATTGCCAGGAGTTTCCCCTTTCTCCCATAATCCTGTTTTCTCCGAGATCACTACTTAATTAATTGTAATTCTTGCATTACCTCTGTATCATCACCCTGCTACTGCCAGGTCCCTCCAAGTTCCCACATTACCACCCACATTCTGACCTCTTTCTTAACACTTGAACTTCATGGGACAGAATAGCTCGAGATTACAAGAGCAGACCTCATCACCTGCGCCGGAAATCAATTCCAATACGCTACCCTCTGTCCCTGGCGCCAGTTCCGACTTCCAACCTCTCGATGCGGGCACCGATGGCTCGCACAGCTCGCAATCTCGACGTTCTTCCCTTCGAAAGTCTCTTCTCAAACTCGTTAAGCCTTTGAGCATCCGAAATCGAGTCAACGGCGATGCAACAAACCCCAGCGATATGAGACGCTCGTGGCGCAATTCCAGGCGCTGGTCCAAGGCCCACAATCCGGCGATACATGAAGAGAGCCATGGTCCAGGTCCTTCAGAAAGAGGAAGTCCCATCATCGAACCTCCAGACTTGCCTTGTAATTCTAGCAAAGGAAAGCAACGAGAGATCGCTCCATCTTTGCAAGAGAACGAAGATCACGCCACTGCTGCGACTAGTCTCGACGAAAGTGGTCAGCTCCCATACCCATTGCCTCTCTTTGACGAGGAACTCCATTCGACTTGTGTAGAAACATCATCTGTGGTTGCAGATACTTCTACGCTCTCTTCTCTCCACATCGGAAACGATACCCAAGAGGACTCTCATATGGAATGCGGGTCCGATACAACTAGTCAACATTCTTCCGCCGCACCGGGAGAAGATACCGAAGGAACTCTCTCCGCGCAACCAACATCGCAAACTTCTGCAGCTCCAAGCTCGCTACACAGACAGTTTCCACCGCCGGGAACCCTTGTTGTCGTTCAGGGCATAGTCCACACAACTGATGTGTCCAGGCCAAATGCCACTCCACCGGTTACTTCCGCGATTGTCGCCAATGCGGACGACTCGCCGACACCACAGTCTAGTACTGCAGTTGATCCACCATCTGATCAAAGCACCCCGCGTTCTCGAAACCGATTATCTGCTCTTCTTCGACCACGATCGTCGTCGCGTCCAGCGTCCACTGTAATCAGGGATCCTACAATAGCAACAGCAACAGCAACACCTACCTCTCAAACAGAATCGACATCTTTGACGGGCTCAGATTCCGATACACCGCCTGAGGAGACTACAGTCGCTCTGAACTCCGGTGAAGCGACGCAAACGACCTCTCAAGAATCCCCACCGATTGCGGAAAATCGCGCTCCGCTTATCTCTTCTAGCAGCATTGATGTTTTAGGTACTCTTCTAAGGTTGGTGTATTCATCATTCTCCATTTCTTGTCTGACTTTTCCCGTCTACAGCGTTGCAGCTGCAGCGACAGCGGCGTCTCTACTGACAGGTTCTTCCGAACCTATCTTGTCATCAGGTTTGGCTCCCCCGCACCCTAGCATCCCTTCCTCCCGCGTCCCACAGTCTACTGTTCCCAATACATCTATGCCCAATCTACCTTCTTATGGGCCGCCTCCAGACAACGCCGGGTTTCCTGATGTGTCTACTGCGGGTAGATCTGAACGTATGCGTCAAGCATGGGGTACAATTCGTGAGCGTTTAGGACTGCGTCCCTCAACGTCTCCTACAGATGACAACATCACAAACCACCGTAATCAGGACGTCGATAATTCAGACAGTACATCTAGTATGTCGGCAGTAGACGGCGTGGAATTAGGGACTCCGATAGATACGCGGGAGTTGATGTTGGCAGAGATGGCCAGGGCATTCAACATCGGACTGGGGCTGAACGGCCTCGGAGGACTGGCTCCTGGCTCCAATCCCGCAAGTGGACATGCAGACCATGATGCCGCCGGTAATGCCAACAATTCTGCAGAATTTCGGACATCTGCAGAAGACTCGCAGACGCGAACGTCGGATGGTTCTCACGCCACACTCCCGCCTGAGGGCAGCTTTGAACGATTTCTAGTTGATCTGCAAGTCGATCTGCGTGTTGCACTGACGCGGCCAGACGACGAATCGGAGCCTGAAGGTCAACAAGCGCCATCCCCGGAAACGGGATCTCAGCTTGCAGGCTCCTTGAACGGCAGTAACCTCGCAGCACTTACATTAATGACTTCTCCCAGTACTAGCGAAGGACCTCTACTACCTACTGGCGGGGTCAACCCACCCACAAACGGAAATTCCCCCGATCATGCTGGACCTTCGTTCAATGAGGTTAGGGATGACTACGCAGACATGCCTCTTCTCCAAGATGTTTCTGATTCGGGCTCTGAGCCGGAAGACGGTGATAACGTGGATTATGCTGATGACGGTTAGTTTTTATCTTTATCTTCATAATAAATTATCACATCGTCTGAAAAAAAATTCCAGACTTCCAGTCTGCCGAACAACGATCACTTCACGAGGAAGGTCACCAAGTGCCTGTGAATCCACCGCAGCCTCTGACGTCGGGGACAGGTCGCATTGACGCTGCAGGACGAATCAATTGGTGGAGATTATACCGATTTCCACCTATTATTTCGCCCCACCCAGATTTGACCAGCCAAATAACTTCGGCTCCAACTTCAACACCAATTCCAGCACCACCCACAACATCAAACGATCACTCTTTTTCTACGTCTTCTCCAGGGACGTCGCCACATGATGGAGCTGCAGCGGAGTCCGTCGGTTTTCAAGTACCAAGTCAAGGCACCCCTTCGCCCTCCCCAAACTCCGTCGTTCCCGTCATCGTTGTGGGCCTGCAATCCGTAACTTCTGAATGGCGGCCCGACCTACCCCAGCAGCCGGGTGATGATGGCGTTGACCTTTTTGGAACGTCTGCTGCAGACGGAAGCCGTGATGACGAAAATGGCAATAATGATGACCTGGATGGCTGGGGGGGTCAACACCATGTAGGGGGAGGTAATGGGATAGATGGCGCGAGAGGACGGGGAAGAGCGAGAGGGTGGCAATCTCGGGCCGCCGACGCCATCCGAAACTTGCGTCCTGGAAGGCGAAACGCTGAAGCTGGCTTAAGTGCACAATTACCTGCCATTACTCCTGGGAGTAGAACTTTCTTGATATATGTCATCGGAGGTGAGATGGACTCCTTTGAGTAGAACTGAAATAACATTTCGAATGTAGGATATTACCCTCCGGATCACAATATCGTCACTGGTGGACCCAACATCTTAGACTCGTTCGAGGCTCTCCTGTGCGTAGCCGTTTCGGCCATTTAGACATAAGCACCATACTGATAAAATTGAATCCCAGTGAACTCGCAGACCTGCTGGGCCAAGTCAAACCACCGACTGCGTCGAAAGACGAGATCGACAAGTCGGGGCTTGAGATCATCAAGGCATCCGGTTTACCACAGTACGAGAAAGATGGCAAGGTTTCATCCAACTGCTTGGACCGAGTACGTCTCTTTACTTCCCTCGTATCTATCTTGATTTTAACTCGAAGCTTAGTGCTTAATATGCTTGGACGATTACGAGGCGGAAGATCCTATTCGCGTCATGTCTTGTCGGCACGCCTTCCACAAGGGTTGTGTTGATGAGTGGCTGCAAAAGGGTAGAAATAACTGTCCTGCCTGTCGATCCACGGTGGGTCGTGCCTACGCACTAATACTATGCGATACTAAGCATCCTTCTATCAGGGAGTAACGACAGACAGTCATCCTACAACTTCCTTTCCTGCCGCGGTATCATAAGAAATAAACCAATCACTTCAGAACAATTGTAATCTATCTTGCCAGACTGCTAACTTATGCATACTCTCCTTGTTACTTTGAAATACCACCACTGCATCCTACCACATCTTGTTCATCAACCCAATCTATGTTTTCTAGCTTCAGTCACACATTAACCAGGCATTGTAGCACCACCAACTCATTCGTCTTGTTATACTGTTCAATCGCCATTCGTTCTAGTATCCAAAATTGAAATGTTTCGACTATGTTGTATTCACAAGAAGCAAACTGCTGCTGGATTCCTGGTCTTGTATCTTCGTTAGTTCTTCTGTTCTGCTCGTAAATCCCCATATATAGCTACATTATAATAAAATTTATATAGTGAATGGTGCCCGATTCTTGTTTTGGAAATGACCGTTTCATTCAATTTTACAATAATCCGAAAATTTAGAGACCTGCATGCCAGCCGGTGTGTTCGTAGTCGGTTTATGTGACAACTGGCTTGCATTGACAAAACAAACATTTTCGAAGAATGCCGACTACGGATTGACATATATGCTTCACATATCTTTGGCGAATGTCAGGCAACCCATATTGTCTCTGCACAGATCAAGTACAATGCACTCATGATAGTAATTGCTAGCCCAAATCGCGTTTTTCCATTCAAGATGATAATCAAGATGATTCACGTTGCGGGCTTCATCTACGCACAGAAGAAAAGATAGAAAAGGTCATATCCACTAACTTGCAATCTTCCGGGGGGTGCTACAACATGACATAGAAGCGGGATTGATTATGAATAACGGTGAGAAATGTGATTGATATTGTATAACGTCTGAAAACTCTGTAATTGTTCAGACGGGTGTTGTCACAAAAAGAGGAAATAAAGCGAAATGCGATGCCAATGGACCGATCTAGAGATCTTCGTCATCCTCAGGGAGAGGGACAGCCTCAGCCTGAAGCAGCAAATCAGTGACATCACAAGGACAAATGATGTATACATACACGCTGCAACTCTTGAGCGTACTGTTCCATCAAGGCAGCATCCACAGCAACCTCAGCGGGGGCCAGAGCAGGCGCGGCGACGAATTCCAGAGTAGGGTTTCTAAAACACGATGCCAATCAGCTACGCTGTTCGATCACATATTAATGTGTTACAAACCCAACAAGCTTCCTGGCGAGCCACAGGAAAGGCTTCTCGAAGTTGTAGTTCGATTTTGCCGAAATTTCAAAGTATTGGAGGTTCTTCTTCCTGTGGAAGGTGACGGCACCAGTCTTCACTTTGCGCTCCTGATCGGGTAAGATCTGTGAGAATCGGAGGCCACCCAGCATAAAACGAATTGCATACCTTGATGTCGACCTTGTTTCCGCAGAGTACGATGGGGATGTTTTCGCACACGCGCTCGAGATCGCGATGCCAGTTGGGTACGTTTTTGTAGGTGATGCGGGACGTGACATCGAACATGATAATTCCGCATTGGCCCTGAATGTAGTATCCATCGCGGAGACCACCAAATTTCTCCTGTCCAGCAGTGTCCCAGACGTTGAAGCAGATGGTTCCGAAGTTTGTGGAGAACTGGAGGGGATGGACTTCGACACCAAGAGTGGCTGATCGAAAGAAATACCGTTAGAATGATCATGAGCGCGTCACAGTCGGCCAGGCGCGACTTCAGATAGCGTGAAGCAGGAGTATCGCGTACCAATGTATTTTTTCTCGAATTCACCAGTCAAATGGCGCTGAAAGGGTAGTAGATCAGCACACGATCTAGATGGATAGGACAATGGGAGCGAGGACGCACCTTGACGAAAGTAGTCTTTCCAGTTCCACCATCACCGACTACATTCCATCAGATGGGATCGCAAAAGATGCAGAGAAAGAGCGGTCGATTTTACGATGAAAGGGCGGCGATGTGGTTGAATCGAACATCGATCAAAGAGGAACAGGCAGGATCGCGTGAGATGGGGCACTCGGATTGGTGAAGGGGGGTAAAGACGTACCAAGAACAAGCTTGAATGTCGGGATATTGGTAGATTGGTCGGCCATGATATTGAGGATGAGGAGAAGTGGAGTCTAAGGGTAAGATGCACTTCAAAGAAATATGAGAAAATATTGAGTCAGATAAGGTTTGCGATGAATGGTGATTCCCGAAACTAACCCACGGCTCCGCATGCCATTCCTCCAGACCCAATCAGTTTGCAAGTATTTAAACGGTAAACCCCAAGGGCCCAACCCTTTAGCTTTTGAGCTCGAGATGCCTCCCATACATACACTTCCAGAGATTATTTGAGTGTAAACCAAAATTAAGCGACCTGCGGCACTTGGAAAGTTGGATTGAGGCCCAGGAGTCGGCCAGGAGTCAAGGCCGCCGCGCCGCAAAGTTCTGAACCTCCAGCATTTCTCCGCGCAACCTCCGTGCTGCGTAGTTTGAGCACATAAGTATGCATCATTCATTGCGAACGCGCAGATAAACTAAATTTGAAACGGCTGTCGGTTAGTCGCCTTCCGTCTTGCTTATGAAAATAGGTGCCGGCTGGGAGGTCGGCCAAAGTCGTGATGAGCGGCAACTTCGGCTTGGTGCGTCTTTGCGCTATCGGAGTATAAAACCACGGTCGGCCGGCAGCTTCATGCAGTCGGGCCCTTTCCCCGATGTGTCAACAAATTATGGTGCGGACCTCGCTCAGCGCGGTCCTATCCTACTTATAAGCCACGCACCTGTGGGAGCGGCGAATACCTGATATTCTCCTCCCCACACCTTGTCGTCTGTCTTTTTTGCCATGCCTTCTGAGCAAAACAAACCGGCAGAGGAGCTTGTTCAACCCCGGGATGGCCCTTCTACATCCTCTAAGAAAGCTCCTGGTGCCTCATGGAAGAACGATGAGACACATTTGCTCCCCCACAATCGTTTGCCTATTGTCCGTCGACTGAACTCAATCATCCGAGCCACTACTTAATGCGGGCGTGTAGGTGTTTGCAGGCCTTATGGCTTGTGTCTTTTTAGCCGCTATAGATCAGGTTCGCGCTTCTATCTCCTCGTCCCTGCACACCTTTGTGTGCTAATTCCATCATCAAGACTATCGTTGCAACAGCGTTACCTACAATTGTTCAACAACTTGGAGGCGGGAAAGAATACAGTTGGGTCGGAACGTGCGTCATATGCCTCATCCAGTGGCGTCTTGATCGTGATATTCTTTCCAGGGCATACCTCTTGGCTTCCGCCAGGTGAGAGGGAAATTTTGCGCGATTGTTGCGGCAATGTCTAATTTCACTGACTTTGAAAACTATTTCTGTCGTGTTCGGCAGCCTCTCGCCATTATATGGAAAACTTTCAGACCTCATAGGACGAAAGCCTATCCTCTACGCTTCTATTATTGTTTTTCTGGTGCGCTCCTTCGACACGAGAACATTGTCCAATAATTATATGCAGAAATAGATTGGATCGGCACTATGCGGCGCAGCGCAAAATATTGTCAGTGTACTGCTTTGCGCTGATGATTTACGTTACTAATATTGCAAATCTTTAATTCTGCAGACTTGGTTAGTAGTATGTAGGGCAGTCCAAGGCATTGGGGGAGGAGGCATTATCCAACTTGTCAACATCACCATCAGTGATATCGTGCCTCTTCAAGAGTAAGCATTGAGCATTACTCCGTCCAAATACGCATAATAAGCTTACTTTTAACTAGACGAGGCAAGTACGGAGGTCTTATTGGAGCCACATGGGGAATCGCCAGTGTAGTTGGACCGCTTCTTGGAGGGGTGCGTCCGGAAATTTGTCATTTACACGCGTTTTGCAGACCGACTTCCTCGAGCTTAGGTCTTCACTGATCATGTGTCGTGGAGATGGTAAACCTTATCTGTTACTATTCGTCCTACCATACCTGACCTCTAGATTATTAGGTGTTTTTTCATCAATCTGTAAGATCGGCATTGTGTCCCGTCGCCTTGAACTGTCAATGAAATGGAAACAGGCCTACCGGTGGCGTCGCTGCTGCTCTGTTGTTCTTCTTCCTCAACCTCAATCCGCACCAAGGGAAGTCTTTGGAAGTACATACGCGGGAATTCGACTTCATTGGGTTGTTCCTGATCGTCGGCGGTGTGATTCTTCTGCTTCTCGGTTTCAACGAGAGCGAGACAAGTTGTGAGTGAATTCCCATCTAATTTCATAAATTTGCGGTATTCATTACTTCCAGGGTCTTCGAAACAAACAATTATCCTTCTCGCTATCGGCGTTGTTGCACTTGTCAGCGGTGCCATCAATGAAGCATTCACGAAGCGTTCGCCCATTATTCCTCCTCGTTTGTTCTACGTGCGGATTTTTTTTCGAAGATTCTTTTTTGACTCATCTCAGTCATCCAACAGACGCGCACAACTGCCATCCTTTTGATCGTGACGTTCCTGCACGCTCTTGCATTCTTCTCGGGGGCCTACTATCTTCCGCTGTATTTCCAAGTTTTAGGCGCTTCTGCAACGAGATCCGGAGTGGAGTTCGTCTTTCTGTACAGCCGTAAAACAATCCTTACTGAAGGTATCTCACAGGATGCTGCCTTATTCTCTGGGGTGTGCAGCCACATCAGCCGTCTCTGGCATCGTCGTTTCTCGCACAGGGCAATATCGACCTGTGATGTGGGTAGCCTTCGCGATCTTTGCCACGGGCATGGGTTTGATGACCATGCTGGATTCTTTATCCTCAGTGTATGTCCCCGTCATGCACGTCGAAACTTATTGATAAAAAACATTTGTAGAGCTGTAAAAGTGGTCTATCCACTCGTGGCAGCCATCGGCCTGGGCTGTATATTCCAGGTGACCAATCACCGTGTATCTTTAACGAGGTAAATGTTAAAACGTCCTTGTAGACACCCCTTATTGGTCTACAAGCTGCTATGCCAATCAAGGACATGGCCACTACTACCGCGACGTTTGGTTTCATCAGAACACTCGGCGCAACTGTCGGTATATCTATTGGCCAAGCAATCTACGCAAGCGTGAGGAATGCTTGAACCGAGAGGGAAAAAGACCTGACTTTATTCCTATAGGTAATTCGAAAAAAGGTGGCGCGTATACCTGGCTTAACCCTGGATACCTCACCTGCTGGACTAAGTGAGAGTGTGCGCAAGCTCAAAGATATTGCTGTATGTTTGATTCAATTTCGTTCGTTACGTTATTTTCTAACCGATTTTCGTAGGACCCTGTGACGCGAGCCGCCGTTATACAAGCGTATACAAAATCAATATCTATGATTTGGATAGTAATGACGCCTATCGTGGGTGTTGGATTTATTATGGGTAAGTTATATATATCCCCTGTGAAGGCTATGCGAATTATGTTGATCTATTTTTCTCCGATGACAGTCCTGTTCATCAAAGCCTATACCTTGAAGCGCACGATTGTTCGTACCGAACCTGGGAAGGGAGACAAGGGCGACGTTGAAAAGGGAGTAGCCGGTGACCAAGATTTGGACTCAGGCGAAAAGGGGAGTGCCGAAATATCAGAGGTAATGGAGGATGCTGCCAGCGCTAGCCGATCCATTGGGAAGGAGAAAGAGACGCCGGAAGGCGATGCATCGGATGATGTTACCATGAGACCCACGACGATGGAGTCGAAGATATCGAAAGAATACCCTTAAGCAAAATCGACATGGGACATCTGGACGCAAACCTCGCCGACTCGCTGCATAATATTGAACGGACGTTGATATCTTCGGCAGTCTTTATCTAATTGTATATAGACTGTTGCTTCATATATATTAACCACGACAATGCGTTGTCCGAATAAAATCTATTATCTGCCGACATGGAAGTTTCGTACGTACGGTTCGGCAGGGCTATAATTCCGAATCTATATCTAAGAACTTGAGCGTACTTAGGCTATGTATCTGCCATCGGTAGCACGTGTTGGGTTAGCGGCGTGATCCTGTCTGGACTCTCTCTCCTTCTAACCACCAATGCCTTCAGAGCAGCTCGCCGTTCCAGAACCCTCTGTCGACATCGCCTCCAACGCCCAGGTCAAGATATGTTCTTCCTGCCATTCTGCACTCCCATTTTTCCTTTCGCCTGCAGAGCCACTTGTTTGCGCGCTCTGCCGCGAACGCCCCATCGACCCTTCGTCACACAGGCAGCTTAGGATCGACCAAGACACGCCCTACGCTCTACGACCACCTCCCGCTCATGACAGTCCTATCTTATCGAATTCGAGGCGGCCACAGCAGGACATAGCCGCCTATGAGAACTCTCTGGCTTCTTCCTCCGACTCCTACCACTCGTCTCCAATACCGTCTGCCAGTTATCCGAAGAAACCTGTACTATCAATTATACAATGTAATATTCCTACTACCTCGTCATTGCACCCCCACTCTACCCACTTTTCTTCTACCTTGCCATATGAGACGCCGGCGACCCAGCATCAGCAGCAGCTACAAGCGCAGAAGCCGGCCGACCCACTGGCCGATGTTACTCGTTTGCGCATCCGATTGCCGACTCACCACTGCCTTTATCCCGGTGCTACATACCAGGGTACGCAGAAGAGTGGCAGGAATAGCTACGACGTCAATGTTACTATCGTGGTGGGTTGCTTCTGCTGTATGCTCTAGTCAGATGGAAGAGGTGTTGACCACCTGCTAGGATGTCAATTTCACTGCGTCCAGTCTATGCGGTTACCTCAGAATCCGCGGACTAACAGATGACTGGCCGGAGCTCACAACCTACTTCGATGCCGAGATTATTGGTAACCGCTATGGTTTTCTGACACAGAATTGGGGCGCGACACAGCACGAAGACCTTGTGCATTGGTCGCGGTTTCCTGCGTTCAAGAAGATTAGGCACGAAGCGAAGCGCCCGCATATGACACTGGATGACAGGGACCGCGGGGTGGTCTTCATGAGGTGGAAAGAGCGATTCCTCGTGCCTGATCATCGCGTCCAAGATATCAACGGCGCAAGCTTTGCAGGCCAGCCAGCCTCTTCTTGTCGCGCGAAGCCTCCTATGCTGATATTTATATCCCCCTCATTAGGTTTCTACTATGTATGCGTCGACTTCAACCCTGCTACCAATGCATCTTCCCCAACAGATGATGCCTTGGACGAGCTTGAATCCACTCAATATCCTCTGACTCCTGAGAGCGAGGATTCGCATCCTCTCTTCCACCGGCGAACGAGAAGCAAGAGCCAGTCGCGGACACGAAGAAACTCGAGCGTCCGTAGCCGGGGCACGCCCGTCGTTCCCATCGATCCACCAGTAGCCACAATGAGCGGATTCTATTATCATCAGAACTCCGAGCCGTGAGTGAAGCGGCACTAATTGAGTCTGTCATTTGTTGGAGCTAAAAATACAATTTCCCCAGATACCAGCAGCTTTCGCTTAGCCATGTGCAAGAGTTGACCACCTCCAGCTTTGAATTCCGCTGAGTCGTTCGGGGTGCTTCATGGAATATGACTGCGTAGCTGCACCCAAGGCATTGGCTCCACCATAATCCGATAATAAGTACAAGGCTAAAGTTCTTCCAAGTCTCGTTTATCATTTCAAATCTGCATAGACAGTCTTGGCGGCGTATAAACGGATCCAGTTACTTCCCCACACCATTTCAAATCCTCCCGGTCGCCATCCACTTCACGCGCTCCCCCCTCCGTCTTTGAGTTTTTGGTTTTGATACTTTTGTTGCTTTCTGCACTTATTCTGTGCGCCTTGCGAAATCGCTGTACTCTTCGTTCTACATCACCTGTTTTCTATGCGATAATTTCATTGTGGCAATTGTAAAATGTTCGGTGCGAGAGCCTGGATAACGGGAGCATAGATGCGAGACTGGACGATTGACTATGTCGCATTGAGACTTGAGGAAGTGCTTTATTTAGGTCAAAATGCAGAACGGATATCATCAAGATATCATAAAAAATCATGCGCATGCATTATGCAATCCAAGTTCCAACGTCGATTTGTACCTCCGACAGAGCCACGTCGCTTCACCTTTCCTTCCCCCCTCGATAGGTATTCTCTAATTAGCTATGTCGGGAAACGGGAAGCACACTCCCCGTGTTGTTATTGTCGGTGCGGGGTACGTATTATCGACATTGCCTACGCCGAGTCACCCGGTAGTAAGAAGCTCAGCTGATGTGCCCTTCTTTAATTTCCTCCGCTGCAACAGTCTTGCTGGAATATCTGCTGCAATAAACCTGAAGACAAAGCTCAAATTCGACAACATCACAGTGCGCATTCAATTGCTCATATGGCGCCCAGTCTGATACTAAGGGAGGTTTGTACATAGATCTATGAACAGGCGGATGCTGTTGGTGGCACCTGGAGGGTGCGCTTGTTCATTCCTATCCTACCGGCCTCCACCTCATATCTATTCTAGGACAACACCTATCCTGTATGCTTCTCTGCTCTTTTTGCGCGCTTAGCATCGATGAACGATCGTCCTCTGAATTAGGGATGCGGCTCTGACGTGCCCGGCCATTGGTATAGTCTCTCGACGGACCTTAACCCACATTGGCAAGCCCTTTTCGCAACGCAGCCGGAGCTGCGCGCGTACTGGGAGGGTCTCTGGCATAAGTACGACCTCGCGCGGCACACCGTACTCGGCACGGCGGTCGTGTCCGCGGAGTGGAGTAACGCGACGCAACGTTACCGCTTCGAGCTCGAGAACGTGCGGACGGGCGAGCGAGCAACAGAGGAGGCGGAGGTTATGATCTACGCTATCGGCGGGTTCCAAGCTCCCCTGTACCCCAAAGACATCCCGGGAAGAGAAGACTTCAAGGGTGAGCTGTTCCACTCGGCTCGGTGGAGGCACGATGTGATTTTGAAGAGGAAGCGGGTTGGAGTCATTGGGAATGGGTGCTCCTCGTGCGTATTCTATATGAGTGGTTTGTGAAAGTGTGCGTATTCATGGGCGCGGTCCTTGCGCTGTTCACAGGGCCCAGTTTATCCCTCAAATAACGGAGGATCCGACCGTGGAACTTGTTAACTTCTGCCGCACACCTCAGTGGTATCTACCAAGGGTATGTGCATCTCGCCTTTTGTTTCAAATGCTTCTTTGTCTCATCTCCTCTGATATTTAGGAGAATTATCGATACCCATCCTGGGTCCAATGGATGTTTGCTCGTATACCTTTTGTTATGCGGTTCTACCGCAACTGGCTCATGGCTAGGGTTTGTATATTTTGGGAAATTCCAGTTTCGGAGTCATTCTCAAATGTTCACCTTTCGCAGTCGGATATTGCGTTTCTTATTTTTCGAAAGAACAACAGAATGCTCGTCAATATCACGAGGAAGGTTAGCATTGTAGTCCCCCGTTTTTGCGGTGATACTCATCTTCATAAAGACTCTTACTTCGTATATTAGAAGCAAAGCTTCCAAGGACCAATGGGATATGTTGGTACCTAAATACGGTAATACTCAGACCCTTGTTTCATTTGATTGTACCCTAACTATCAAATGCTACTCAAAATGAAATCTAGCACCTGGATGCAAACGCATTATCGTGGACCCTGATTATCTAGATTCCCTGTCCCGGCCAAATGTCAGCTTACGCTGGGACGGTATCGAAAGAATCGTGAAGAATGGTATTAAGCTTAAGACCGGGGAAGTTATTCCTCTGGACGTAATCATATTTGGTACAGGCTACTCAGTGGTGCGCTTCCTTACCTCTCAGTTTAACTTGATATTTTGGAGATTGATAGGATGCGACTTAATAGGAGGCTCCTCAGCTGAACGTCCGCGGAAGTCATGGGAGCACCATGCATGAATACTTTGCCAGCAAAGGTGGCGCAACGGCGTATCTCGGGTCATGTGTCCCTGGGTTTCCAAACTTGTACATCCTGTTGGGTAGGTCCGAAATACTTTTTCAACGAACTGCGGAACATGTTGGTTTGACAATTTTTAGGTCCAAATGTCGCTTCCGGTCATGCATCTGTTATTTTCAGCGAAGAGGCGCAGGTAAGTCCCACAGTCGCGTGAAAAGACGGCCGTGTTTACAAGAGCAAATTCACCCTTTACTAGATTAACCTCGCTACCAAGCTAATACAACCCGTTCTAGAGCGCAAGGCGAAGTCATTCGAGATCACCCATGATGCCACTGATCAATACAATGATTGGCTCCAGAAACGGCTCCAGAACTCGGTGTGGACTGACTGCGTTTCTTACTATCAAGCTGGCCGGGATAGTAAAACAAAAATTGTTGCGACATTTCCCGGTCCTGTAGCTCTGTTCTGGTGGTTTTGCCGTCGACCAAAATGGGAGCTGTATCATGCAGTAGGTGCAGAAGCCTGGAATGCTCAGAGAAGGCTGTCCAACATCATAAAGTGGTCAGTATTGACTATAGTGATGTCACTCATGGTCCGGGTGGGACTTGGGTTCAAAGGAACGTTGCAACCCGTGCAACTTCCCTTTGTCACATAATGTTCGAAACTTCATAGGCGGTTAGATATCTACAAAAATCTACATACAAGTCGTATTTAGTTGACTTGTGTTATACATGCAAAATTTAGCACGAGGTTGCGATTTGTCGGGATATACTTATTTGTTAAATCCAATTTGGGCGGAGTTGGATTGTCTGTTTGCCTTGATCTCCCTTCCCTTACTGCAGCACAGAGACTATCAGGCCCTGCAGGCCATTTCCTCCGCCATAAAATGACTTCTCATTCTCAGTCATCCTCAACCGCCAACCTTGTCGGCGTCCACTACCGTGTCGGCAAGAAAATCGGCGAAGGCTCATTCGGGGTCATCTTTGAAGGTGGACATCGGTTTGCTAGAAGCTCTTGCACATCTGACCTATTGAATTCTCTTTTGGTGACCTAGGCACGAATCTACTCAATTCACAGACAGTAGCTATCAAGTTTGTGCGTTACATTGTCGTCGACAGCTTGCTGGCTGGTTTCCTCCTGACCTTGACTGATCACACTGTCGTCTACCAGGAGCCCCGAAAGGCTGAGGCGCCCCAACTTCGAGACGAATGTCGTTCGTATCGTATATTGGCTGGCTGCAGTGCGTTGACCGTTTCTCTGACCTATGTGCAGTGGCTCCTGTGTGGTTACTTACCATCAAAGCTTCTCCTGCGCAGCGGGTATCCCGCAAATATACCATTTCGGGCAGGAAGGCCTCCATAACATCCTCGTTATCGATCTCCTCGGCCCTAGTTTAGAGGACTTGTTTGATATGTGTGGTCGGAAATTCTCTATAAAGACCGTGTGCATGGCAGCGAAGCAAATGGTGAGCAGAAAGTACAACAAATTCCAGAACGCCTGTTCAACCCCCCTCCAGCTTACGCGCGTACAAACAATCCACGAGAAGAATCTCATCTACCGCGACATCAAACCCGACAACTTCCTCATAGGTCGTCCTGGAACGAAAGGTGCCAATGGTGAGTGTAACCTACTTAAACTCTAAAGCCACGCTATGACCTTATTTTCACAAAGTTGTGCATGTTGTCGATTTCGGTATGGCCAAGCAGTACCGCGATCCAAAAACAAAGCAGCATATCCCTTATCGAGAGAGAAAGAGTCTGAGTGGAACCGCTCGATACATGAGTATCAACACACATCTTGGCAGAGGTGCGCCACCTTGGCCCGTTAGCTGTGATCTCGTACTAAGACTCGATTGTGCGGCGCCACAGAACAGTCGCGCAGAGATGACCTGGAGGCGCTTGGTCATGTCTTCATGTACTTCTTACGAGGCAGTCTACCCTGGCAAGGACTGAAAGCTGCCACCAATAAGCAGAAGTACGAAAAGATCGGGGAAAAGAAGCAAACTACGCCGATCAAGGAGCTCTGCGAAGGCTTCCCAGGTCAGCTTCCTTTCTTCACTTATAGTTACGAGCTAAATTTAATTACAGAGGAATTTGGTATATATCTCAATTATGTTCGCAAACTTGGGTTTGAGGAGACCCCGGACTACGACTTCTTGCGAGAACTTTTTACAAAGGTTCTCAGAGGTAATGGGGACGTGGACGATAGCGTATTTGATTGGAACCTCCTCAATGGTATTTGTTATCTCCCTTCGATATGTATGTTTATGCTAATGCAATGGACAGATGGAAAGGGCTGGGAAGCTTCTACGGTTAGATATCTTGTTTCCTTAACATTCCTCGTCTAACTTCGGCTCATAGACTCAAAGTGCAATGCTCGCAAGAGTTCAGAACGAAAACAATGGATACCCGGATAGACGTAAAGATCGCGATGATAGGAGGCGCTCTCAAGCACAACCAGGAAATATGGTACCTCCTTCTCCTGCCCTTGTAAGACATGGATCTAAGCAACGGAAGGTTCCTGCGGCCCTCACGCCTGGGCAGATGACAGGCCACTCCGCGGCAGCTCAAGTCCATATACCCATCGGCAGCAATCAGCGAACCAGTGGCCAACATCCATACGCCAATGCAGGCATCGGCGCTGGTTACGAATACTCACAGCAACACGAGCAATTCAAGAACCAACAGCAACCATACGGCCGAACCTCGCCTATGGTGACCACGGGCGGGCCAGCACCTGTAGCCGTGAGCAATGTACGTGCAAGAGCCGGCGAAGTCGGTGTTGCACAGGACTACCAAGGACAAGGACATGGACAACATGGCCACGACGAACAATCAAAACCCTCGATCTTCGTCAGAATCTTTACATGCCGATGTTAGATCACCTTCGCCTTCAAAACCTATCAAGTCATATTTCTTTGATTGCTCCTTTTCATGTCTACGCTAATCAATGGGCTTCTGAATAATCAGTCTTCTCACGCGAACTCCTGCTTCTTGCATACCCTTAAGCCACTCGTTCATGTTTTATACCCTCTATCAACTCCCCTAGTAATCGACACTCTTTACTCCTTATCTCACGCCTGCCTGTATATGATTTTGGGATGATTATATACCATGTCACTAGCAATATATCGAATGGAAATTCGCATATCCTAAATATCGAGAAAATGTTATTGTCTTTAGTATCTTAGGGGACACATCCTTGTGCATACATCGGTAAATGGCAGACCCTGATGGTAGTTGTCCATGTCAACACTGATGATATTAATGGGGTATATTTGGATATAACATTACGTAATACAAGAGAGCATAGTAGCACGACAGCACGATAGCACAGTGACGTAAAAACCAGAAATGAATGAGAGTTCGTATAATATTAACAGTTGAAATATCATGATGAACTCAACCAAGGATTGTCATACATTTGTACATCATCCTCCCTTTCTCGGGAGGGGTCGACCCTGAATTTGGCTGGTGACTGTTGAATTTCGTCTTCTTTCAACCCGTAGTTTCCTTCCCAGTCATCGTCATCTATATCTTGATCCTCTGATGTGGTTGCAATATTGATCTGAGGACTCTGTGGGGATTTTTGCGGTGGCGAAGACGGCCAGGGATATACGTCCATGGAAAGCGAAGGCGAAGGGGTACGGAAAGAGCCTGAGTCAGTTGATGTCTCGTTTGAGCCTTCTGTGTTCATTGGTGCCCGTGTTGTGTCCCTACTACCATGTTGGAGGAATGGGGGGGGACTCCTCTGGCGTGGAGCATGCTCTGGTCGTGGCTTCGTATGAGCGCTCACCATTTTTGATGGCTGTGGTATTGGTGGCAAGCTCTCTTGAACTTCCGAAGAGCATAATGCGATAATGGACTGATGCGACTCGAACGGTGGAGATCTCTGCCCATATTCCCCGCCAGATTCTTTTGAGTCCCCTTTCTGCACCAATTCGTCTACCTTTTCATTAGCAGCCGGATGTACCCCCACGCGGTCGTCGACAGCCTCCGACCGCCCACGAGTCACATACTGGCCGCGACTCATGTGATCGTAATAAGCCTTGTCCGAGGGTTGTCGAAAGGGCCTCGCTTGTTCAGGCTTCAAGTATCCCAGATAATCCTGGTTATTACGAACATCGGTTTCTCTTCTGTTCCATGATTGGCGCTCTTGGTGTCGGCCATCGGGAGCTTGTAAAACACGGTTCGGCGAAGCTTCGAAGGGCTGAGAATGTTCATGACGACCATAGCGATTGTAAGGATAAGGTTTGGATTGAGGTCGGCGGACAAAGTTATTTATGCGCCGTGGATATGGGTGAGCGTCTGGACGATTATGATAGACACGCGGGCCGTTATTCCAGCCTGTAATTTTGTCAGTCCTGCGATAAGTAGCAGTCTTTCGAGACGAAATAACCATACCTCTAAATTCTCGGTCAGTCTGTGCTGGGTTTCCACGAAAACCGTGTTCCTGATGCGGTGCAACGGAATGACCCGGAGGAAAAGAAGCGTTCGAATGCCACGGAAATGACCTCTTATGTGGGGTCTGCTGCTACATATGCACTGTTCAATACTTGTTTGTAAGGGCCAACTACGAGTAGGCATACCGAGGCACTTGTGAACATTTCTCCAACACGCTGACATACTAATTTCGCAATATAGTCGTAGTCTGCAGTGTTGTTGAGCGAAGTCGGGGTCGGGGCCGCGGCCCCGACTGCTGGAGGTGTTGTCTGAGGCTTTGAAGTTTCTAGAGGGTCGGCCATAGCTTGCTCAGAAACAGGTTCATCGACTGAGATGCTTGCCAGTCTTTCTGCGGATGATGATTTCTTGAATTTGAGAAAAGACGGGGGTTTTTTACCGGAAAATTGCTTGGCAGTAATAGGTTGAGCATTGTGTTGCTCAAAAAGGCGGCGGCCTCGATTGGATATAGCTTTGCCATTTGCAAGAGATGTGTGATGTGTTGTAGACCTAATATCGAAGGCTGGTGGTCTCTTTTCCTGAAGTTGTGAAGGGCTCGTGTTGGCCACTGTGTTGGAATGTATTGAAGTCGTATCCATGGGGGAGTGGGGTTTACCAGTCGGTTGGGTCTTACATATCTTGTATGGCGCCTTTGGCACCAAGACGTACATTTCGAATTTCCGTTTCTTCGAGGTATTTGAATGGGGAGTGACTTCACCCTCGATAGTAGGATTTTCACAGGCTGCGGTCTCCTCGGAAGAGAATAGATCGCTTTCCGGCGGTGACGACATGTGGGTATCCCCAGCAGATGTGGTCTGACAGATATGTAAATTTATTTCTTAGAGCATGAAGACCGTATATTAAAGAAAACACTTACTTGATTGGCACGAGGCGACTTGTCATACCATCCAACGTTCATATACTTGGCATTTCCGGGCCTACAACGAGTGTACTGCATCGCGGTGGCAGCTAACTGGTGATAACCAGAGGACCGAGGAGATTTGCCTTGTTCGTGCGCCCTTAGTAAAGCGCTACTCTCTCGAGTGAACGCTTTTGTGGAACCTTGATGATGTGCATGGTATATGTCGTGTGCCTCATCCGTAGAGTGCAACAAAAGCACCTCGGCACAATGTGTGTTGTACTCTGACAGTATATGGGAGAAGCACTTGGTGACGGAGCATTTTTTGCAATTCAACGCCCATAATCCAGGAACTTCGTGCGGGTGTTCGTCCCCACTACATATTTTTGTGTCGCTCTATAAGCATATCATTAAGTGCATTGTCGAGACATTGCACTTCGTGCTCTGACCTTGTGATTCTCGTCGCACCGAGCCTTGTACAGAACGCAGGCTGCTCTAAACAGCGGGGCGGAGCCCGGGGGAAAGGTGTTTCTGTAAGATATAAATCAGTATATCCTAAATGACTTAAAGGAACCAAAAGAAATACAGTAGATTAAAGGGTTGCTCATATACCCGGTGGCAACTTGATTCGTATGTATTGATAGCTTGTATAGCCTTGTTACGAAGTGTGATCAATTGTTCAAAATCCCGGTTTTGCATTGGTTCCATACCCCCGCATGCGCAATTCCGGCCCTCCACGTAACATCCTGGGCAGAGATGGCAAGGTTCACCGTCCGCATCACAGCAGTTTCGACATTCAAAAAAACTCTGGAAAATGTCCCCGGCGCAAAAATCACATACGAAGGCATCAGGGGAGGTGACGGAGGTGGGGGCGGTGAGGTATTTAGAAGCCGTTTTTTCCCGGATGCTCGCGTCGGTTTCATATTCTTCCACAAGAATTAGGTCATAAAGGGTAACCAACTGTCGCATATCTTTTACGAGTGTGTCGACAGAAACACCGAGCGTCATCTCCCTGGATATGTGTGAAGGCAAACCTGACGAGTTCGTGTTGACCTGGGTAGGTATCGCTTGTCGGTTATGAACCATTTCGAATTTTCTGGTCAGTGAAGCCAGAGTGTAGTATATGGTGCTCTTCACTCGATATGTTTCGGGACGACAGACCCTAGGTAGTCATAATTCAGTGCAAGTCAGAAATGAGACGATCAACCACTCACCTACGATAGATAGGTAATTCATAGTGATACGCGACGGATAATCCTCTCAACGTCATTCTTGACCATGAAGTCTTGACAGTGATTCCACCCGTGTTTACCACTTGATGGCAGCTCCTTGGCGGGACAAGAACCATATCCCCCAACTTCTGTTGGACTACATAAACGTTGAAGGGGGCGTTTGCTAATTCCTGGATGGAGATGATATAGTTCTCGTGGTCGAGCTCTTGCCCCAGCCCTTTGAAGTATTCCGCTACTGCCGGAGCGCTCGAGCTTTCGGTCATAAACCAGAAGGACGAGCCATCGCGCTCGGTATAGCACATAAGATTCTGGCCCGAAGAGGCGCAGAGATCTTTATGACAAGGGGTGCAGGTATCTCCGATTCCAAGATAACACATGAGCGTTTCAATGGTAGCGTTCGGCTGGAAAGCAAAGTCAGTGCTTGTGTTCAAGGGCGAGTAAATGGCATCAAATACATTATCAGGCAGGTGTTGGAATATATCCCCCGATCTTTTGCTCAATAGAATTTCGGGTACAATTTTCCCGCTTTGAAGGCATCTCTCCCAAGATTTGGGACATTCTGCATCCTTCCCATAAAATCTCTCCGTCTCTGCGACAGGTAACGTTATTGTGAGTTAGGCGTTAGATAGGGGTGATCATACCACCATCTTCTTTAACGACGCTTGAAGTACGACATTTTGCAATGAAATCTTTCAAGGGTAGCGTGCTATCCGTCCAGTCATGAACATTTCGGACATTTATATCTTGTATATCAAGGTTGAAAAGAGAAGACGTAGAAGAGAAATTATACATACCAGGAGATGTTCCATTGCCGAACTCATCCAAAGTGAATACGTGCTGAGACCACTCAGGATGCTTGTGTACACCTTCTATAACCAGAGGAAGTCCTTCACGTTCATGGTCCGTAATCGCATCGGTCAAACTTGAAGCGTCGGATGTAGCGGAAACCCGATCCACCGCATAAAAGTTTGGGGCCTGGTTCAAAATTCTTTCTAAACTCCAATTTCTTGTAGAATCCATGGTGACTATGCCATTAGGCTGTGATGAGGAGGGGGACAAAGACGCGTCGATTTGTGCTGCCAGTGACTCGGGTGAGCCGCTTGAGCGTGAGGTAAGGCCCAGGGAAGGTGACCGACGGTCCTGGTCGTCAGTTGCACGTGACCTATGACCCACCTCCATGTGAACTGCATGATCTTCGTGATTACCACAGACGGTCTGGGGCGGAGAAACTGCAGGAGGAGAGGAAACCGATGGCGCGGGAGAGGACGAAAATGGAGATTGTGACCCGTTTGTGTATGGAACTTTGTCCGGTATCCTATCTCCCCACTGGCGACGATCTGCCATTACCCTCATTCTTTGGCTTTCGATGGTCATGGCAGCGGCAAGGTTGCGTGAAAGTGGACGGACTACAACTCGACTATGAAGGTCTTATATTTCTACTACCTATTTACTACATATTCATTGTGATTAACCAAGTAACCCGATGTTGCGAAGTTTGAAAGCATCTGATCGCCTGCCACACACACACCGCTACTTACTGTGAATTAAGCTATGCAGTACAATGCAGTATGCACAGTGCACACCATTCTTGTTCCTTTTGTAGCCCTAGTCATCGCTTGAAGCTTCGCAGAAATGGCACAGCAGTCAGTTATGTGTAAACATATGTCTACATAGCTGTACTAGCAATAACACTCATAGTAGACACTAGAGATCTATCTCGACGTTTCATACAACAAGTTAAGAACTTGCGACTACCAGGGCTGACGACTCCACAGATAGACGTTGGATAGACACCTAGAACCGGCAAGATTGCAACGTTTCTTCCAAAGCCGGTCTGCCTGAGCTCATGCCATGTGATGCATTAACGGTGATCCATAATCGATAATCCCCGGCCTTCAATACGAGATGCAGGAGAGAAACCGTGGAAGATAGTTGGCGTGGCTTACTCATGCCAAACATAGATTGAAGGTTGATTGAAGGTTGTGAGAGAGGCTCTGCTTTGAGGCTGTCCGTATCCTAAGCAGTGCGGGAGTTATATACCGAAGTATGTGGGATTACAAGAGTACAGTGCAAGATGGCCTTGCTGTAAGTAAGGTTCCCCACCGTCTGAATGACCTATATTCCCGCTACCTTTAGGTAGAAGGGTTTTAGGGCCCCATCCCGTCACGTTCTCCATAATTGAGTGTTACTCTTCCCACGAAACACGTCGTCACACTTGGCGCCCGCGCCCGTTTCTTTTGTTTGAATGATCTGAGACTCAGCGCTCGATTTGAAGCGACGCCAGCGAACGCACCTTTCTTCCACCCCCACGTTTCCCTCAAATATTTGGACTTTTAATGTTTATGTACTGTGTATTTGGCGATAGTTTTGCGTACGTGAATGCCTTGATTGCGAAAATGCAATGGGTAGCGGGCGTTGCCGCTGGTCGGCCTTATCATTATATAGTATCTGCTTCTGGTTGATACAGAGCCAAATACTATCTTACTGGGAGGTTTTCAGAACTTTCAAAAAATGTTCTGTCCAAAATCACGGGTTGTGTTTGGTTTTCATGCCTTTGTACAAGCTCAGCCAAATACTATCTTACTGGGAAGTTTTCAGAACTTTCAGAAAATGTTCTGTCCAAAATCACGGGTTGTATTTGCTTCAGACGCCTTCGCCCACATCATATACTTAGTTTCTTATTTGCCTCTTATCGAGTTTAAAGGGACTTCGCTCAAGGTTAGCTCAAGGAGTGCCTCGAGCCCGCGCGAGAATAGCCCGCCCTCACTAGGACGGAGTGCACCGTTCACCACCTCGCTAGGTGTATGCCGCTGAAGCCCCGCCGGGCAGGCGAGCAGCGAACATGCGACCTGCGATTCGCTGTCACCTCGCTAGGCGACGGGACCAACTTGAAGACGGGACGCGACGGGACGACGGACCAGCCACTCAAAAATACTTATATATCGTAATCTATTTTTGTCACGCTTGCCTTGTGCTTGACTTTCCCTCGCCAGGGAATCGAGCTTCGTCTTTCTCTCTCGTCTCACGCAGAGAAGACGCACAAAATCGCGCTACCCGCTCAGTGCATACTCACACCTGTTTATTGATGTAGCGCCTCCTCCATCTAAATAGCCTGCTCCATCAAAATAAATCAATTAGTGTTTCTTTTTCATCAGAGAATTCGGGCAAAAATGACAATGTAATATAAACAGGCATATTAATCGCTGTAACATGCAGCCGGTGCTGCCATCTTGAAGAAATATTACAGCATGCCTTATATGAACTATATATAGCCATCCTCCGTTTCGCCATGCATATTGCATTCATATAATGTGCTGCCATTGGTATAATAAGCAAGCATGTTGGCTGTTGCATATAATGTACTTCCTGGATGGTACGGCAGTACAAGGCCATACAAGGGGGCTCAGCCGGATGATAGAAAAATAGGATTAGACCTACCTCACCGGTCACTCTGCTCCAACATCCTCTGCTAACTATTTAACCTCCCCTGCATTCGTGAAGTATCGTATTATATAGTCTACTAGGTAGTGTTTTCAGTTTACTACGATTGAAATTCGAACTTGGAAGTTGTGCTGTACCGTATACGAATCATGCTTAGCTGCGCTCACACAAACTCAGAACAAGGGCGATACTTTATAGAAGCCAGGCTGTGAAAGCAAATAAGCAAAAACGGAATACCTATGACCATCTAGTGATTGTCGTAACCAGCTTGTTCAGAGAGGATTCGGGAACTGCACAAGAACTGCAGCGGCAAGATTCAAATTAAGACAGGTCAGTTTTGTTTTCGTTCATAAGTATCCCAGAACAACCAAGCGCTCCTGTATGGCAGAGAAAATGGCACCGCGAAAGATCGTTAAACCGTGGGCGCATGGTCTCTGTGCGGCTCAATGCATTTGACGAGGCCGCACACATTCCCTCGGCCCCAGGTGCCATAGCAGTTCAGCTTGTCCTTGGCTTGTCCATTCAGAAATAATTAAAATCGCTTTGTCGTGTGGGTCTATCTCCGGTATGATGTTGTAACCCAGAAGTTCGCTGTATACGTAGGTAGATGCTAGACAGAATGGGACTGCTGTGCGATCACCCGAATGATTCACAGTCAGAGTATGCGGTTCTCTACAGCAGTCTTTTTGCAGCACTATCCCGATAAGGTTATAGTGAAGTGCAGTTGAAACTCACGAAGGTCAGCTGCAAACTAAGTACCCAGGTTCCGGGAGTGAGGCGGTAATGAGTCATGACACTGGCAGTTGTTGGGCAGTTGCTGTAAAGCAACGCTGAAGCGGATTTCATTCAGCATCCAGACCAACTTATCCAGAAACTTCCAGACTGTGCCATGCCAAGCAATGATGTAGTTGACAGACTGAGAAAGGCAACGTGACGTCGTCGTGACGTATTATGTAATTTTATCCTTCTCGCGACTCATCGTTCTGTAACCTGTTCAACTTCAGTCCAGTACTTCCAGCGCTAACACACCAAGTCAACACCCACTGTCGATTGTCCTGCTACCATCCAACCCAATCAACTTCTGTCCTGATTTTGGCTGGATGCGCTTGTTCGTCTTCACCTGCTTGGTTTAATTGACAACGAAAGCCCCTCGGTCTTCAATCACGCTGCGTCGTAATTTGCCGCTTGGTCGCCCGACGCCGAACGAGCTACCCAACGAACTTAATTGCTGAATGAGAAGTTGAGCGTACTACTGGAACTGCCTAGCATCAAAAGCCATCGACACATCACGGGTCTTACAATAAGATGGCAAACGCCTCACCTGAACAACAGGATTTTGACTTCTGGGAGTTCATATCCTGCGCTAGATGTCGAATGCCATTCTCTACGGAGAATAATACGGCGACTGTGCCTTTTTGGCTGACGGAATGCGGTCATATCATTTGCAATAATCATCTCAGTTTGTCATTTCATTGCCGCGGTTCCAGCCTGTGCTCTTGTGATGACATTTCGAATTCGCAACAGACCCTGACCAGAGTTGTGCTGAATGTGGATCGGAAGGAATACATTTGACACCGTTACAACGAGAGGTTTGTCAAAAGGTCCACGAAATATCACTGAGGCTGAACATTTGTAGATGGAAGTACCCATGTCAACATGGTTTCAATCCATCCCCCTAGGCCTTGAATCTATTGCGTACGCTTCTAAGGTGAACAGTAATGATATTGGTCAAGCTCGACCTTTTTCACTGTTGAATTGGTCGACCTTCTTGGACTCTTAGTTCCAACAAGAAATCATGGCGTCGCAGGTTAGATTTCACAAATCTAGGCATCAACAACTTCGACAGTTGCTGGAGCGTGTCAGGCGCGAAATAGTAGACCTCAAAAAGTGCTCCCCATTTTCGGAAAATCATTCGCTCATTAATGTTTCTGATCTTTGTCTGGATTCTGGTATCAGGGATAATAATATTCTACGACATGAAAACAACCAGTATCGCCGACAAATCGGGCATTTGGACAGCCATCAGAAGATATCGGATATTCCAAATAGCAACAACAAACGCCAGATGCTCTCTGCGCACCAGTGAACTACGTCTTTCAATTTATCTATAACCAACTAATTTTTGCAGATTCGATTTTTCCAATCAACGACCAATGACTGGTTCGAGCTCCAATTCGATCACAAAGCCCTCGGGACCTCAGCGGATCACCTTACAACATGGCCAACCACTTCCTGAAATGTCGTCGTACAAACAACAACATGCACAGAAGGTAAGCGATCGTTATCATCATATTGGCGGCCTAAACCAATCTTATTCAAAAGGAATCGATATCGAGGAGACCAAACGAGTGAGTCGAGTTTTGAAGTTTGATGTATAACGCTCTTTGCGCTGACTATCAGTAGTCAATATGTGCCACAACGACCGCAATCAACTCGTTCACTTGAGTACGTACGAGGGCCGCTGATTCTGGTAACTCAAATTGACTTGAGCTAGGCAATACGCATATATCCCCCAAGATACCAAAGCATATCATTCTGCTCAGTTGACATATGCTCAAAATGCCCCAAATTTGCTACAGAGTACAAACGGGAATCTACAGCCATTTCACACTGCTCTCACCAGTAGCGTAGGTCCGCCATCTATGTCGACTCCAGCATCTTCTCGATTCAAGCCAGTGGTGAACCCTCCCTTCTCCAATAACCAATTGCAGAGAATAATGGGACCGCCTCCCACACCTCAATGCACCCGAAATGAAAATGGGCAACCGCAAGCAAAATCTCCGACAGGCATCCCAAGCAAACCTACCTACCTGCCCCCAAGTCGCAGAGAAACCAATATCCCGGCAACTCCAGCTCCAGGACAACATATTACAGGTGCCGTTCCGGGGCGTTTTTTTAATCTCAGGGAACCGCTACGGCCACCCAATTCCACCTTGCCCACAGGAGGACACAGAACGCCGTTTATTTCCAGACCCAGTCTGGGCGGCCAACAGAATAATGGCTTTATCTGAGTTTGCTGTACATTTGCGTACTCAAGTATATGATGCCATAAGTCATACATGTCTCGCAACTCTTTTTCTACATCCTTTTATGAGATAGAAAAGAAAACATCATTCTGTGTTCGAGATTAGTCGCTTCGTAGTGAGGCATACCGCCGCTGCGCAAAGCTGCGCAGTGGCAGTGATTTCGATCGCTAGCTTGGCGTGGGTAATGCAGCTCAACTGCCCGGCGTATAGCATAGCCACGCCATGAACATCCCCGTCTCCTTTACACACCTCACTGCCATTCATCCGTGGACTATCCTCGATAGAATTTACACCAGCAATTCAAGTTAATTTTCTCCCCTGACACCACCGTGCTTCTGATGTCATACAACGATCCGTACACCAGCTATCGCGCGGCAGGCTCAAGTTCCCAATACACGAGCGCACATCCGCAGCAACCTTATGATTCTAATGCTTACCCACCATACGAAGACCCGGTAGCCAACGAGTACTACAACCCGTACTCTTCGAACAATCCAAGATCCTACCCAAATAATCAGCCCGACTACAGCTACGGAGAGAACCAAGAAGCTGGATATAATGGCTACCCACCACCACAACCACAGAACACAATGCGGTCTAAGAAACCATCTGTGTCTATCATCGCAGCTCAAAAAGAAGCCAGCGGCTTTGAAAATGGAGAGTTCACCCCGAACGTTCAGAAGTGAGCTTCAGCAAGACTTTTCACTGTTTACACGTTCTCAATTGTCTGAATCACAGGAACCGATCTCCTAGCGCACTGAGAGCGTACCGGTATGACCACCAAGGCAACCTATGGACGAAGGTATGTGTAATGTCTTAATCCATTTACTTGCTCTCAATAGAGACGTAGGGTGGTCGAGGTCGTTGTGCAGGAAGAGTTTGCTGTTGCACTTTAATGACCACTGTCTTCTTGATTGTCAGCATAGTTCTTGCCCTAGCTTTAGTAAGGAGTCTGTACACGTAATTTCAGTGTTATTTTTACTCACACTTCCTATACAGTGGGTTCGCCCGCCTAGCATCACCATAGGAGATGTCCAAACCATGACAGTGGATGGAAATACTGTCAGTGCATGCTCGTTAATCATGTGTATTTTCGCTAACGCTTTACTATAAGATTCAACAAACATCAACCGGTCTATCCGTAAACTTGGGCGTCAGCATTTCGTACGTCTTATTTATACTGCGTAGAGATTCTCTATTGATATGAAACCAGTGTTCGCAACCCAAATTATTTCTCTGTAGACTTCAAGAACATTGAGGCCAATGTGAGTCCGAGCAATGCTGAGAAAAACATTCTCGTATCCTGACTTTCTTTGCAGATTACCTACCCCATAAATAATCTGCCTATTGGAAGCGGCGATGCCAGCAACATTTTGTTCAAATCGCGGACTGAAACTAACTTCACTTTCCCTTTTGCTCTCGTATATAACAGCACTGCAGACACAGGCAGCAAAGTCATTCTCGACATTGCCGAGAAGTGCGGAGTAACTGCTGGTAGTACGAAGCAAAATATTGTCGTAAACTATAAAATCACGGTCGGACTCATTTTCGTGCGAGTTTAAACAATAACTAATGTCCGTTTCAGCTGGGCATCCGTATTTTAGTGGTCACCATCTCCCCTGTTATTTCAAACCAATTTAGCTTCGCATGCCCCCTTTCTGCCTCTGATATTGAGGTAGAGCAGGAATCTTTCACTTCATGATCCTATTTCCCGCTGACAATCTCCTTAGAAATTCATTAGTGGATCAAGTTAAATGATGGATAGATTCAGACTGCTACGACTTGCTACAGCGCTGGATGCGCGCGGACAGTTGTTACGCTTGCTTTGACACATTATGAAAAGACACCCATGGACTTTAATGGATATATTTATGTAGCAAGAGTTTAATTCAAACGCCGGATACAGGTACATAGTTGGTTGCTGGGCCGTCAAGATTACAATAATGCGTAGAAAAGGGCCTCAATGACGTCACTATTCCGACGCGGACTGCATGATGACTTTTATGTAACGTTGTGACGTTTATTGTCTCCCTCAACAATATACTTTTACCGTTCATTCGATGCCCACCGACCTCGAAAAGATAATACCACCCAAAGACATATCCCTTGAAAAGAAAAAATTGGTGTTCACATTCTTCTACAGACGTCTCGCTCGCTACCGCAACACCGTAAAGTGGTGTTCGAATCCAGACCCATCCTTGAGGGATGGTAGCAATGGCGAGCAGCGACAAAGGGCATTCGAATCACAAATCAATATATGGGCACAGAATCTACTGAAGGAAGCATGGATCGTGTGTCATGCCAGCGAAGATAACGGTACGAATGGCATCTACTGTAGTCACCACGGAACACGCATTCATCACTTGTCATCACTACACATTTACTCATGAATTGTAGAAGCTTGCCCTACGTTGGACTCCCTTGCCGATACAGCAACGGGCGATCTGAAAGAAGCAGAAATAATGGAAGACATGTCCAAGGTTCTGAACACCATTGTTTTTCTTGATATCACGAATGCAAAGCAATATTCCGCCCATACTCGTGTATTTCTCAAGTCCCTCGGGAAATTGGATGAAGTAGCGATAGTGTCCACGCTCAGAAACCCTAAAAAAACTTTGGAACAAGCACAGATGCAAGTGGAGGCGACAAGGTCAGATCATGCAGAACAGGGCAAGACATTGAGGGTAGTGGGCATGGGAATTGGAGCTATAGCAGGCGGCATATTAATCGGCATCACTGGTGGATTAGCAGCACCCCTAGTGGGTGCAGGGGTCGCTACGATACTAGGGTGGCTTGGTTTGGGAGGAACCCTTGTGGGTTTGCTCGCCAGTGCTTTAGCAGGGTCTTCCGTGGTCTGTGGTGCTCTATTTGGGATATACGGCGCGCAATCCACAGCCAACATGGTCGAACGGCACACGAAAGAGGTCCGAGATTTAGCGCTAGTCCCCGTCAGAAAAAAGAGCGGATACGACACTCTTGGAATTAGAATCTGCGCGAGTGGATGGCTGACCAGCAAGGACGACGTCACTGCGCCATGGTCCTCTATTATTAGCATGGACGACACCCTGGCTCTTCAGTGGGTTCGTCTATCCACATATTTTTTTGTCGGTGAATCTGAATTTTACTTTCTCCAGGAAATCCAAGCATTGGAGGATCTATCAGATGCCTTGATGACCCTGGCCAAATCCCATGCGATGAAATATCTTCAGGGAGAAGTTATCAAGCGCACACTTTTTGCAAGTTTGATGACTTCGTTGTCTCCTATAGCATGGCTGAAGATGGGACAAATCATAGGTCTGTCAATCCCAGGTGCTTGGCTTGCTGAGATGTCAACTAATGCATGCTGCTAGATAATCCGTGGATGAACGCAAGGGCACTGGCAATTAAGACAGGCGTCGTACTGGGAGACCTGCTTGCCAATCGGGCTTTCGGAAATAGACCAGTCACGTTGGCAGGATATTCCCTAGGGTCCTTGGTGATATTCGAGGCCTTGAAACACCTGGCGACACTCGACCCATCGAAAAGTATACATCTGATAGAAGATGTGTTCCTTTTCGGTACACCAGTCAAGGCCGAAGCAGATGCATGGATAAGCGTCCGGCGAGTTGTGGCGGGAAGGTTGGTGAATGGATACACCCAGAATGACTACGTGCTGGGCGTGCTCTCACGACTCTCGGACGCGACATGGGAAGTGGCAGGGCTACAAAAAGTAACAGTGAAAGGTGTTGAGAACATCTGCTGTGAGGCGGTCGAAGGCCATACGATGTGGCGCACTGCGGTTGGTAGATATCTCGCAAGCGCTGACATGGAAGAGAGTGAACGCCACACAAAAAATAGATTCTAATTTAATGTAGAGCCACACGTGATATTAGTCAATATGTCTTCCAGAAATTTATAACGAGCTCCGTTCACTATGATCGGGTCCATTCCTACCTACCATGGCCCATCCGACGCCCCTCCAGTCTCTTATTGGAGGCTTCGGAATCCCTATTGCCGCACACGAATTATTACTGCTGAATGGCAATACTTTCGGAATATCGGGGTTTATCCACTCCGCAATCAGAGGCGGCAGTGAAGGTACCCTGGGCGTTGCCGGGCTTGTCTTGGGAGGCGTATTGGTAGGGAAATTGGAATCGGCCGGGCCTGCATCTTTGCCTGTTACCTTTTCTAAAGTGCTGGTTTCTGGTTTTCTAGTTGGTCTAGGAACGAAAGTGCGTTGACTGTCTTTCATGATGGTATGATTATCCCCATACTGCAACCATACTGATCAATGCACGCAGTTGGCCAATGGCTGCACCTCCGGGTAGGTTATAGCTTCGCATTTATTGCCATGAAATCATTCATGAAATCTTCATTCATAAATAGACATATGATATGCGGCATATCGCGTTTCTCAATCCGGTCAGTTAAATGGCTTCTTTCTATCTTTAAGCAAAGCCCTAATGCATCAGTTACATATAATTTCCACAGGTCAATAGTAGCCACAGTGACATTCTTCGTGTCGGCTGTTTTAACGACGCAAATATTCCACCAAAGTATCCCTGCCATCGGTACTGCCAATTGGTCTCTCACCACCAGTGACACAACCCTACTTGCTCTCCAACTCATACCGTTCTCTATATCCGCTCTTCTATACGCACTCGTACGTGATATATGTGATAAGGCTAGTCATGTATAAGTGTCCTATTAAGCGCCTTACTTTACCAGGACCTCAACGACGAAAAGAAGCTCAAATCCCAGGGTGCCACCCACGAAGAGATTTCCAATCCTCCTCATCCTAACCTTCGAGGTGGAGCATATCTGGTTACTGGTTTCCAATTTGCCCTTGCGCTGCGCCTCTCCAATTTGAGCGAAGCGTCGCGCGTTCTCGCGTTCCTTCTCCTCCCATTCCATCGCGGATTTGATCCTTCTCTCGCGCTTGTCGCCGGCGGTGCTCTGTCTGTGGGTATATTGCTGTACCACTTTGCGCGCGGAAGCGGCAACCCGCGTCTAGGAGGAAAGTGGTCTATCCCCAAAGGCGGCAAGATTGACGCGAAGCTTCTGATAGGATCAACAATCTTCGGTGTTGGCTGGGGCCTGGCGGGCATTTGTCGTAAGCTTATTTAATTAACATCATTCATTATTAGGCGCTTCTCCTGATCTTACTCGTGCATACCCACAGCCGGTCCTGGTCTTGTCAATCTCGGGCGAGCCCTTGGAGCCGGCGTACCCTCCGCCTTGGCCCCATACGCCGCCTGGATTGTAACTATGGTACTCGGCGGGCTTCTGGTGTGAAGCCGCTATTCATTCATGTCATATTAGTATAATAAATGAGCGTATGCTCTAATAGTAATACACGTCGTTGGAGCGAGTAACTTCCAAATAGATCTAATACGTATCGTTGTTTTACAGAGAGTTTTCAAGGCAGCCATGTATGTACTGGCGCCGCTGTCGTTAGGGGCAGGTGGAGTGGAGTAAGTACGTCCATTGAGTATATTACCTTTATAGGGTAATGCCCTGTAGGCTGTAATGCCTGGTAATGCTCAGGGACTGGATTGTTCCTGGTACTTCGAAAGCCGAGATCATTCAAGGCAAGATTACAGAAGGTGTATAAAATACAAGGATAGCTCTCTATGTAAGCCCACGGCCTATGATTCGACTGTAGTAGCTGGTAGAGCGGTAGCTGAGGGTCCCGCGAGATTTGCCGGTTGCTTTGGTCTGCTACGACCCCATTTTACAGGGATTCGCTCACCATCGATCTCTAAGCCATTAGCCCATGCTTGTGCAGCGGTTTCCGCCACAGCTCGGTCTCTGAAGTTGATAAATGCACATCTAAACCGGCAAAGACGTTAATACTGTAAAAAATCCTTGAAGAGAAGCTCGCGTACCTTGTTTTTTCAACATGTACTACAGACTTAAGCTGCGTGGCTTGGATGCTGGGCAGAGACTGCAGCACCTGCGTGCGGATGCTTAACTCTGTGGAAGTGGGGGAAAGAGAAGATAGAAAAAGTGATGTCTGGAGCAATTGTAAGTGAGCAAGACCCGTTAAATTTGAGATAATACTTACCACTGCGACGTCGTCTGGAGGCTTCAACCCTTGTGCCTCAGCGTGCGAAGACATGATTTTACGTGCGACTGGGTCGTTGCGCCCATGATACCGGTCCTGCATGTTTTGATGGGCCAGCTCATTGTCGGCAGGTATCTCATGGCGGTATGGACATTCTGAACCGCGCTTGCACTCGCCTTTTGAGAAGAACGAACACACATTCGGCCTGTTTCGCTTGTAATACGGATCGGTCCTCGCCAGTTGCTTCAGCATTTCCTTGCCGGCAGAAGCAGCTCGTCCTGAATCCAGTCCTGACTTGTTCCCGTCCAGCTACCGACAAAGTATGTTAAATCCGACTTCCCTTGCAGCGCGTTGAATGCTACTCACTTTGCCCTCCATGTTCTGCGCATAGTACTCCCTGTTGATATCACTGGTGGGGGCTTCGTTCGCGAGACCCAGAGCTGTGTCCCTAACTTGGGTAGGCAGACCATATTCGAGGTCCAAAAGACATGTTTGGCACACGTTCTTGATTTTGGCACAAGTCTGGCAGATGACAGTAGTTTTGAAGCGCGCTCCTGAGCCTGGATTCCATCGGAACACGGTGAAAGGACGCGCACAAGTTCCACACGAGCGTCCATATTCTTGTTTTGACTGTATGAGCATTAGCCTGACGCTTTGGCGACAGTAGACGAGACATACCATCCGGATGAACGGATTAGAACCCAAACCTTGATATTATTTAATTAGCAATACTCGAAAGTAAAAAAGCCACGGGGCATACACGTCTCGCACAGAATGGGGAATTCACTCTGTTCCCATCCTGCTTTGTTGATGTCGGCTTTCGGTGGCATCGTGGCGAGGAAGTGCTGGACGTTGTCTGGAAGAGTCAGTGCCACGGTTCGCAACGGTGGACTTGGTGGACTCAGTGCTGACTAATTACCCAGTCACGCCCTAGATAAGAAGCAGCAGCCGCGGCCCGGAGCGTTTCTCTGAACAACCATGGACGCGGACGACACTTCACGAGCAGAGCGCCTAGGCGGAGGATCGCTTCTCGTTGCTTGGCAATTAAACGACAAAAACGTCCTCGTCGTCGGTGGCGGCGAAGTAGCGTCCCAGCGCATTGAGTCTATCCTCACCGCGGACTCGTACATTACCGTGATTGCTCCTGAGGCAGGGCTTCATCCTCGGACGAAACGCTTTATTGACCTTCGCGCTGACCGGATTTCTTACCATAATCGGCCCTTTAAAGGGCCCCAAGATCTGGATGGAAAAGACATGGTACTTACTGCACTGGACGACAACTTCCTCTCTCGACACATCGTGGAAATGAGCCGGGAACGAAGGATCCCGGTCAACGCTGCCGACATTCCCGACCTCTGCGATTTCTACTTCGGTGCCCAGATACGAGATGGCCCACTGCAAATCATGATCTCCACGAATGGAAACGGTCCGCGGATGGCCAGTCTTATCAAAACGCGACTGCAAAAAGGGCTGTCTGGCCGAGAGGGAGAAGCGATCACCAAGGTTGGCCAATTGAGAAGTAAACTCAAGGAGAGGGCCCCAGGAGTAGGAGGCACCCTGGGACGCGAGAGGATGAAGTGGATGTCTACTCTGTGCAACAGCTGGGAGATGGAGGATTTTACGCATTTGGATGACACCCTGATGGACAAGTTGTTAGACGAGGGCTGGAATAAAGACAAGCGGGTACCCAAGCCTCAAGAACTCGGACTGCCGATCCGCTTCTATTACTTGTCTGCACTCTTTTCAGCGACGCCTATGCCCATTTTCCCAACGATTCTGGCTTTTGTTGCTGGAGCACTCGCCGCAACATCATTTATCTCATATAAGCGTTGAAACGTTGGGCAGTATCGAACGAATGCGCAAGAGTTCTAATTAATGTGAACTACTAGTTTAATGACACTATAATACATGCGTTTTGGGCTCTTATATACTTTTGGGTATTTAAGGATCGACGTAGCAAAAAATGCGGCTGAAGATTGCTTGGATAGATATCCTGCCAAGTCGTCGATGTTCGCTTGGGGGGAGGGCACAAAAATACCCGTTCCTGCCTTGCATCAGAACAGCTTTCTTGAATGCTCTCCGTACCCGTCGTGTCAACATGATTAAAGCCTATCGGCTCTCCGAAATGTCATTCCCGAGGACCGCCGCTCAAGGCTGAAGGAATGTACCGGGAGTGAATTATGCCAATGTGCGGTTGGCATTAATGTATCCTGTTCCGTAACAAGAATAAAGTAGTTGGAAACAATCTGGATCAGACAAATCTGCCGAAACAATCTTGAAAGACGTCGCAAAGAATTCTCGGACGTCACGCAGGAATTGTATTCTATGAAGAAAAGTATGAGTGTATTTGCCTCGAGAAAGGTAACATGCCACTGACGTTTTAGGTGTTGGCTCTCCCATTCTGCACCGGCCTACATCTTCGCTTCCTAGCACCATCATCAAGAGTATGAAGGTTTGATGTTTTTGATCAACGCATCCGCCCTTTTCCACCTCCGTTAACAGTGCTCGCGTTGCTTTTAATCCTATGTCTTCAGGTGCAACGCCTGGCTCTGCGATAGCCTCAGAGCAATAGATTGCAGAAGTAGTCGTTTCAGCAAGCAGTGTTAAAGCATAGCCAGGAGACCTATGCGTCTACGAATTAGCCTAAAAACGGGAAAAGGTTGAACATTACGCACTTTCCACTTTCATCGCCTTTATAAACGTCTGAATATAGATAGATATCGGGAATATACCGGTTCAGGATTGACCGAGATGCTTCAATCATACGATTTGAGAATTGCGGATTCACTCGAACAGCATGACTGCACAGCCATTAGCAAAAAGGGTATATGCAGGAACCCATAGACGCACGCAACCCCACGTATCCGTTTAACTTTTCCTGGCTCCACAAAATTAAGCGTTTTAACTTGCTTAACGATTGGGCATAGGAATTGAACTTCCCCGCCGCCTCCTGGGGCGGCGCCACGCCTCTTGATCTATGTATAACTACTTTATAAACATATTTCGAGATCTCAGGAAAATATTCCGTACCCGTAATTCCAATCCTTCTGAAACACCAAATAGTTGTAGGTGAGGTAGCGTTACCGTACGCAGGATGTCTGCCTGAGACATTGGTAGGATAAGCGGACGGCTAGTATTCATAAAAACGCGAACTTACAGAAAGATCATGTTCCTCTGTTGTGATTCCTTTCAGAGTGATATTCAGAGGCTTCTTCGCGAAAGGAGCCAGCATTATCACAGGTTCAAGAAAATATCCTATTCCTCTCGACAGCGTGCAGTCGTGTTGTAGCGTTCCACCAGATACAATGCCGGGCTTGAGGAGAATCGTGGTACCTGATCCCGTTATTTTTTCTGAGGGTTAGATATGTGGGTAACGACATACCGGTCACCGAAATTTCGATAACAGTTCCATTTGTAACCTTCTCCAGTAAGCGCAAGAGACTTATTTCATAATCTGAAGTCGAAGGCTTCAATACTCCTTGTAAATATTTGTCCCTCAAGAGAACACACCTCGTAAGCCGGGATTTTTATCCTCAGAGCGTATTTTGTCTATCCGGACGTGCTTCCCACTGAGTATTGAGAGAACGAGGCGGTTTCGTAAATGCTGGTGGCCGCTGAAGTGTACGAGGGCGCTTGGTTGTGCCATGTGAAAGAAGTGCTCGACAAAAAGTGGGAACGTTGCTTGAACGTTGCCAGTGATTACTTGAGAAACTTGAACGCGATCGGAGATGTCCTAAACGAGAAATATTCGTCGGGCGCTGACCTGCAGGCTGACTCAAGCCTTTCCCGCTTTCATCATCTAATGGCATCCCAAGAAAATGGTACATCCGCCTCGGCGGACTGGCCCGGACGCTACCACCACATAGACCAGGTCTTGAATACGCCAGGCCCGCGCACTGACCCCGGCTTTCTGGCTGGCGACGGCGTATGTACTCCCGAGAACTCATTCTCAACAAGTGCCTCAAGTCTTTGACTTTCAGGTCAAAGATTTCTTGCGAAATCAAGCGAAGATCCTGGTGATCGGAGCAGGCGGCCTTGGATGCGAAATTCTAGCCAACTTAGCGCTAACTGGCTTCAAAGACATTCACGTTATCGACATGGACACGATAGATATCAGCAATCTGAATCGACAATTCCTCTTCAGGTAAGTCATGCGAGTATCGGGACTTGAGACCTCACTGATACTCTTTACCAGACAGAAAGACGTAGGGTACCCGAAGGCGACTGTTGCTGCAGAATTCATTATGAAGCGTGTCCCAGGAGTCAAAGTGACGCCGTACGTCTTGGTGTATGTATAATTCAATACTTCCTGACTCCCTCAAGTTATTTTGGAAAGATACAGGACAAAGATGACGAGTATTATATGCAATTCAACTTGGTGATTTGTGGGCTGGACTCAGTAGAAGCACGGCGATGGATGAACGCCACTCTCGTAAATCTCGTTGATCCTGAAAACCCCGACAGCTTAAAGCCCATGATCGACGGGGGGACAGAAGGTACTCGTTCTCGCTGGTCGTTCCCACCTCTCAATCTAATTTGTGCCAGGCTTCAAGGGTCAGGCTCGTGTGATTCTCCCTACCATTACATCATGCTACGAGTGCTCACTCGACATGTTCAACAAACCCACCGCATTTCCCATCTGTACTATTGCCAACACCCCTCGACTGCCTGAGCATTGTATAGAATGGGCATCCGTATTAGAGTGGCCAAGGGTACATGGAGGTGAGTTGCTTTTTGTTTCACTAAATCCCAGCTTGTTTACATTGTTACATGCCTCTGCAGAAAAGAAGATGGATACAGATGACCCCGAACATATTGGGTGGCTGTACAAAATTGCGTCCGCCCGTGCTGCAGAATTTAATATCGAAGGAGTGACATGGTCCCTAACTCAAGGAGTAGTAAAAAACATCATTCCAGCCATTGCATCAACAAATGCTGTCATTGCAGGTTCGTTCTCTTCAAAGTCGATGTCGAGGTATATGAATAAACCTACATTATCTATGCAGCCGCCTGCTGCAATGAGGCGTTTAAGATCGCGACTAGCTCTGCGGCCTTCTTAGACAACTATTTCATGCTTATTGGAACGGATGGAGTGTACTCCTACACGTTTACTCATAAGAAACGGGATGATTGCCCTGTTTGTGGTGGCGAAGCGCTGGAAATGACCATAAGCCCTGAAATGACTGTCGAAGAGCTCATCGAGACTTTGACCGAGAAGCAAGATATGTATGTCCTGATAATTGCTTGGTATTTCTATCCGTGCTCACAGTATGTTGTTTTGTAGTCAAATCAAGAAGCCGTCATTGTCAACATCAGCACCCACAAAACAGATTTACCTACAAGCACCCCCACAACTAGAAAAGGCTACACGTCCTAATCTAGAGAAAAAAGTCAAAGAATTTGTACAGGAAGGTGGGGAGATAACGGTCACAGCAAGCACCCTACCCTTCAACCTATCTCTGCGCATTTCTTATTCTACGCCGGCATAAATCCTTTATACTGGGTACTGTTGCCACGAATAACCTTTTCTCTCTGCCATTCCGATATTAGTCACTGCTTTTTGATGCTACGTGGTAATGAATAAACTTCTGTTACAAAGAGAATGCCCTACATAATTTCAGGGAACAATTATAATTTTCGGTCATACCAATGTATAGCACGAATACCAAGAGCTACTTGTACACGATAACAACTCTTCCGTAATCACCATCTCCTGGCCCGCGCCCCATAGTCAAAAGCCATTGCTCCAATAATGGCCAACCAGCCTCAAATCTTACACTTAACTCGTCGGTATGATGTTCGCCATCGAGCAAGCCCTGCAGACCTAGTGGCACAGTTGGCGACGATGATTGGCCATTTCCCGACTGCATTAGATGCGGTGTGGAGGGTGAACGGGATATACGGTTTACACGCGAAGGAGTCAGGGTGACCTTGGTGGCAACTGGAGACGATGGAGGAGCGATAGGCGTAACCAACGAGTGCCGCCGAGTCTCCGTCCGTCCGCCCGACGCCTCTTTAGTCGGGCTCGCCTGCGAGGTATTCGGCGGCAAGTGTGTGGTGGAAGTATCGCTGCCGGTGTGCGTTGTCGTCGCGTTGGGCGATGACTGGCCAGCGACACGCTCGTGTTGGTAGTTGTTGATCCACGAGTGGCGCGGGCTTGGGAGCGCGGTCGCGCTCGACTTCTCGCGGTTCCGGATCTGCTCCAGAACTTTTTCTGCCGCGCTTGCTCGCCGCGCACGGTGCGACGCTGTGATGGGCTGCGCCGTTGGGAGTGGCGGTTCGATCACGCCGTATGCCATTGCTTCGGGGGCTTGACTTGGAAATGCCACGGGCTGCGCATGCGTGTAAGGTAGGCCAGAGAGCAGTGGCGGAAAGCTCTCGTCAGGTACCTGTGTGCCGTATGGCGAGATGCGCAAATTGTTCGAGAGGCTAGTGCGCCGTTGGCGCGCTTGTATCAAATCTGGCGAAGGATTAGGTGGGCTTTCTGGTTCGTATACTGGGTCATCGATCAGCTCTGATGGGTCTGGTGGTATGTAGACTGGATACCGGTGGATTCGCCGCAGAAACCCCTAGAAAAACAAATTAGTGAACTATAACAGAGTAGTCAAGGACACTCACTTTGATGACGCCGAAACTGGTGAATCTGCGGACGTCTATACCTAGAGCTTCAACATCAAATTCTTTCATCCAGTCAAATATGCTCTTTCCCGGTCTCAACCTAGAATACAGATGTAGAAGCTTTGGCCAGTCAGGTATATTTCTACCTGGGGACCAATTAGATAAATTCCTTGGTCGTCTGAAGATCACGATAACCAACCTTTCCTTGTCACGTAGGGCCCGCATTCTTCTTTCACATGCGATTCGTCAGCTAGCCATTGTATGCTTTTGCGAAGGGTATACATGTTGGAATACTGGAATATGTCTATCATCATGATGACTTGGTAATAGCTGAAAGCTACTCAGGGGAAGAAAAAAACAATACAAAGTAGAGCAACTCACAGAAGGTGAGATATAGCTTGGCGGGTCAAAGAAATATCAGAGTCAGCCAAGTGTGCGATGCGACTAACATGGTTTACGCCATTGATGTGTTCGCAGACCTTGGGTAAATTCCATCAACATTTGGGCTGTAGCCATTGGCATGCCGGCAGACCTTGAGCATAGTGAGGTCCCAATTCTCTTCAATTCTCTTCGTCAAGTTGATGAGAGCCAGTGGCACCATCCAGTCTTCAAGAGGAGGAGGATTTGGATAGAAGGGAAATATCTTCAACTCAATGGAGTTGAATTGATCAATTGCGATAGAGGTCTCAGAATATGAGTTCAAATCTTCATACAACTGTTCAAGGATAGCGTGCACAGCTAGGGAGGTTGTGGGCGAAGATAAAAATCCAGATTCTTTCTAATGTACTATTCAGAGCGAGCCATTACAGGTGTTGTCGTTGTACGCACCTCACACGATTCTAGGACCCGGCTTACTTTTCTAACCACAGGCTCATAGCAACTCAGGTCTGCATCACGATCGAACACGAAGCAGAGATTAAAGCGAAAGTAGTTGCGTTCGTATTTTTCACTTTCGAGCTCAACAGGAAGTCCAATAATGCGATGTTTCTGCGTTGTACAAGTTACTAGTCTCCCGCACAGCTCCGGACTGGGGATTACAAACATTGAAATGTCGACGAATTTGAAGAGGGTGCGCTGAGTAGAATTAGATCGTTTCTGTGGTGAAGGAAGGCGCCGACTACGCGATGAATAGAAGTCTGTCGGCGATGCAAGAGAGGCGCTCGAGTTACGTGAAGGGAGTCCATCTGTCGTTGGATAAGATACAACAGGCGATGTGTCCGAGGAGGGCGTTGGAGGCAAGGAGGGGTTTCCGTTCGCGTTGGACGGTCCAGTGTTCGAAACAGCGATAAGACCTTCGGGAACTTGGTAGACAATCTTTGGGCCCTGGTGGATGTCAAAGACCGCGTAAAAGACGGACTGGATGCGGGGTAAGAAGGAATCGCCGTGGTCGGGCATTTTAGACGCGTTCAAGCCGCCCACTGCCAACGCAAGTAGTACAGGCAAGTACCGTCGAGATGTCCCACGGCCCGCACTCCGTCCTTTTGTCACTCCTACATGCTCCTCTGCGCAACTAAGTTCGCCACGCGACGCGCCTTCTCTACCACTGCTCCCCTCCTTTCTGGGCATAACAAGGTACATCAATATTTTATCCGCTCGCGTGCTATATTTCTGAGTAGAAGTCAATCTAGTGGTCAAAAATCAAGGATAAAAAGGCGGCGCATGACGAGCAGAAGAGTGTTTTGTACACCAGGTTCAATCATGTAAGTATCCGTTGGTGTCATACCTATCTACTCATATAGAAATATCACAGGAAATTCTCATCGCGGCCAAAAGTCGGTATCCATGTCAGACTTGAAGAATGCTTTTTCTGAACGTTGACTAGGAGGAGGCTCTGCCGACCCAGAGAAGAACGCGCAATTGGCAGTCGTCATAAAAAAGGCCAAAGAACAGGGCGTGCCCAAAGATAATATTGCCAAGTCCCTTGCCCGTGTACGCATTGTCCTTTGCTAGTGCCAGCGCCTAATGACCGAGTCTCAAGACAGTGTATAAAAGGAGAGGGTCGCACTGGAGAGCGCTACACTTATGAAGCACTCTTAGGCGGTTCCGTCGGAATCATCATGTGAGCTTTCTGCGGACCTTTCGCAAGGTTAAGCGTCTAATATGGTGAAGAGAGTGTGCCACCGACAACGTGAATCGCACCATACACGACGTCCGAGAAGTCGTGACTACTCACGGGTTCGTCGTGGTATAGCTAAATCTGCCATTAGTTTTGATGTAACTCCCCCTTATCTTTAGGGCACACATGGCGCCCGTTAAATTTATGTTCAGCCGACTAGGATGCGTAACGCTTGAGCTATCAGATACATCCTCCGATACTTTTGGGCACATCATGGACGTTGCTCTCGAAAATGGCGCTACAGATTACGACGAAGCTGGCAGAGGAACGCAACAAGCCACACGCTTTTGGGTCAGATCCTCTGCTTTGCAGGATACCATATGACTCTAACTTACGTATATTCTTGACAGTTTTTCTGCGATACGCAGGATGTAGTCAAGTTGGAGGATGCCATTTCCAAGTATGAAGAGAAATTTGGAGCAAAAGTAGAATCGGCGGAGATTGCATATGTCCCAGTCGAGCGCGGCCTGGATGTCGACGCAGACATGAAGCAGAAAGTGCGACGACTCGTGCAAACCCTGGAAGAAAACGATGACATATCGCGAGTTTGGACAACGCTTGGCTTCGAGCGCGGCGCACAATCACAGCCCTAGTAGAGGTTCTAAATATCCAGTCTTGCCAATATTCATCTTCTGAAGAAATTCGCCGAACCATTTCTATCGCACAGCCTGAACTACACCTTCATGCGTTGTCTCCGCTCCGCGAAATCCTTTGAATTCGGGAGACAGTCTAAATTTAAAGAACGTTATGGACAACCGTTTCCGTTGCGGCGATGCTTCGTGGACATGAGGTGACGGGTCAAAGATGGTTGCGTTGGCAGTCAGTTTGGTTTACAAGGTTTTCAAAGTGAGTTTATGGGCCGGCTCAGCGGAGAGACGCTGCATGAGAAGCTGCGGGCCTCGAGACATAATCATGCTCATCGTTGGATTCAGAGTCTCTTTGGGACATAATATTCATCGTAAGGCACCTCACTTCCCAGTACAATATCGGCCGAGTCAATCCTCTCCCTAGCTTTCTCTGTTAGACAGATAATCATTGCTATGAGGGAACAGTGTCTATGATCGAACGGTGCGATGCTGTGTCCGCGATGCGCCGATGCCTGAGAGCTTCACGACATATAAAAAATCATGGCCACTAACTGTTGTGATATGAACAAGGCTCCAATTTTTCAGATGGGACATTTGTAAACATACAACTGAACAAAGCAAAAGATATGACGGCAAGAAACAGAGAAGGGCCAATCGCCGCCCAGAAAATAACATAGGTAACAAGAGTGTCCAGAGCCGGTAAGTATCAAGAAAGAAAACTCTCGGAGGCGACGTCACTGCTATTTGCACACCAGCTCGAGCATGTACTGTTGCAGCATACCCAACTTGAGCTTGCCGATGTCCATCACGTTCTTGCGTTCTTGGGCGCTCATCCTGCAGAACTCGCGCATATCGAGTTCCGTCTGAATGCCAATGTGCACCAGTGCAGGCAGGAGTTCAGCAACGCCAAGGGCGTGCAGGCGGGCCCGTAGCGCTGTAGGCGCTCCGACAATGTCGATTGGTGGGTGTTTCCTGCATGGCACCTGCTCAACGGTCACCACTGACCGAGGTTCATGTGCATCTGAGTGATCAAAAGAAGCGAATGCTGAATTGTCCATCAAGACACCTTGTTCATTCTGTCATACGCACCGTCGCTATTTAGTTGAAGGCGCGAAGGATAGAGAGAAAAGTACGTGCGAAAACATCAATGAATGCTTCTTCTTCTCGTTGGGAGTCATACTGTGGAGTGGTACAGCCGAGCATTTCCTGGCGGTGGTTCAGATAGAGTCGGATAGGCCAGTAGCCAGGGTAATGCCTGAAATACACTGGGCGCTCGTCCACAATCTAAGGTTTGAGATTATAATGAGCCAATTTTCTATATATTGAAAGGCATGTATATAATGAAATTAAAGGCCTACCGCACGAATAGTAGCCCGCAGGTGGTCAATCACAGGAAATTTAATGATGAAGAGCCTCGTAGAATGTGTGTCCATGATGTTCTATGATTTATTTATTTATTTAACTTAATTTTCAATTTTTGCACAGGCAGGCAATGAATTCAACCGCACCAAAAGGTCCTGAAAAATGGCATCGTCATTTTCCAATGTCATGGCTTTTTGAAGCCAATCCCTGAACTTCTTGCTGTTGGCCAACAGTATTGCGTATTCTTGACAAAAAATTGACGGCGGAACGATGCTTCGAGGGATGCCTTCCGCTTGAACATTGTTGAGAGCTAGTTGTTTGAAGGATTTAAGCAACTTGAATTTGGCCAGTGCATTCATCCGTTCGAGGGGAATGGAGTCTACAAATTCTGATCGAATTGCTTCATCAAGGCAGACCAGGAAATCCAAGTGTTGATCAAAGCATATGCCGAGTGATTGGAGGGTCTTCAGTGTGCATGGGTCGTCTGTGAGTTGCGCCAGTCTGTTATTAAGGAAAAAGTCGATCTCCACCGGTGGTCCGCATAAGTAGCAAAGGGCGGTTCGGATAGAAACTGTTTCCGAGGGCAAGTGAGACTTGTGAGGTCTTAGGCCCTCATTACGAAGTAGTTGGAACTGATTTTGAAATGGTCTACCGGTGAATGTAGATGTTGAACTTCCAACTTGTGATACGACCTGGGTGCGTCGCGATTCGGAGGTGGGCGAATAACAAGAGGTGTGATCACTGAATCAACGTCAAATATTGCCATGGAACAATAGACACAAAGACTCACGTCGTCTTCCAGATTGGACTCCGTGGTTCTAGAGACGGAGTTCCCTCTCGAGATGTCAACTCTATGACTTCTAGGTCAATGACACTTGGCACTGTTTTACGGCGGTTCCGCTTTCTGCTAGAAGAAAATTCAGACGACAGATATGATGAGGAAAGGGTGTACTGTATGAAAAAACATACAGCACAGTAGCTGACTTCTTGGCAGCACTTAGACACTGTAAATCTTGGGAATACCTGTGTCGGCGACTGGCTTCCTTCATGCCTCGCATATAGGTGATCGTGTATTGCCTGATGGGCCAGTGGTCTTCATAATGGCTAAGAGAAGGCTCCTCTAAGAGTACCTATAGATGGTTACCATGTACCCGCCAAAAAGGTCGATGTAAAGCGAGATGTACCATTTCAATGAGATTTCGCCATTGTCGAGGAGTTATATCATCTGCCTTTCCTCCCAGTTTGAGAAGATATTTACTACTTTCCCTTACAGAGGACTGAAGAAACATCCAGTGTTAGAGGCACGTTGGATAGATTTTGGTAGGACATGCCTTGAAGCGACTGAACTCCGCTGTAGTGGGGTGGGTTGTCTTCATTTGGTGATGAAGTTCATGGTGGTAAACAAACCGCCTTGGTGGTTGTGGAATCCTCATCGCAGTTGACGCGTAAACTACAGAAGAGAATTTGGTCTCAAATGTAAGTGAGTAAAGTCCGACCTCGTTCAACAAATTTGTTTGGACGTCAATTATACTTTCACTGGAAATGGTAGCACATCGTTCAAACTAGAATCTTCATCTTCGATCTTATTCCCCGATTTATAATTAAATATACATTTTTCAGCAGAAACGATCACTGAAATGAGAGCGTGAATAAGATATTCAATAAGATATGCGGCGACAACCGACCTTTTAAGTTTTGCGCGCCGGTCAAGCATGGCTTCTGCCAAACGGCCTTCCTTCCGAGCGCGCTTCAGCTGAAACAAATCAGTTCAGCAGATAAAACTCGTAAGTAATTCTGCCGTTGGTTTCTTTACCTCGGTTTTGTCGGCTGACGAAACAACTGAGCGGCCTGCCCCCCAAGCCTGGTGGATTGAGCTGAGGAAAGAGGTAAAATGTCTAAAATAACACTTTCAGGTAGATAACTTACTTTGTGCTGGTCTCATTGATGGTGGGCGGAGCTGTCTGTCCGTCCTTCCTCTTCTTCTCCTCTTCGTTGGCCTCTTTCTTGTATTTGTATTGAATTTTGACCCAAAAACGTTCGGCAAAACCGACTTCTTCGCTGTCACCTCTCAGTTGAAGAACACCCCCGGCAACTTCGTCTACACCTAGATATTTTTCATAGACATTCATAAAGGCTACCATGCCGTCAGGTAGAACAACTGGCGTCCATTCTTCTTGGGGACCTCGCGCATCCCTATCGGCGGAAACCAGGCCATGTGTATCACATGAAAGGAACTTGCCCTCCCCTGTACCAGTTCTGAGATTTATAGTGATGGATCCAGCTATTCGCGTGATCACCCAGACTTGCGATACATCTGTTGGTGTTCGCTCAAGTACATTCAAAGCTTCCCCGTCTTCGGCCTTGTCCTTGTCCAGAGATTGAAGTGCAAGGCGATTGGTAGTGGAATTATAGTTGACAGATATAGGAGAAGGATCTGATGGATGTACGATGAACGTAGGTCCTCGAAGCTCGTTGACACTCTCTGGGAGAACCCATGTTTCCGGATCCTTGTCGTCAAGTTTTCGCTTGCTTGTGCTTCGCCCTTCTCCTCCGTCCTCTCTCTTTCTTTTCTTCTTTACCTTTTCTCCCTTAAATTTAAGTTTTGATGGTCGAACTTTGTCGGACATGGAGATGAACAAGATGGAACGTAAATCAGTGTATTTGGTGAAGCGCGTTCAAGTCATAGGGGTATCACATGATGACCAATAATTGACCGTGGGAAGTGGCTCCGCAAGCGGAATCATCACATCGTCCACCCTCATTGGCCTCGCCGACCTCAAGACACCCCCCCCCCCACAAAATGAAGTTCAACGCCGGTGCGTACTGCTGTCTGTCCGTATTTCTGAAAGCTGTCACGCATTTCGAACTTTCGCGAGCAATTTCCGTGAAAATCTGGGCTGGATGGCTTTTCGGACTCCCGGATGACGATTTGGGCCGCTGAAGTGGGTACTGACTAAATAACGCTACAGACGTCTCCTCTTCGCGGCGTAAGTCGCGCAAGGCCCACTTCGCGGCGCCTTCCTCCATTCGCCGCAAGATCATGTCTTCGGCTCTCTCCAAGGATCTCCGTGGCAAGCACAACGTGAGCAGGACGCATGAAGCACACCGCAAATTGCTGATTTGCACCTAGTGCCGCTCATTGCCCATCCGCAAGGATGACGAAGTTCGCATTGTCAGGGGAAAATACAAGGGACGTGAGGGAAAAGTTACCCAAGTCTACCGCAAGAAATGGGTCATCCACGTTGACCGTGTGCAAAGAGACAAGTCGAATGGCTCGACTTCGCCCATTGGCATTCACCCCAGCAACGTCGTTATCACTACTATCAAGCTTGACACCGATCGACGCGCTATCTTGGAGAGGAAGGATCGTAACAAAGCTCCAAAGGCGGCGGCTGATGTTGAGATGGTCGAGGTGAGTACACTCACAGATGTTCTATTCTCTAATGGCATCCCCTAATTTTTTAATGCAGTAAATTTACTGTCCTATACTCGTCCCATCTTCCCTTCATCCTCATTCCATGTACACGTACACGAAAATGTAACGGCATGTGTTCTGGAGACCCATTATATACATGCCATTACCGGGCTCGCACACCCTCGCGCCTCAGTCAAGCTTGAACTTCGTCGAATCCCTCCGTGCATCAACGCCAACTCTGATGCAATTTGATTCAGCTACCCTTATATGCGTGTGATGCATGTTTCAAAGGCTGCGCGAGATTCTCAACCACTAACGCCTATATCGTCGAATACGCATCGAGGTCATAGGCATGAACTCTATCCTTCTATCCTGTTTTCTTTCTTCTCGCGATCGCAATAGTATCCGAGTACTGATTGAGCATAAGTGCCTACTTATCATCTCATTCTACCCTTCCAATGGCTGCTGGCCAAGAAATTGTTCAAACAGAGGATATGCGGATTAGAATATGATGTCTTCGTCCTTCCCGCTGAGCAAATCCGTTGCTGCAGTCCCTTCGGACGGTGGGTCGGCTTCTTTGATTGCGAGGGTCAGCCCATCTTGTATGTCAGCCTCGCTTTCTAGGTCGGCCTGTGCTTGCTTTTCTGCGTCGCGAGCGGCGGTATCGCGTTTCTTCTTTCCTTGGACCTTTTTCAACCTAGGTGTTTGGGCACTTAGTATAATCCTCTGTGAGAAAAGGAAATGAATGGCGAACCTGAAGAACTCTTCACGATCCATTTCGTCGAGCTCACTCATGATATATTTGATAGTGTTTTCCAATCGAGGCATAATGACATGTTCAATGGCGTTTACTCGTCGATTCGTCGCACGGATCACTTCATCCAAGATCGTAAAGGCCGTTTGAAGAGATGCAAGTTCCACCAATGTTTCAATTGCCTTAGCATACACCTCTTTTGCTTTCATGATTTGTTGGCCCCCTCTCCCCAAGCCTGTGAGGTTGAAATCTTTGAGAATAGTAGGTCAAGTTCCCTGGATATATTTGCTGAGATACTGATAAACAACGGACCGGATCCCACCGTCCTATCGACTTCGAATGCAGGTAGTACCACACCAGACACATTCTCTTGCTTTGCTTTTACTCTGAAAGTCGCTTGCTTTGCCTGCTCCTGGACAAGGTACGCGATGTCTCCAGTTGCATACGTCACTTCGGCCATGGAAAAGGACGCAAGTTGCATGACACGACCCATCTTCCTCTTGGCCTAATGCTGAATCGGTCAACAACATGTTACAGTTTAATCAGGTTGAAAGACATACCTCGTCAACCTTCCTTAAGATTGCGCGGAATCTGGTTGTCAATGCATCTCGCTTCTTGGCGAGCAGGGAATGGCCCGTCTGGGCACCCTTGAGACGCAGCTTCGTATTCGTGAGAGCCATACGTGTCGCGAAGACATTTTCGCGAGAACCTGTACCAGACATGATGAAAGCGGGAGCGGAGAGCAGAACAGCGGTACTGACACTGACAAATAGATAGAAATTATGTAAGCCATATATTGGCACATTGCAATGCCACCAATATATGGGGGCATAGCTCAGCTGGGAGAGCAGTAGACTGAAGATCTAAAGGTCCTGCGTTCGATCCGCGGTGCCCCCATTTTTATTATTATTTTTATCTCCAAACTGTGCTGTAGCGGCTAGCTGTAGCGTGCACAGTGCATTGCGAAGAATTGATTAAGATTTGTTCTGCCATGTGGGTCTGGCATGTGCACCTAGGCTGTCACTCGCGATCGGTATCATCGTGAGTCCGGACTCCGCAGTTGTGGAATGTGAGTCAGTGACGTTGTTGCAGTGGCTCGACATTTTCCACCACTTTTCCTACGGCAACACTCTTAGGCGTGTGTACTGTTTAAAACTTGCGGAGATCTTAGAGACTTCGACTGGAATATACCAGTGGCATACCACTCAGTGATCGCAAGCGACATTTACGAAGGTTTTCAGAAAATTGATTATCAGGACGATCGCTCAAGCACATATTACTACTTTGCTGCTACTCTAGCTCTTGCGATGGAAACAACGAATAACCTGTGGAAAAAAACACCCCTCATCTATTCGAATCATCTCTCCGAGGTTACTGACTGTGCTGTATATCTCAAGTTAGAGGTGAATATTATTTTCTGGCGAAAATGAAAGCTTTTATCGCTGATATTTCTTGTGGTCCAGAATCTGCACCCATCGTATTCATTTAAATATAGAGGAATATCTTATTTCGTCAAAAAAGCCAACGCAGAGCGTGGCCCTTCTGTACACCTGGTTATCGCGTCCGGAGGCAATGCAGGCTTGGCTGCTGCATGCGCTGCACGGTCTTTCGGTCTGAAGTGCACTGTATTTATCCCGGAAGGAGTGGCAATAAGCACTCTGAAGTTGCTGAAAGAGGAACGAGCTGAAGTTATTGTCGGAGGAGCGCAATATTCCGATGCGTTGAAAGATGCACAGGACCTTGTTTCAAAGGAAGCCAATGCGTGAGTGACTTGACAATTGCCTCGATTTCGGCGTTCTGACATTGATACAGCGTGATGGTTCCCGCATATGACAATCCCATAATATGGGAAGGACATAGCTCCATGATTCACGAGATCAAAGAACAGATCCCGTCGGACCCTGATGCTATATTTTGCAGTGTCGGTGGAGGGGGGTTGTTAGGAGGGATAATGGTCGGGTGTAAAGCAGTTGGATGGGACAATGGTGCGCGAATTCAACCGCTCATTATTTACGCTGACTCTCGTAGTACCGATTGTTGCACTTGAGACTATCGGTTCCGATTGTTTTTATAGATCAATGGCACTCAATGGCAAGGGGTTTAATAGCGAGAACAAGACGCTTCCTCCAGGGATAGATCTCATATTTAACGAGGAGCACGCTGTGCATTTAGCGCATTTCCAGTCCTTTTCTTCCAAAGCGTCGGGATCTCTTGGAGCATCAGAGCCAGCAGCAGGAGTGGTCAAGATGGCCCTGCAGAGAGAAGGCGGAGTAAAGACGGCCAGTGTTCCAGACGAATTGAGCATGGAAACACTTCTGACATTTGCAAGTGAGTGAAGTTGTAAATGTGCAAACCGTGGCTTTGTTGACAATCCCTAGACGACCACAAATTCCTCGTGGAGCTGGCGTGTTCCACCACTCTTGTCCCAGCATATCACTCTGATTTGTTGAATAAACTTGTGGATATCAGTCCCAAAAATGACCGAAGGGCCACACTCGTATTTGTCGTATGTGGCGGATTCAAGATAGACATGCAAACTGTGGCGGAATACCAGAAGTTATTGGAACAAGACCCAGGAGAAACCCGGATTGTGAGGGTTGACGATGGTGAACTGTTCAAGGTTAGAAAGTAGTTTAGATGGGAAAGGATGATGGCCAAGGACGACCGTATTTCGATATCATAAATAAGTTGAATCCGGCACACGTAGAAGAAACCTAGATAGATAAATGAAAAGGCATAACGACAAGGAAGTAAGAAACGAACCACAGTTGAGGCATATGCTCCTTATTGTCCAGATTTGTTGACCCCTTCGATCTCTTTTTGCGCTCTCCGGGCCAGCCTCTCGGCTTTGAATCTTGCCAATTCCTCTCGGATTGCCGATTGCTCCTTCGGAATATGCTGATGGGAGGGTTAGAGGAGTATTTAGTATTACACATGTGCTCAAGTGACAGTACCTGATCTGGACGGCCTAGGGAGGGGAAAAGTTTGTCGCGATACTGAAGCAGTATCATGGAAAGGTCCGTAAAGCAATGAGTGTAGGACACACCGGAATGACGGTACTCTTATACCATTCAGGATCTCCAAAGTGAATCAAAGCAGCGATCGGAACGAAGAGATAGATAGAAAACTTGAAGATTTCGAGGTTTGGTCCTCCCATGGCGAGTAGCGGGTCAACTTCGAAGTTAGCCGGCATCCAAAGTTCCAAACCACATGGGAGACGGAATATTCCGGTGGAGTTGGCTAATGTCCTGAGAGGGGACATTCACCAGTTCAAGTTGTTCACTAGCATTCACCAGCCTAGAGCCTTGACTCCAATCTTAGAACTCCAACATAAGTAACCTCCAATGAACATTTCTCCGCGGAAAACGATTCTATCTCATTGTCGCATATTATCTATTGGGCTCGAAATTTACTCTAAATGATCTCTGGAGCTTTGTTCGACCTTTGAGACTGACTTCAGACTTATAAATACCCATTTCCAGCTCAAGTCTCAAGTGACAATCTGGTGACATCACCTGGGGCCCGCACATTGGCAAAAGTGACGCTCCTTCCCCCAACGATATAAAGGCACTTGTTTACCCTGGAAATCTTCAAGCCGTCGCCAACTCTTCCTCGCCATGGCTCTTTCCAAAGTATGTGGCAGCTGGTAGTACGCTTCACCCGAATTTCCTGACAATGTATCATTAATGCACCAGCATGTTAATCCGACCAGAATTCTGCAAGAGTCTCGAGTACGCCGCCCGCCTTTATTGTGCCGACCGTTAACTGATCTTTGTGCGTAAAGGACCAACATGCCACGCACAAGGGCAGTCATATGATTGTGTCTAGCGGGACAAAATACTCGTACGGAGAGCGCTACGCAACTGACCCGATTCCAAAGTACAGTTTGGCATCAAAGGTATCTATCTCAATAATCTTCCAGTCAAATGGACGACATTGCTCAACGGCTCTTCAGGGAATCGGTGCCGATGCTGCATATAGAGTCATACATGACGAATTGAGCTTGGGTACGCTGAATACCTGAATTTTGCGCCGTCGGTTCGATCTTATTGTGTCGCAGATGGTTCCACTGTCCTCAACTTAGCATCATTTGTCCATACTTGGATGCCCCCTCAGGCGGATCTCCTCGTTCGGGAAAATATGTCCAAGAATTTAATCGGTTTGTATATACTGAAATATTAGTACATCTCTGACACTGATACTTCTTAACGCTGGCCACACAGATACAGATGAATATCCGGCGACTCGTACGTATCTTATGACGTTTTCTGCTGCTCTCCTGCTCTTATACTATATTATGCACCTGTAGAGGTTCTTCACACGCGTTGTGAGTACTCTAGATTGACCTGAGGTACATCACTTATTCACGTTGGCCTAGGTGTTTCTATTCTAGCAGATTTGTGGCATGCCCCTTCTGCCAAACAAGCCATAGGGACTGCGACTACGGGATCATCAGAAGCCATCCAATTGGGTGGATTGGCCATGAAAAAATTGTGGCAAGCGCGCCGTAAAACTGCAGGGAAAAGTATACACGAGCCTGGGTGTGTCACTATTAATTGCGCTACCTTTGTAAAGCTGACGTCTCGTAGACCGAATATAGTCATGGGTGCGAATGCGCAAGTGGCGTTGGAAAAATTTGCACGTTACTTTGACGTCGAATGCCGTCTTGTGCCAGTATCCGTTGAAAGCAAATACAGATTGGACCCAAAGAAGGCCATGGATTACATAGACGAAAACACCATCGGCGTATACGTGATCCTTGGCAGTATGTTTTCTCGCACGTCTTCCGTCACTCTACCTAAATGTTCTCAAAGGTACATACACTGGGCACTATGAACCTGTCAAAGAGATGTCGGACCTCTTGGACGAACTTGAAGCCAAGACTGGAATTTACGTGCCTATTCACGGTCAGTTAGCTATGGAAAAATACATCGGTTGTTAGGTTAATTTAGTGTTCATAGTTGATGGTGCTTCTGGGGCGTTTGTAGCGCCTTTCGTCACTGTGAGTTAGGTTATATGCTAAGATTTATATTCACTACTAACAGGTATTCGCAGCCAAAGTTGGTTTGGGACTTCAAGTTACCTCGTGTTGTGTCTATCAACACCTCGTAAGTGTTGCATTCTCCGATCACGATGCTGCTTTACTAATGTATGCACGTTAGAGGGCACAAGTTTGGACTGAGTTATGTTGGCGTCGGCTGGGTTGTATGGCGGGACAAAGCTCACCTCCCGAAGGAACTCATATTTGAGCTTCACTACCTTGGATCTGTCGAGTACTCCTTCTCTTTGAACTTCTCTCGTCCTGCGGCCCCCATTATCGCTCAATACTTCAACTTGCTGCACCTTGGATTTGAAGGTTATCGTGCTATTGGTCTCGCTGATATGGAAAATGCCAGGCTCTTCAGTCGTGCTTTGGAAAAGACTGGCTACTACACTGTCCTCAGTGACATTCATCGCGCTCACGGCGCCGCTCACCAGGAGCGAATTGATTCGTCAGACATAGAGGTTAGCCTCCTTTGCTCTAATCTTTACATTTTAAACATATACCAATTGACATGCTATTAGGCTTATGAACCAGGTCTACCAGTTGTCGCATTCCGATTCAGTGATAATTTCAAGCAGAAGAACCCTGATATCCAGCAGAAATGGATCCAGACTTTGTTAAGAGCGAAAGGCTGGTAAGTCGGCACTCTTCAACGCGCAGAAGAATACTGAGCAGCTTGCACCGGCCGGCAATTAGGATTGTTCCTAACTACGAATTACCACCTGCATTGGAGCAGGTTGAGATTCTGCGAGTTGTCGTCCGCGAGAATTTAACTGAAACGGTGGGACTTGTTTTTTTTCCCGCGTGTTTGAAAGCACTGAATTATTTTTGTTGATTGCTATTAGCTTATTGATAAATTACTTGGGGATCTGGTAGGCTTGCTTTCTCGTACCGTGAATGATATACGTTGAACTTACATCTAGATCGAAATCACCGAGCAACTAGTCAACACAGGCTCTGGGATGCATGCGTTGGCTATGCTCGGTAATATCCAGAAGCCACAGAAGCACGAACACACCGACAGTAATTTCCAAGAAGGAGAAGGAAGTTCGTCGAGTGGGACTTACGCTCGAACGTGTTAAAAATACTTCTGTGCGCGTGCTGAGTACTGAGTTATCAAATGACCATGAAGTGCATTCGTCGAGGGACTGATTCCGTGTACTATTAAGTAATAGACAAAAATTTTGAACGCCGGAGAACAAACGGACATATATATAATACGTACTTTTTGTAGCCATTCCGCTGACTGGAGTCAAAATGAAATGTATATATTGTGTATCAACAATGGCAACTTGCGCGTCAACTTACCCCATACATATTCGACAAAATTGCAGTTGAGGCCAATTTGAGCTCGAGGAAAAGCTGTAAGGTAAGTATGTATGCACATCTGATGTACAAGGCCACAATTGATCACAAACGCGACAACAAAGCCAAACTTCGACGCGACACCCGGCAGACGCGTCGAGTCGGACAACCTATAACTTTCACGCACACGGCTGACCACAGATCGATTGTACTCCTTGCATCGGACCCTACATCCCTAAACCTTTCTGGATGGCTTTATTGGGCCACATGTAAGTGCTTTGCGTCGTATTCCCTGCGTTCACTGCTCAAAGTTTAGATGCGGTCCTTAGCGATGTTGGGTCACCAGCCCTTTCGAGGTCGTCAACCATTGTTGTAGTGCCCAGCGAGAAAACGCCCTCGTTTTTGATTGGGCCCGCACAGAAATCCTATAAACATCAATACTCAAACATATACTTCATAAGGCTACGGCTCCTCCGCGAGTTTGTGGAAGTCAATGCTCAGCGGCGTTGGGAGAACTTAGCAGGTATATAAACCTGCTGAACTTCTCAAATTTCCATTCATAACATCTGGTCCCTCAGAGAGACCTTCCCTGGTTCCTCGTGCCCTGGAGGTTGAAAAGGGTAAACTTTGTTATATCATCGGGACCATCTACATGGACATGCCACTAAAACCAAACGTTATGGACGACATTGCACGCGATGTGAGCACCACTATGCTGTCTTTCGATGCTGTCTGACGTACTGTTTTCACTCTGTTAGCAATCAATCCCTGGCCCGCCTCCTCCAATCAAATTCTGTTCCCCTGAAGATAGTATCATGCTGGAGGACGAATCTGGCCGAATAGGACTCGTTGGGGACCGTGTCAGAGATGCGAAATTGGTGACCGGAATCATCGTTGCGGCGCTGGGAATGGAGACTCCAGCAGGGGATTTTGAGGTGATTGATTTCTGTTATCCAGAAATGGCACCTCAGCCAACAACTGCGGACGTGGTTTCGGATGAAAAAATGGACGTAGACGGTGCGTTGCAATGTTGTAAACTGCTATAATTGTGCATAGTGACCTTGTTCGTTTGGAAGATTCCGCACATCCTGAATCGCCTGATGAATGGATAGCTGCCATCTCTGGTCTAGATGTCGGCGCGACGTCGCCTTCTGACGCCCAAATACAGATGCTGGCAGAATATCTAATCGGAGAAGGCGGAAATGTTGATGATCAAGTTGCTTCTGCGAAAATCACACGGTTGATAATTGCGGGAAACTCTCTTGCTGCGGTGACCCCGACTGTGACTGAATACGCTCCGAGTATAGACGAAAAAAAAGCTGTGCGTGTCCACATTGTAATTCGTAACTCCACTTAGTTAACAGAACGCTTATTGTATTATGACAGCAACGGTATGGGTACGATGGGACAAATTTCTCGGCCCATCCGGTTCTGAGTCTGTCATCTACTCTGGCTGATATCGCCAGTGCTCTGCCAATACACATTCTTCCGGGAGAATCAGATCCTTCTGGGACTATCATGCCCCAGCAACCTTTTCCTCGAGCTATGTTTGGGGACGCAGCGCGATACCCGACTTTCACCTGCGAAACGAACCCAACATATTTAGCGCTGGCGTCGGACACGGAGGCGGATTCTTCATCGAAGGTCACCCGCCCGCCAATGAAGAGAAATATATTGATCAATTCCGGGCAGCCATTGAACGATATGTTCAAATATCTTCCTTCGCCGCCTAACACACGCTTGTCTCTATTGGAGTCCACGCTCAAATGGCGACACATGGCACCAACTGCTCCCGACACTTTGTGGTGTCATCCCTACTTTGCGGAAGACCCGTTCCTGATATCAGAGACGCCAGATATATATATCGTCGGTGGGCAAAAGAAATTTGCAACAAAATTGGTGGTGGACCATCAGCAAAAGTCCAAGCAGGCGGGCAAAGAAACTATCCGATGTCGTATAATTATGGTCCCCAGCTTCGCCGAAACGGGCGTATTGGTCCTTGTAAATCTGCGGACATTGGCTGTGAAGCGCGTCATTTTTTCAGCAGTCGGTATGACTACAGGAGGGAAAGTCGAAGTGAAAGGTGGGTATTCTTGACTTTCAGTATCAAAATCATTGTCTAACTATGGTATCGTAGAAGAACCAGTGAACACTCCCAGCCCTGTCCTTTTAGAACCCTTGCAATCCGCACCAAAATCTTCAATGGAATTCGATTAGATTTAGCCTTGCAATGTATATTATCCTTTGTATGAGATATTTGTATGTATATGATATATTCCAGATAAGAAATGTGAGGTGTAACTATCTATTGTAGGTGGTAAAACAGCATACCTGGCAAGATGAATGAGGTGACTGGGTAATTATATGCATAAAATACGAAGCACTGACGCGGCATTAAACGTCCCATTGCATCGCAGAGAATACCCAGTACGACCGTCCTGACCGTTCGTCTTGTTCATCTAGCCAGCACAAACCATCCCTGAGCAGCATATTCTCCAGAGCAGCTCGAGCACGATCCCGAGTCCAGCCCTTTCGCCGAATAAGTTGATCTTCAACTACACGCCCTCCGCCTTCTTGTGCAATGACCAGTATGGTAGTTTGGTCATCGTCCAGGGATTTGACGATACTTCGAACCATCTTTCTACCGTCAACCTCCACAATCTGATATCCTGTGCCAAGGGGGTGCAGTGTCTTGATGCTTCTAACGATGTCTTCTTCTGTGATCTCGCCCCCACTCACGCCACGGAGTTTGCTAACGAAACGCAAAAGCTCAGACAGAGCGATCAAGCCCCCATTCTGTTCTCTTGTACTGACGCATACATCCACAACCTGCACTCCTAGCTCATACTGCCAATCACCCAGACCAAGCAGCTCTGCCCACCAACCGCCCTTCCGGGGGCCCGCGAGCGGATCCACTCCAATGGAAGCGCACATTTGTTGGAAAGCATGACGAAAGGTGGGATCGTTTTTGATTGATTCGCGATGGGTAGTGGCGAAGTGTGCAAGCGCCGTGCGGAAATGAGCCAATTGAGAGTGCAGATCGTCGATTTGTGCTCGTGATAGCTCGGACGAGAGGGCGGCAAAGGAGCGTTTAGACTGTTCCTGGCGGTCGAATGCAGCTAGACCCACGCCTCTCCTCATTTCTTCACTTGGTATTAAGCGAAAAACGGAGAACGGATGAATAAATTGAGTGTAGCCCTAATTATAAGCCGATGAGCGATTAGCATGCCACTGGGTTTCATGCCGGGCCGCGTTAATGGCTGACGTAACTAATGCAGTGCGACTTGGATGACTTGCCAGTGGTCCGAGGTCGTTCAACTTCTATTCCACTCTCATACTTTCCACACTCTGTTGCACCATTTTCCATCATGCTAGGTATTGAAGATTATGGTAGTGATGATGATTCAGATCGAAGCGACTCTCAACGGCCTTTACGGAAAGAGTCAAACGGGCCACCTTTAAAATTCATGACGCAGGCCACAACGTCAAAGTCTCAGCGTGGTCCCAAGAAGATTGCAATCTCTTTACCAAGTTTATCTGCAGTGAAAGATGACTCTGAAAAAGAAGCAGTACAAGATAACAGGCCGTCTAAGAAGAGGAAAGTCGGAGCTGGAGTCTCATCTTTGTTGTCTATGTTGCCCACGCCGAAGGAAAGTAACCCCGCTCCACCCACACAACGTGTCCTCGGCGGAGGGTCTGGACGTGGGATAAATTTCTCAAAAAAATCCTCCGACAACTCCAATAATCCTTTGACTACCGATAATGAACTCCATGGGGACGATTTATCCTTAAGCGCCGAAACTACATCATCGACTCCTTCCACGCTGTTCCGGCCGACTTCGATTGCGAAAGGAAGGAGCAATATATCTGTAGAAGAGACTAGTCTTAATCGACTTAATCAGGCTACGTGGTCAGCAACAGCCCAGTCTCCCGCGCCTTCAAGGTCTCCCGCTCCTGCCTCTGATTTTTTCTCATTTTCTTCCTTAAGTAAGTCTGGCATTATAGCGGTTGCGATAAAATCTCTTACTTCTTCCAGGCTCGTCTTCTAGTTCCAAACCTTCTGCCACGCACAACGATTCTGTAAACGTGCCTAAACACGCTCTGCTTGGATCATTTTCTGCCGCGCCTGAACTGCCAACATTCGAGGCCCCTGAACCAACGCCAACTGACCTATACCCCGGTTATTATCAACTTCCGTCTGGTGCATGGGCAGTCTATGATGTCGAATACTACAGTAAATTTACAAAGAAATGGGAGAAGGAGTACAACGCGCACGTCCGTGCCCTGGAAAAGGGCACAATTAGGGGATTCGAAGGCCTTCAGAATGCAAATGTTGAGGAGATCGACGCACTGAAGGAAATGGAGAAGGCGAAGAAGGAAATTCGCGACAGGGAAGAGAAGAAAGCCGTCACTCAAGGAGCTGACGGAGGCCCTGTTGCTCCTAAGATGAACATAAACGTTAGTGGTCGTCATGATGTTATCGGACGAGAATTGAATATGCCTTATGTTTTCAGGCAAGCAAATTGAGCGGGGTGGCCCGCTCGCGCCATCAACTATCTACGCTACTCAAAGAGGCTTACGAGAATAGGGAAGCCCTGGAAGAGAGAATTGCACAAGGCAAGCGCAATCGCAAAGAAGCAGGCAACAAATACGGTACGTGTATTGATAGTTGCTGTCATCTTACTTTCTCTGAGCATGTGTCGAAAGGTTTCTAAAACATGTACTGTGGTTGCTTTCACTGCTGTAATTCTACTTTGCCTGTCATACCGACTACTCCCCCATCACTGCACCAGACTTGGATTGTTGATTCATCTAGCCATTTCCCATCAATCGTCAATTCCTTATTAACGAACAGGGGATTTGTTGCACGGTATTCAAATCTGCGAACTTTGGCATCTGGATGGTGGAAATTTACGGCCTCCAGCAGCATCTGCGCTGTAAGCGGGCCATGAACGAGGCGCTCTAATCACATTTGATCAAAGAACATTGATTAGTACATGTCCTGATTCCTGTCAGCGAAACTACATACCTGGATAACCTTCTTTCTGGCAGTATTCTTTATCAAGATGTATATGATGCGCGTTGAACATCAACGAAGAATATCGGAAAAGCGTGACTGGTGTTGGTGTATATTTCAGTGAGAAATCTGGCGCGGCCGGAAGGCCCTTGACTAAAGAATCATAGTTGAAATATTAATTCATTCCTCGTAGATTATTTTGAATGTCTGGGGTACATTACCTTCCCTATTGAACACTCTCTGGCGATTGGCGAATACTTCTGCATGGAAATACACATGGCTTCTCTCTTCTACTACGGAAGGCATTCGATTTTCGCCCTGCGATAATTCGATTTTCTGGGTAACAAAAAGCATGGGCTTCCCTTCATCAAAACCCTTCTTCTCCAATTTTGCGACGGAAGATGTACCGTAGGTGGTCTTTCCCACCAAAAGGGGAATTTCGCTGTTCCAAGTTATGTTGCCGCTGGCCCACATCCGTTTGGTGAATGGAGTCGGTGGAGATATGTCTTCATCCGTACCGTCCGCTCGAAGGAGTGTTTCAGGCCGCCTGGCGTGGAAGAACCCAAGGTGGTGACCGAACGGCAGAACATTTCCGACCTGTGGAGCTTCGTACGGCCTTCTCGTGCCATCGCGCGTCGGCAGTGTTATGTACATGTCCGTGAGGTGTTCTGTACTCAGTGAGTCGATTGCTGTATGTTTGGGGGGTGACAAAATCCATTGCTCGAGAGCGACATTTTCGTTGGAATCCGGCGCACTGGCAGTTGAGAACATTCGCCTCAGATCGCCACGTTGGCTGCCTGGATGGACTTCCAATAATTGACACGAGGTGCTCAGGCGAATGGGACCTGCGAGGTTGCGCAGTATCATGGACATCGTGAGGCACTATGGCGGCTCTGCTTAATTTCCGCTAAGAGTTGCACGGCAAGTTTGTGAGCATTCATTTCTTCACGTTGAACGCTACATCGCTTACAGTGCGAGTCATGACATCTCCATCACATCGTTTTCGGTGGGAAGAAAATTTTTGTAGATTTTTTGTGATTTTATTTGGAAGGAAACCCACCAAAATAATGCGATTTCCGTCGTCTTCYCATTTTTTCCCACGGTGTTTCACTTTTTGGGCCCTTCAAGAAAAAAAAACAGGCTCCGAATCAATATTTATCGAAGAGAAAATGTCAATGAAAGGTAGAAATGATGCTAATTAGCACCCTGATTGAAATTTACATGTTTTCTTCCCGATTGGGCAGCATCTCGTAGGATATAGTGGATGTGACCGTAACTGTGACATGCCATATATGGAAGGTGTGGACGTAGGGTTAGGGTCTTGTTTCACTTTTGAGGGCCGAAATCAGATCAAATTTTTGAAAACTTGTCGGATCGGGCTGAAATTCACACCAAAGGTAGCCCTCGCCTATCTGAGCTCATTTCTGGTGTTTTTAGGAAATTTCGGGTGACAAGAAAAATGTAGTTCCAAAAGTGGTATTTTTGTTTGTTTACTGATGGATCAGTGGATGCGAAGTGATGACTCGCACTGTATGCTGGGGATGGGAAAAATAGGAGTTCGGCTATTGGTCGGCTATGTGCACCGGACGGAGATGCCGCGCAGCCTTGCTCGCGGGTGGCCGGGCCAATCCTCCTCGTCCGAGTAAGTAACTCCTTCAACATCTCGGATCCTCTTCAATCTTACGCACTCAGGATGCACTGTAAGTGCTGTCATATCTACCATGCTATTATTTGACATATCGCACGATTCGTCGAAAGGCGTGAAATCATGATTAGCGGCCCCAGCACCGTTACGATACATCAGTTATGCTATCGGTAGTGGAACACTATACTACTTCTATATACGATGTTAAGAGGACCTGTGACACTAAAGTCGTTATATCGCAGGATATAAAAATGCTTTCTATGCCAACATGAACATGCCAAAGACTGCCGATGCAAGAGCAACACCAGCGCCTGTTGTCAGTCTCAGGGCATCTGACGTGGTGGAACCTGAGCCTCCGCCTGAGGCAGTGGTAGTGTCGCTGGCGGGCAGGGCGGTAGCAATACCGTCAACACCGCCCGTCGCTCCGGCCGTGTTAGAGGCCTCCTAGAGGTACATTAAATCTCGTGGTCTCAAATGCAGCATACATTAACCGAGACTTACGTTTGGTGCATTGCCGCCCAGAGCAACGGCAGCCGCCAAGAAGTTAGCATATGTGTTGGTGCCGTTGAGGGGAGCGTTGATGCTTCCCACCATGCCAGAGCCACAATGCGTGAGCTGTCTGCAATGGAACCAGATGGCTATGAATCGGTGTCAGAAACCAATTTATTTGATGTTTGATTGATTTAGCGACTTACGGTTCTCGTCGGTGACGTTAATCGTGAAGGTCGAGGCAGTCACGAGGCCCGAGTCGAAGCCGACTGGGGCACTGGCGTTATTGGGGTCGGCGGCTAAGTAGGTACATGGGTTGGCAAATGTTGATTGCGACACAGAGTGAGGGATGTCTCTATTTCACGAGAAAGAATGTCAGTACGGCCCTACGGCGGTGGCAAGAAATATCTAACCCAGGGAAGTAGAAGGTGACCAGAGAGCCCACAGGCGCCGAGATATTGGCAGGGCTGTAGATGAAGGCACCACCAGCACCAACGTTAATCTAATTACAAGGTCTCAGTCGCTGCTGATACCTCCTTCACCAAATGCCACTAACGTTGATTTGGTTTCCACTGTTCGCGGGCGCGGAAGGAATTACGGCGGCGGCTGCTGAGGTAGTGCTCGGAGCGGCTGGGCCTGGGGGAGGTCCATAGGCCTGGCCGGCAACGAACGCTGGAAGAAGGAAGACAGCAAGCTTGGCAAACATTTTCAGATTCGTGGAAGATGGGAACCTAGGGCAGAGGCAGATGCGCGTCCTCTTATTACTGCCACTCCTTGGCCTAAATATCTTTCTCGTACGGTGCTGCGGAATGCCTCACGCTAGGCTAAGTATGTATGCCGAAGCAGCCTGCACATCTGACGTATCTTGCTCAACTAAGACATATGTTCTCACTGTGTGTTACGGCTGTCGTTACTGTCCAAATTTTCGTGGACGAGGTGAGGAGTGATAGATCAATTGTTTGGTTCCAAAAATAGATATAATGTTTCTACTCTCGTTTAGGATATCACTCATATCCCATTTAGAGGTGCCTTCATTTGTCATATTGTCGATTCATTGACATCTGCCAGGCTCTCTAGTGGCGCATTCCCATGTAACAATAACCAGATAGTACTAACGCCAAATAATTAAACATGAGAGGCTTTCGTGCCGCATATACCACTTGTGCCCAGTAAAATGGGTCAGCGCCACCCGCCCAGCGACCAACAGAAATTTGTTGCCAATTTATATGTAAATCCGATTTCTCCTGTTTGTGCGAATATTCCCAAGTACTAATTGTTCGCCGTCCAGTCTGTAACAGCACAATCAGATCACTTGTCTTAACAACTCGATGAGTAAGTAGTAGATTTCCCAGCCGTAATCCCATAATCTCCCACAATGGACGGCACGCTATCATGCCTATCATGAGCCCTCCGAGATGACCATGCCAGAAGCAAATTTGCCCAGAAACTTCCCATGATCGAGGAGTATGAAAGGTGTTAACTCTAAGGGATTAGCTGCGCTTTCCGCTCACCACGCTTCAGCAACCTCTCGGCGATTGTTGGGCGGGCGGGCCCATCAGGTAATTGGTATGATAATAAGCCTGTCCGCGTGCAGATATACTTAGAGAGAGCGAAACTTATGAATACTTCTTGTTCTGCATATTAAGACTAAAGCTGCGGACGAGAATCTATTTTTCGCCCTCGCGCCATGAATGAAAATCGAAATACAAGCCGGTCCGGTTTTCATCAGCACAAAATCATGTCTTCCTGGCAGAGCAAGTTTCAAGAGGAAAGATCACAAGCCGATCATTTCCGAGCACGTTTTGTGTTATTTCCGAGAATTATCGCAAAGCAGAGGTGTGCGTATGAGCTGGGGTCTGCTGTGTTGCATTGCATTTGCGGATGAGATAGATTGCGATGCACTTACGTTACTTCCATCAAACGGTACACCGGCATATTAATAGCCTAAGAACTGAATCGCTCAGTGGAGTCCCACACCACGTTAGAAAGAAGTGCTTACTGGCCATTACTTATGACAATTACCGAGCAATTCGAAAGCCTGTCTGCGTTTGCCAGTTGGGTCAAACAGTTAGTCAATGGCGCTGTGTATACCGTGAAGAAGAAATAGGTGACGTTTAGGCCCTGAAAGAATGTCAGCTGGGCAAATCAAAGTTCCCTCGGCCTCGAACAGTCGACATCCGACCACAGCGCCCACTTCGGTCCAAAAATAGGGCAAAGATCCCACTGGCATGCGTACGCAAACTCCCACGCGTTCAACTTGAAATGCGCGCATACGGCGGGCACAGTTCGACCAGGGATCATCCAGGGCTTTTCGACGAAAGCCAAGGTGTTTATACCATAAACCTCTGGTTTTACCTTTGAATTTGTAGCGCGGTTTATATCTGACCGACATTTTATTTGCAAGCGGCAATCAAGAAGAAGGCATACCTTCAACCCTTGATGTTAATGGCTTATGTCGAAGACTAGGTAACAGCACCTGCCAAAAAATTGGAGGGCATTGGGCTGCTGCATTGGGTTGATAGGTGTATTAATATGTAAGGGTTGTGTTCTATGAAAGAGAGACGGAGGCATAGCGACAGTACTGTAACAGGTTTGGCAGATTCCATATATAACATGTCCGTTCGAAAAGTGTAGAGTCCGTATGCATGAATCAGGTTTTGGGTCTGTTCAGTTATTAGATTGATGATAGAAGAGGCTAAATTACGGCCGTGCTGTGGAATAGCGTCAACGAAGGTCTCTAAAACATTTTGACGGCAAAAAACATACCCAATTGTTCCTTGCGATAGAACCAGAAGTATCCTAATACAATGATAAGTTGACAGACAAGTGCAATCCAGAACAGTGGCAGAGCCAGCGGACTCCCTAAGTCGGGCGTAAGTTGCCGAAAAAGTTCATTAATTTTTAGACTTGCCTGATAGACCCTCTGAGAAATCCCACTTGGCAGCATCTGGGAACACAGATCCAGGACCTACAGCGTTCGGAGCGGTCGCTCTCGCGACCATGACGCAAATGGAACCAATGACCTGTGCGAAGGCCAATGTAGCGCAAACGTGCAGGCGAGAAAGAGTCTATTGTTGATCATTGAGTAAGCCCCGTTGGTCCATATAAATCTCAAACATACCTGAAGGAGAATCATTCCTAACCCCACACCTTGGATGGCATCTAGAACACCGAGCCACAACCACAGAGAAATTCCGAGATATGGGCCGGCGGTTCCTGCCCACGGAATGTATAGAGCCAGGGAAGATGTACCCCAGAGCATCTACCAGGGGATCAGTTTTTTTGCTTGTGTTATACAGAAGCCTTGCGCACCTGACACCATCGAGGAGCTCCAAGACCAACGGCAAATACAGGTAAAAGCCACGTGTGTGTTTTGCTGAAGTGTGTCAACACAAACAACATTGCAGCCCAAACACCGATGAAGAAGACGACCACGAGTATCAAGATCTGATATTTAGGGATAGGCACACTCCAAAGGAAAGTCCAGTTGCGTCCATAGGGCTGTTGTATAAAGAGCAGTTAGAATTATTCCGTTCCTGGTAGCATAAAATGACAATGGCATACTCCGCTCAACCAGTAATCACGGAGAACTTCTGATGCCAAGAACCAGAGAACGAGTTTGCGCCTGAACAATGTTTTGAGGAAGTGAGGAACCTTCGGAGGAGTTTGGCGGTAATATTCTAGATTAGAGGAAGGATGAGATTACGTAAGACGAGATACAAAGACATCCTACCTGGTAGTCCATACAGCATGAGATAGGCGAAAACGAAGCTCATGAACGCCAGCGGCCAGACAACGGTTACAATCCACCAGGGTGAGACATAGTTGCTCACGCGACCATTCAAGTTATAACCCCAGTACCAAAGAGCAGCAACCCAGATCTGTTGAGACCCTTGAACAATACAAGCTCTGAGAGTCCACACTTCTGTAGCAGCACCCTGTAATGGTATTAGCATTACTGAGGGGGGAAGAAGATATAACATAGCTTACAGCTTCTTCGCCGAAATTGAGACCGAAGAACAGGAAACCGGCGGCAGATCCAACAGCATAACACCACGTTGCGGCATGTGAGAGGGCATCATGGGTAGAGGCCAAGTGAGAACTGACAGATGGGAGGCCAATCAAGAAGAAAGCCAGTCCGTAGAAAATCCAGGGGAAAGAGAGGACGTATATCGAAGGCTTCAGTCTGAACATTGGGTACCATACGGCCGTAGCTGCCAAAAAGACGCCGCCAAGGACATAGAGCTCGAGACTGTCTTGCCAGTTGCGACCCGTCAACAGTGTAATCTGGAAGCTCGTGGCGCTCAACATCTAGGAAATAATCAGAATTCTAAACGTAATAGATTCGCAGGACAACACACTTGACCAAGACCGATGACGATGGTATACACTGGCCAACCACCAATTTCTCGGGACATTGCAATCTGGAGACCTGTCATCGGCACAGTGGGTGGTAAACCTGCGTCGTGGTGCTGCAAGTTCCCTTCATAATCCGCCGGTGAAAATGCCTGCATGTTGGGAGCTACAAAATATTCAGTGATGTAGTGAATGGAAGCATGACACAAATGACTTACAATCGGGACGAGAATAAAGCGACGGGGTAGGAGTGCCCCAAACGGAATCGCGCTGTGATGACCGAATACTTGCGGCTGTCTCCAGCTTGTCTTTGCGCACTTTACCAAAGAAGGCTTCCTCACTCTTGACGAGGTATTTCTCAATCGACAGCTCATGCTCGGAGTTTTTCGCGTTGAGCATTTGAAGTTTCTGGACAAACTCCGAGGCGACCCCACCATCCGAATCAGTGAACTAGACAAACGAAGATAAGTATTATCAATAGAATATGAGAAAAAAGTGTACCGAAGCAATGGCTTTGTTAAGAGGAGAGTTCGATTTTTCATCAACGATAGAGGAGATAGATTCGACAGAAGAAACACGAGAATGGGCACCGAATGGACGACTCGGAGCAAGACCAGGATCTAGGAAAGGATCAGGAGCGTTCTTCTGTTCTTTAGCTATGGTGCGATTTGCGCGCTCCAAGAAAGTGTTGTATCCGGCGGCAGTATTTGGTCCAGGGCTCTCAGTAGCAGTGCTAGCACGATTTGCGGCGAAATAATCATCCTGTGCTATGCGAGGGTCGCTGCCGTTGTTAGAAAGATTTTCTTGGCTCCATTGGGCAGGTGAGCCAGGTGTATGCACGCCAGGGCTGTCGTTGAAGCTTCGAGCATCCCATTCCGGTTGCGTAGGTTGTGCCTGCGTAACGGGGTTCCAGTCATCCGTGTCGACCATGGGACGAAGACCTCCGCCATCGCAATCAGATTCTCTCCATGCATTAGAAGCAGCCAATGTTCGACTTTGGTAAATACTGCGCTTGTGGAAATCTTCCATGCGCTGACGCCATTCAACAACCGGGAAGCGCTGAACGGCAGATCTGGCGCGCAGAATAGCACGCTCTTCCTCCGTAGACTTCAGTGCCATTTTGATTGTCTTCGTCAATTGCGAAAGCATGTGGTTCGTTGCGCTCGACTCGACAGGGTACCACTAAGAGACAATCGTAAGCAATGGGTGTCAGCATGGATCAAATTCGACGTACCCAACCGGGCATCAGACCCAAACCACCAAGACGACTTCCAACACCAAGGGCACCTTTACGACCGAATTCAACAGCGACAAGACCGAAAGGTTCGTCACGGGATGGGATCAGAGCAAAGTCAGCACCGCTAAACAGGTAGGGAGGGAGTGCAGTGAACTCGGGCTTAGAAAAGACACGATCAGGGTAAAGTTCCATCAGACGGGCAAGTTTCTCGGCGGCAAATCGTCCATAGAGGTCAATGACAGGGCCGACAGCAATGAGCTGAATGCTGGGTTTCTTTTCTAATCTATGAAAGTAGCGATAAGCTTAAATTTAAACAGCGGAATTTAAGGGCAAAATCAACATACAACGACGGCATAACATCTGCAATCAAGTCCACGCCCTTCTGTTTTGACCAACGACCAACGAACACAAACAGATCAGAGTCGGGATCCTGCCTAATTCCAGCCCATTCCTGAGCCTGTCTCTTGAGCTCCGGACGAGCGGCTTCAGCGACTTCATCGATTTGAACGTCGCGTGCTGCCATTGGCGCTTCATCCAAGGCCGCAATATCACTAGGATCAGGGTTGGGCAAGGAGTCGACATGCTTGAGAGTCCATAGGGCGGGGTAACGTGCCCAACTACGTTTACCGTACTTATCAGAGACACCAGCTACGCCAACACTCTTTTGGTGAGTACTGATGAAAGAAGCGGCTGCATGCAATAAGTTGAAGGTATTGCCGAATTGGACGTATTTGGTGCAGTGCTCCTTGCTGATGTTGAAAGCCGAACAAACCTCCTTCATCTCTTCTTTTGTGCGAAGAGGCCAGAGACCCTGGAACTCGGCGTTGTGCAGGGAAAGACAAACGGGAATCACCTTGGGGAGCAAGTAGATAGGCGCCAACGCTCCATGGTAATCGTTGATGTGGTAGATATCGATAGTTGGGAAGCGGCGAATGGTAGCAGCGATAGCCTGATTCCATGTTGAGTAGAAGATAGCGGAGCTCAGATCGTCCATACGAGCGGGGTAGGGATCGGACTTTGTTTGCGCTCTGAAAACTGGACTGTCGAGGATGACGTAGGTGATGTTGTCCAATACGTGGGTCTCAACTTCGATGAGGTACGGCTCTCCGAAGATGATGACTTCAATGGGTTCGGCGGGGTCACCAGCAGGATACTCAAGGTCTTTGACCTTGGGAATAACCCAAATCAGGTCGACATCAGTCATGGCTTTGCCCATGAGACTCGACATAACACCAAGTCCACCAATTTTGACTTTAAGCTTCCAATCGATGATTTCGTACTCCAGGGTTGCGATAAGGACCTTTCGACGCTTATTCTTGTCTTCGGGCCAGCCAATGATTTCGCCCGCATGTTTATGACCGAATATCTTCTCGGACATCGGTGTGGAATCTTTGAGATCGGTAGTAGATTTGCCAAATATAGGGAAGTAATTCGTGTGATTCTTGACCTTGACTCCATATTGGTTATGCTTAATTCCATAGAATGTCCACATGAAGACAGCGACAGCGAGGATACCGGTGATCAAGGGAATAGAAAGCAGTAGAGCGTACATCACGATACCAACTATAACCTGACCACGAGGTTGCAGCGACCAGGTCATAGTGGCATCGTCGACGATGAGTGACCATGATAAATGAGGTGACGGTGGAGCCGAGATGTTTAGGTAGTTTGGTGCAACACTGTTTGGCGGTAGACGATCCAAAACCCCGTCGCCATCCGCGTCTCCGTAGAAGTAATCATCGAAGCCCCAAACATTTAGTTGCACATAAGTCGGCCATGTCGCCATGATTTCCAGCTCCCACTTTCCATCGGAGTTCTGTGTCATCAGATTGGTAATACCAGAATCGAAGCCCCAATCGTTGAAGGGCCCACGAGTAAGGAATTGAGGGACGCGACGAGGTTTTCCTGAATAACCATAGTCGGCGTGAATCATCTGAGTTGCAGACAGGGTGGCTTGACTCCAATCTGGTGATAATAAAATTTAGACCATATTTTTGCGCAGGTAGAAAAACTTACATTGCACTTGGATGTGATTTCCTGACCAAAACAGATCCGAGCCTTCAAATACCGATTTGCTGATAGTCGTAGCATCCTCCCATGCAGTCCAGTTAGTCCAATTTTGCCCAAAGTTCCAGGAGTAGCGGAACATATCAGCGCCATATGCAAGATGGGTGAAAGAATAATTGTCGTTTGAAAGAGTGAATGACGAGTTGGTGTCGTAGTCGTTTTCTGGGAAAACCATGACGTTGTTAGCAGCACCTTTCCTAATCAAGAAATGGTCGACAGTCTACAGATATTTGCAAGTAAGTATGCGTCAGTGACAAAGATAGATAATGAATACCCCTGTATTGACAGTTCCGCCCGCCGCCGGAGCGTTGGTAACAGTGATGGTGAGAACACCGTCAGGAAAGTTTGTAAGCGTTGCATTCCATGCCCAAACCGTAGTAGAGAGTCCGGTGAGAGTGGATGTGTTCTGGGACTGAGCAGCACCGCAGTTGACAGCCGTGATCGATGGTGTGCCTCCTATCCCTGAAGACGACATATTGAGAGATATGCTCTGTGTCACCGCATTGCAGTCCATAACCGTATTGAACTCGAGGGATATGTCGACAGTTGTGGCGTTGACATCTCCGGCATTGGCCAAAAGACGAGCATCATGCCCAGGAACGAATCTTGTGATATACGGCGGAGGCGCGGTCCACTGAGCGAGGGGAACAAATGCTTTGAAGCTGAATGGCTCCATAGTGACTGAAGGCAAGCAACCAATCCAGGGAGCCTGGCTGTTGTTGGCTGCACTGGACAACGAATCTTGCAAGGTATAATTTTCGTAAGGCGCAAACAAGTTTCGAAGTGTAACTCCGGAATTGAAAGGCGAGGATATCCAGTTGCTTTGCTTGCAGTTGAACGTGTACGTCTTGGTGGTGTTCTCGTTAGTGTATAACATCCAAACGACATCCGTAAAGGTGCCTGTGATGTTTTGGTAGCCCACGAGTTCTGATCGAGAAACAGACCATAGGCCCATCTCCGTGGCGGTGCCATTCGAACCAGGACGTTCGATGTAGTAGGTCCAGTTACCCTCTTGGACAAGGTTAAAACCGTCTTGCAAAGCACCGTATGTTTGGCGCAGGTGATTGAACTGCGAAAACATGAGGCGACTGTCGGCAGTTGGATCGAAATGATCGAGTGCGTTCCAGTCATCATGGCAGCCCATGAGCGATTTCTCTAGCGGCATGTTGAAGTACTGCTCTGATCCAAGGACGTAGCATCCATGGCGCTTCCACGCTTGATTGCTGATCATAGCTTGCCGTCTAGTGTGATGCTTAGAGTTTTCTGATTGTATATAATACTGTCAAAAGAACTCACCCATAAAGGTAATTTGAAGCGCCATTGTCGTAGAGATAAAAGTTCTGTTCCTCCCCATAGTACAACTAGAAATATGGTTGTCAGAAATGCCAAAGCAAGCGAACAAGCTGCTTACCAAAGGAATACCAGGCATAACTAAAGAGTTAATGAATGTGGCCAAGACACTCTTCAACGTGCCACTTTCCATACTTGGCCAGCGGAAAACATCGAAATTGCTGCTTCCATACATGTGCCGAGGATCGACAACATTCGTAGACGGGTTCAAGAAATCGTTATTGACGAACATCTGATTCCAGGCGGTGACGAAGTTGACGTCAATGTCGAAGGCGACCTGGAGGTTTCCGTCCATTCCCAAGAAACGAGTGAGCGAACGGTAGATGGAATAATGGAAGGCAACTCCATCAAGGCCATTGAGGGGCGCAGTTCTCAAGAAGAATTCATTCTGGTCCTTGGTAACATTGGCTGCAGCGAGGAAGCCTGCAGGCTTCTGAGTGGGTGTTCGTCCACGGCCCCTTGAGATAGAACGCATGAATGACGAATGCTAAAAAGCCCGCAAAAAAATTGACATACAGGTACAAAGAGCCAAATGTATCACCACCGGTAACTTCGCCAGGAATGAAAAAGTTGGTCTTCCCAAGAGTTGCAGCGCAAGCTCTTGTGCTTGATGCCCATGTCGCGAGGGCGTCCACAGTAACTTGTGTGGCTTTATCAATACGAATGGCATCGATATCCAAAGCTTTGATGGTCAAGCACGAGAAGGTTTTGATTTTGTCCATGACAGTTGGATTCCACTCCCGCAGACGATCTTGCACGGAGGCGAACTTTGACAATTGACGTTGCCAGTCAGGATGAACACCGAAAGCTTCCATATCTCCGTACTGGTCGAAATCGGAAGCCATGCATCCGTTGTCTTGTACAACCTCCACGACTGTTCCGTCGTCTTGCCAGAAAACGGGGAATTGACAGGAAGTATTACGGACGTTACTGATCTGAGAAAGCAGGATTGAGATACGGAATGAAAACAGGATAGCAGACACCAACCTCGAAGTCGCGATATTCGGTGAAATTCCATGGAATATAATTGGGATTCTTCCACTGAGTACTGTACTCATTCAGGTCGAAAGGTGTACTCTCGTTCAAATGCCTTAGGACAACGTGTCAGGGACAAAAATGCTCGCACGATGGTAGGAATACTCACCCGGCGAAACCAAGGAGATCGCTCATAGTACCAACAGTGAAATCTGCCATGAAATACATGCCACGAGCATGGACTGCATCAATTGTACTCCGCCAGTCAGCAATGGTACCCCAATGAGGGTCCAATACACTGAAGTCGAGGGGAGAATAACCTGCAGTTCAGCGCACTAAGTAATCCAACAAAGAAAGAAAGAACGATATAAACGTACTGTCTGCCTGCCATATCATGTTGATAAAAGGCGTTCCTGACATGAAGATGACCCTGATGCCCATTCCGTGCAGGTAGTCCAATCTCGATACCAAGCCCTTCAAATCACCGCCATAGCGAAGCTGAGTTTCCCTAATGTCGTATTCGTATACGGACTGGAAGAAGTCGTTGTTGGTAGGATCGCCATCGGCGAATTTGTCTAAGAGGATTGTGTAGACAGGAAGAGCACGCCAGTTTGGGGGGGACGGTGTGTAGGTAGTGTTTGGCCGCGTCGACTGGTACTGGGTCGGGTCTGTAGCATCTTGGTTTATATTAATGTTGTAGTCCGTAAGGTCGTCGCGGTATGGCGATGAGAGGACGCAAGGCGCTATGGAGAGGATGGCGCCGAAGACAGCCAACAACCGCATTGTGGGCGGCCAGATAGTGGGACAATATAAGAAGGAGGGGAAAAATAAATGGGGGCGTGTCAGCTATGAGGCCGCACGAGAGAAATAGTGGAAAAAAGTAGGCGAGGCTATGTTGTAAGAATTCAAGAGTGCAACGGCCAGCGCCCATCCCCTTCTGTTTGGTCGAGTTTGCATCACCGCCACGACGACTTTTCTCGGACGCGGCAAAGCAAGCCGGGACACGAGGCGCCTGGGCCGGTCAACAATAGATGTTGCCAGGGTTTCCATATCTGCCCTTTCCAATCAGTTTCATTCTCGACAGAGTGTGCCACTAGAAAGGCCATGTTGGCCACAAACACCTCACCAGCTCCCCCGTCCCCGACACCCCATGTCCAGCCAACCCCACGCTCCTTCATGAATCTCGCCCATTCAGAACCCCTCCACCCCCTCAAATACCAGCCATATGTTCCCGCTGAGCCCCCGGCAGGGGTGTCCTATTTGGCTTTCCTGCGTACCTGGGCGGACGACGATGTTGCGCGATGGTTGACAGAAATAAAGTGCAATTGCCACAGCGAGACCTTCAAGGCAAATGACATTAGGGGCGATGTTCTTCTCGAGCTGGATCAAATGGCTCTCAAAGAGATGGGTATTGTTAGCATTGGGGATAGACTCAGGATCTTGAACGCGGTCAAGCTTCTGCGTCAAAGGGCTTCCAATAAATTCCCGTCTCCTTCTGTTCTGGTCCCAACGCACAGGGCGAATAACAGCATGGATTACGACTCAAAGGCAGGTTCTGACAAGACAGATTTGTCGGGTGGCAGACCAGGTAAAGGGCGCCTGGAAAATGTGCGGCCGGCGCCTTTGCAGCTCAATGCCAACGCGCACAGAGGCGATCTCCCCGCTATCATTCGCGAGCAACCTGACTCTGCTAGAAGCACTAACAACCCGCCGATCCGACCGCTACCGCTGCCGACCCAGGCTACGCCACCACTGAATAATCAATTGAGTACTCCCAGTAGCAGTGCGCATTCCGTCACTCCGGGCCTTCGCCCCGGTCTACCTCCCCTCCCTCCTCCTCCGCGTGGGCAACCGCCTTTACCCCCCAGTCGTGGTTCGAATCGCTCTCACCAATGGTCGAATACGCCACCACAGGATGCCCCATCATATACATCCCAGCCCCCGCCGCCGCCGCCCCAGTCAGGCCATCTGACACCATCCTCGACTAACTGGACAAACCACCACCTCCCTGCCGACCCTCGTCCTGGAAATCCCGGAGGAGGCAAACCACTAGCACGGGCGATCTCGCCTGTCCCACCCGCCCGTCTCCGACAGCCCAACCAATCCGCCGGACGCAGTAATGCCGGCCTCAACGGTGCCTCACCCAGCAAGAGGCTCGCGACCAATTCACATCCATACGCCAATCCACAAGCGGCGCTACACCCACCATCAAATCTCGCAACAAATCTTTCTCCGATTGATGAGTCATTTTCTGCACATCATTCTCCTCCTACTCCGTCGCCGCCAACACAAGGTTACACCGTTGGGCGCGGGCCTTTCAACTCGGGTAGCTCTGCAAACACGCAATACAGTCTTGATGACTTGCGCAGAAAGCTTGTTAAGTTTGTCTTGCCTGATGATGGCCACTCCTCAACTATCGATGTTACTGCTTGTACTGGAGGCATCGAAGTGCTCGAGAGAGTGTTGAAGAAGTTTGGTAAAGGGAATTTCAGGAACGATGACCATATGGAGGCATCTCAAACGGAGGAAGGTGGTCTGTTGGTTGACGGATGGGGTGTGTACATGGACATGGGTGGAGAAGACGGACCAGGTATTTTGCCCCGGTCTCCTTCGAACACGGTTACTGAATCTAACGTACACCTATAGCCCAACCTTTGACCGAGGCAGAACTCCTTTCGATATGTCATGCCCCAGATCACCCTACTCGGGAATACGGCTTGATTCTCAGGCGAACGCGCAGAGTTGATGACCGGAGTACAAGCCCGGCATCGACAGTAGCATCAAGAAACACGAAACGCGCCAGCTCTATCAGCATTCTCAGCGGCCTCGGTGTGCCGGATCCAGAAAAAGCGCTGGAGCCACCGTCATCGCCTGGCGGACGCCTAAGTCCCTCCGCCGCGCAGAATGCGAAGCGGCCATCCAAACTCCGGAGCTTCTTTGGTCAACGTCCGCCTAGCGAGCTCATCACGAACCATCTGACAGAATACTTCCCCAACACCGAGAAGAAGGTGCTTCAGCGCACTGCGCGCCATAGTATGATGCGCCGGCGCGAGAGCGTCGCGTCGTATAACCAACGGTATAGCACCAGCCAAAGCTCGGGCAGGCGGTCGTTTTCGCCACGCTCTTCGATATCCACCATCCCGCCCCCTGTTCCCGACAAATACAATGTCTTTGAGACGACTGACGACCTGCCCCGGATGTCGCTCTCCACGGACGACGGTCGCTCCGTCGATCTTACCCTTGACGAGGAAAGGACGCCACAGCTCCTCCCCCCAATACCTTTTCCGACAGAGTCTCTCACTGAGTCTATCGAAGGAGTTAACCGCCGTCCCATATCGCGGGCGACGTCCATTGCTTCCAAGCGCATGAGTTATATGACGGAGCTGCGCAGCAAGCGCGACAGGTCCGATACCGCCAGTTTGCTGACGGTGGACGAAATCACGGCCGAAGTTGAGAACCGCGTCGGCAAGCCACATGAACGCGAAGACGACCTCGACGGCTGGACTAAGGTGGACAGTGAAATCGAGAATATAGTGCCGAAGGCCGTTGCGGACAGTGATAGCGACATCGACGCTGAAGCAGAGACCTCGGATGATGTGGATACCTCTGACGACGATGAAGACGAGACCTTGCGAGAGGAGGAAGAACTAAGCCTCGATGTGGATGAGAATGGCTGCATTCGGAATGTCGTCAATGCGAAGACAGGTACGTTTTACTTGTTATTTGTGATGTCGATCTGATCTGACACGTTTTGTTTAGCAAATAAATGGATCAAGGGTGCTCTCATTGGGGCTGGGTCCTTTGGAAAGGTTTATCTGGGAATGGACGCATCTAGCGGGTTGCTTATGGCCGTTAAGCAAGTCGAGCTCCCGACAGGCTCTGCTCCCAATCAGGAACGCAAAAAGAGCATGCTGAATGCGCTTGAACGCGAGATTGAGTTACTCAAGAACCTCCAACATGAGAACATCGTCCAATATCTCTGTTCGTACTTTCGCATACATCCAGTCTAAATCATGGCTGATAATACCCATAGACTCATCTATTGATGACGAATGCCTCAACATTTTCCTTGAATACGTTCCCGGTGGGTCTGTGACCGCCTTACTACGAAACTACGGCGCCTTCGAAGAGCCTCTGGTGAAGAACTTCGTTAGGCAAATTCTGCAAGGGCTGGATTACTTACACGAGCGCGACATCATTCATCGTGATATTAAAGGGGCGAATATCCTTGTCGATAATAAGGGTGGGATCAAGATATCTGATTTCGGCATTTCCAAAAAAGTTGACGACAGTAAGATTCTCTTATTATCGGCGTCTTCATACCACTAACGGTGCTTACTTGATAATAAAGACCTATTAACCGGTAATCGCATCAATCGACCGTCGCTGCAAGGTTCCGTTTTCTGGATGGCACCAGAAGTCGTGAAGCAAACAGGCCACACCCGCAAGGCGGATATATGGAGTGTTGGGTGCCTGGTTGTCGAAATGCTTACCGGAGAGCATCCTTGGGCACAACTCACTCAAATGCAAGCTATCTTCAAGGTAACTTATTCGAAATTTCTGGTTGGCTTTAACATAACATACTTATGCTTTCCAGATTGGGTCTTCTGCCCGACCAACGATTCCTTCGGATATATCATCTGATGCACAAGACTTCTTACGCAAGACATTTGAGATCGACCATGAAGCTAGGCCGACAGCAACAGAGTTGTTGCAGCATCCCTGGGTCGTTTTGGCAAAGTCAAAATGAACCACTGACCGATTTGACGTACTCTATATATGTAGGACTCCTTCTGTTCTTGATGCCTCTGGTTTTCATGTGCTGCTCTCATCACTCGGACTAAATTATTTCGCTATTCTCTAGCCTATGTTCCATCAAGGATAACCCGCATTTGTATTATAGTTTTCCTATCTGCCACGACATCTTGACTGATATTCCTGGTGCGCAATATACATTAATCATGGTGGTAGCATGATGCAATTTGTGATGATACCTCCGTTACATACGGTCGCCACGTTTTATGATCTGAGGCTGAGAACTTTTACATGTCAAACCATCAACGTCAATGTTTTGCCGGAGGCGCGTCCAAAACTTCTGATGTCCGTTTCCTCTTCAATTCAGGCTTGGCAGTGTTAGCCTTCTTTCCAGGTCCCCAGCCTCGAGGATTTTCTTGGTATCGGACGAGGCGAATTTTCTCAAGTGCGCCCAACGTCTCTGGGTGGGGTGTAAAGTCCGCTTCATCTCTAAATTTATTGAATCAAGAAAGAAGCGCTCAGTAAGACCACGGCAAAGAGATGGAAATAGACATACAGGTTCTCGATAGCCAACAATCGGCGCGCCGGTGACGTTTCTGATATGTTTTCCATCTTGACCGGGTGGATTTTGATCCATGACCGATAGATGTCGTGTAACTGTCGATGGGATGCTGTTGTCTTCAATGATCCTGGGCATGCATGAGAGCGCGACACTTTGTGACCACCATTGAGTAGAGCAGAACTATCGCAGTGATTGTGAACAATAATGAAAGGGAACGACAGTAATCATTATACGTACGCAACTTCATCTAGTGAAGGTGTTTCGCAGTGGAAGAAACTGGCAATTCGACTGGGTGTGAAGTAGAAATGCGTATTGAGTTCCTGGTAGATTGTCAGTTATAGACAAACTACAGCATATATCGTCCGACTGACTTCCTTCGCGACAGTCAACATGCCTTTCATGCGAGACACGGTACCATAATGATCTTCTTTCTTCCCGACGTGCTCGACCACTTTTGTAACAAAATTAACGTCGTGGAGGGCACCGGACCACATGGGGCCCGCAAGCTTTGAACGTAGCTGTGAGTATGATACTATGATATTCAGGGGGCAAAAACAGGCGCACATGGAGATTAGATTTGCATTCTGGGCATTTCTCTGATACGGGTGGTCCGGCGCTGGTTTTGAAGTTGAGGTTCACGTTTCCGGACTCGGAAGTCTTCATGACCATTTTGCCCAGGGGCTGCTCGTAATGCGATTGGCATGTTGCGCAGATGTAGAAGATAGAATTTTTCCTGTACTCAGAAGAGGGTCAAATTTTTAAATTCACCATACCATTGAATATGACGCACGCTAGAGACTTTTTCACTTCTATGGGGGAAGTTTGTATCCGGACAAAGACGCGGACGTAGAAATCAATGGAAAGCGACAATAAAGGCTCAATGTAGCGGCCGTATCTTGAAGCGGAAGTGGATAATGTATGTAGAAGGAGACGTAGAGCCTTTTCGAGGTATAAGCGACAAAAATGACAACAAAAAGTAGACACAAACTCACGGCTTCATGGCAGTATTCTGCTTTAACAGGGATGCCGCCATAGTTCGAGAAGCTACGTAGATCTTGTTAGGGATGCTCCTTAAACATGCTTCGACTTATTCCTCACCATTTTTCAGGAAAATTTGTGGTTGCAAGAACAGAAAGGTCGGTACATGTCACACACAGTAACCCTTTCATAATTCATTAGTGAGTGAGCATGTGAATATGAAAAGAAAAACTTACCTCCGTCAGAAATGCATTGAACAGCAGCGTCGATAAACGGCGCAGCTGTGCCATACGGATCCAGGTCGACAACGTCAACTCGTTTGCGCTCCTCTCGATGACTGTACATTAGCGAACTGACAACAAAAACTCAGTGGCAGAAATACTATGACAAGTCTCCAAAATGTACCACGCATCTCCTTCATTGACTTCAACTAGTGGTAGTGAGACATCTGAAGATGTTTCCACAGACTCGCTTTGCGAGGAGGTTCCAGGTAATGCGAAGCCGTTGATAGCAATGTTACGCTTCATCGCTTCGACCGCGCCTGGGGAAAGGTCATTCGCGATAACACGTCTGAAACGTGATTAGCATGAAAAAGATTCGACAGAGAGAAAAATCTCACTTGATCAACGGGATTTCTTTCGCATAGCGGATTGAACGTAGTCCGGTTGCGGATAGAGCCTCCAAAAGAGTGAACTTGTTCGGTTTATACTGCGAAAGGATGAGCTCATGTAGATAAAACAGCTTTATCCCGTACCTCTCTGACCTGGGTCGTAGTGGCTTCCTCTGTCCCTGTAGATGTTAGTTCTGACGGAGCACTGTCAGTGGAAGTTCCGGGCGTATCTGCCTTCGAGTTAACAGAGGTTCCGTCGACTGTCGATAACTTAATTGTCTTCCAAATACCGAGATACAAGCAGGTCGGACTTACTTTTCGCCTTCTTCAGCACTCTTTTCTGATCCACCTTCCTTTCCTGAGCTTTCCTCCAGCGTTCTTCCTTGGTTCGGTTTAGTTCCTCGCTCCAGACGGTGATACACGCGACGCTCATATCGCGATTGAACTCTTGCACAGGATTCAAAAACGCCTCGTTAGCGTCAAGCAGGATGTTCGACGTGTTTTCTGTGTGCAAACGCATCCCGTCGGGGATTTCGATACTCGCGACATTGGTAGACATTCTTGAACTGCACCAGGACGAGGTGAGCGGTTTTTGAGCTCGAAAGAAGGATCGAAGCAAAAATGCCAGATCTGGATGTGCAAACGGCGCTACTTCAAGAAACGGTGTCAATACACTTATATTTGTATCTAGATACTGGATTACGAGCCAACCTTTTGTGAAACTTACGTGACGGTCCTGAACAAGTCCTGAAGGCCTGAAGCGTGAATATTGCAATAGTCAATTGCATCACACTCTCACGCTTCTCATTTGATGCAGAAATAAAATTCTCGAATCTAAGTTTAACTGCTACGTAGCCTCCCGTAGCCTCTCAATCGGATGTAATCTGTGGCATGGATGCGCGTACATTACATAGATGTGCGACATACATATCATCATCAGTTTATGAAAGAGGTAAGTCCTTTCTTCAACCTGTCGGCAATAGGAGGAAGACCTAAATCTTCTGCGATGTCATCTAAGAAGCTATCTGAGCGCTCCGAGTGCAAGGTAGGGCTGCTCTCCTCGTCTGACTGGAGGTTCAAGGAACTATGCGTGGGTCCACCCCCATGGTGGGTAGCTGCTCCTCCAACTACAACCACCTTTGGAAGAGGGTCTTCTTCGAATACGGGGGTAGGTGGTGCCGAGGAATTCCAAAAATCGGGAACATACGGCTAGAAAAAGGTGGTGGTAAGCAAATTAGGGCAACATATTTAATAACGCGTATGAGGGGCGCGAGTGACCACGCGACTCGGAGCGAGTAGACACGCGTCAAAAAGAAAGCCTCCAAAGAGGCTGCATACGTACAGGTTCGACAGGTGGGAAGGGCGCGCGCAGCGAGAGATCAGGCAAGTGTATCTCGAGTCTGTAGGGTGCGGTTGGGACTACAGGTGGTTCAGGATTGCCTGGAGCTTTTGTAGGATTCGCTGACGGAGACGACGGTGTGGTGCTCAGAGACGAGGCTTCTCGCGCTCCCACAACGTCAACAACGGATTTTGCAATATTTCTTGTTGTGGGCGCTGAGCTGAGAGTAGACGCCTCCCGGGATCCCGCCATGTTAATCGCGCTGGTAGATTTTTCGTGCTCTGCTAATCTTGAGGCTAGAATCGATTTGCTGCCTCTGCTTTAGGAAACTTAATAGAAGTCTGGCCGGGGGATGTGGAGACGTACGTAGAAAGGCCGCGACTCTTAGCCTCCGCTCGCAGTTCGTTAATAGAAACAGAGTTGTTGTCCCATGATTTTGAGAGAACATTTGAATAGGTGAGACCGCGTGCAGAGAACGGTGCACAGCGGGGGACATTGCGGAATAGGGAAGGAAGGGGAAGCATCGTGAAGAATGCAGCAGCTTCAAGTTGTCTGGAAAGTTTAGGCGTAAGCACTGGCAGTGACGAAAGCGTATGTAATCACATTCTCTTGATCTTATCAGATTAGCCAAGTTATCCCCGGCTCGGTTCGTTCCCATTTAAGTGCTACCCAACTTTATCTATTCATCCACTACTCACTCATCTTTACCCATCCGGTTTCACAAATCTGACCGTCTGAGTTGGTCGTGGCTCTCCGTTCACCCCTCGTTCACATCGGAGAAATCAGCTCTGGAATCTAACTGGGCTGATTGTGAAGATCGATAAAGAGCCCTTTGCCTCAGTTTGCCTCGTGTTCTCATCGTGGTTCGTGTTTGGGCCCCAACAGATCTGACAGTCCGCTCCGGTCTGCGGCTTCCAGTCCTTGATAACTTCCCATCTTACCTGTGCATTCTTTCTTCCCTTCTATGCTAGCCTATAATTCTCCGACGTAGGCGCTCCCCACATCTCACTTGTTCTGTACGTCTTATATTTCGCTATGCTCGCTATTCTTAATAGGTCTACAAACACGGGTCTTCCAGCGCCACCCCAAAACTTCTGGGGAAAATTCAAACCCAAACCGAAGGAACCAGAACCTCCCCAGAATCCCAATCCCGCAATGGCTGTCGCAAGACCCAGACTGCTGACCCTCGCATTTGGAGAGATGGAGACGTTGAGGATGGTGAGCAGTCCACTCATGAAATCTATCGGAACCTCGTGAACTCATCTCTGTAAAGTTGCCAAACACCTTTCATGTAGAGCAATATTTCGTCGGAAGAGCCGCGTTCTGATTTGTCCCATAGGAACTAATGGCTGCGGCTACGGAGTGGACAAAACCGCCTCCGGACGCCATGTTTAATCTTCGCGTTCCAGTGGAATATGCATCGATTCATGCTGCCGTTCGTTTTCCAGACACTATCTTTCTAGGAATTACACTTACAAAGTATCACAGAGACTGGTGGCTGGACCATATATCTATGCACGTTCTTTTCTCAGCTAACTGGAATTCACTCTCATGTCTATTCAGTTGACAGGAGAGGATTCGTATCAGATTGCGATAATGGGGGTCCAAGGAATAAGGGTCGAGATCGTGACGGATGCGCCTCCTCCTGCTCCTGATCCTCCGTGAGTCCTACTACCTTCCTTCTTCCCCAACCATAGCTTATCCAGTATTTATCTCTCAGTGCACCCCCGTAAGTTCCGTCACAGTCATTACTTGGAGCATTTCTAAAACTATACTAAATTCAGACCGCCCCCGATTCTCGAAATGCCCGGCACTTTCAATCTTGAGCTGACTCCTGGTCAAAATGTCGCGCTGGACGTTACAATAAATTCCGATGAACTCGACATGTCAAGAATGGAAGACGGAACGCTCGTTGACGGGATGTTCTGGGGGAAGCTGGACATTATCCACTCTGGGGACACACACACCATGGAATTCAGTGGTACACGACTGCCTCCCGGGCATGAATACAACCCGGACATGCTAATCGACAATAGAGTTATGACAAAACTAGCGGTTGTTACAAAACCTGCTACCGCCAAATGTGTTTTGACGATTTTATCGCCGGCAGTCCAGTATTGCGATGTGGTCTTGACATTCTCGCCTCTCTGGAAATTGGGTACTTCTTGGCCTCCCCCAGAAACTGTCGAGGAAGGTAAAGGTACGAGCAAAGTCAAATATTTCTTGCGGGTACATCCTGGAGGCGCTCTTGAGCATTTCGAAAGTGAGATGGTGTCAACAGCGCTGTATTATGAAGCAGTGTGAGTGGTGTTTTGCTCGCCCAGCGTCACTGTTTCTCAATCTGCATTATGTAGCCCCGACGCGACCATGTACGACCCTAATGACTTTATCACCCCCCGAAATGGTTTCGCCATGTCATTCAGAGACTTTGTCCCTCATCTGATGGTTGTTTTGGACCAATTGGGCATGTCACTACACGCCCGTACCGCGTTTATCAAGTAAGTCTTACCCTCGCGCTATCTCATATCTCCATATGGCATTCTTATTTCTGCTTTTATAGCAATAATATGTCCGCGTTTGCTGCCCACAGCAATATTGCATATCGATTCTTGTCTCCTAGTAAGATTGCTGCTGCCATCGACATCACAGTGACCACCGACCCATGCGCATTTACTCGGCTATTCCTCATCTTCCGCGGGCTGACCGATAACGAGGTCGTCATGTTCGCTGGCGCCGGAGAGAAGGAGGCAAATACGCACAACTGGCGCGAAGTAGTGGGATGGTCCGAACATTCGAAATCTTCAGAACAATTCCGTGTCCTCGAAACCTCGATATTAGAAGTCACATGAATACATGCATCGAAACTGACATTGATTCGTCGAAGTTCAGTATGTATGTCCAGTGGTCTGTATTAAATATACCCATCCTCGCGGTTACTTAATACATTAAGTAAATTGTATTTTAATTCTCCTTGTTTTCCGCTTTGAATTCTGCACTGTTCGCTCGTACCTTAATCGCTATCTCATTTGCTGTGGGCCTCATAATCGCATTTGTAGCAATATTGATACCAGTGTTTCTTCTGATTGATTTTGTTTCAAAGGTTTTTCGCAGAGCATATTTTTTGTTAATGGCCTAGATAAATGACACCCCCACTCCATTATTCTTGACCATTTCTGTAGGAGAGGCTAGCTACTTGTTGCATTGAATGACGGAGTTGTGACGGAGTTAACTTGAAAGGAAAAAATAATCATCCGCATTGTGAAAATGTAGAAGAAAAATTTAAACTTACGAGTTTCTAAACATCCTCTATCTTAAAGAACGCAGTTGTGACTAGATGCTGGCTTACAGATGGTGACAGATTAATTGGTAGCAGACTCCAGACTCCAGAGTCCAGACAGCGCGATGCTCATCACGGTCATGTGATAGGTGACCAATTGCGAATGTGACAATAAACGAGCTTCCAACTTGAAGTTCGCGAGTCATTATTATTACCACTTTTATTCCTTGCCCTTCACCTGTGAGACTGCTCGTAACTACACCGGCGTCTGCTTCTCTGTATACGCGACGAATCCGCTGTTCCCACTCAGTTGCAATGGTTAAGTCTCAATAGTGAGTAAACTTTTCGCCGGTAGAAAGTTGTACCATCCACTGACTTGCACTGACCGAACCACCAAAAAGTGAACTCGAGCGCGAAGCCAACATTGCCAAAAACCGAGCGCTGTTTGAAGGTTTGGGTCTGAAGCAAGCCGTCAAAGACTTGGGCTCGTCATCTTCCTCGAAGACAACGGCGAAGCCTGTGCAGCCCAAGAGAGTCAAACGCGAGCGCTCGGAAGCCGAACTACCTAGACGGCAGTCCCGCCGGCTACTCACGAAGATGGGGGATTACTCTAAGGAATCTAAGGAGGAGCGAAAGCTCCGCGAGGTATGTGTTCTGCTCTGCCACATGCTTGAGGATCGTATTCACTTCTTGGCAGAAAGCACGCGAGGAGGAAGAGGAACGGCTGGAGGAGGAACGTAAGCAAGCAGAAGAGAAGGCCAGGATCGCCAAACGGCCCCGACACCATGTTCTCAATTTCCACACCCTCGCCGAGACTGATTCCCCCCAGGATATCGCCCAGTTATCCACCACCATGGAGAGCGTCGTCCAGGTCTCGCGTGCTGTCGGAGACCCCGAAGCCTTCGCATTCTCCGAAGAGGCTAAACATAAATCTGCATTAAAGGAGTTGCGAGATAAGGTTGAAAATCTCAAGGTCCTGTCGCGCGCCAAGGTTACAACGAATAGGATATATTGTTCGGCATATCACCCTGAATTTACGAAGGACTTGTTATTCTTTGGAGGTGACATCCAGCCTCCCTTTGTATGTACCTTCAGCTGAAACTTTTGGTTAGATAAACATGGTCAATTGGGTATCTGGGATGCCCGAGCTCCTCCGGACGAACAAGAGGAGGATAGTGATATAGCTCCCGAAAATAGAGAAGGCGGAAAATACTGGCGCTTTCAGCTACATTGGCCAGCAACACCCAAGTCCTCCATCTCATGCATTAAAGTCGACCCCATCGACTCGCACAATGTACGTTGGACAAGTCGACCGTGTTCTCAGCAACCTAATTACCTACGTTCCAGATTTACACCAGTTCTTATGATTGCACCATCCGAAGCTTGTCTTTTGTATCGGGCTCTTCCAAGGAAATATACGCCAGCAACGACGGCGTTCTTATCACCAGCATCGATTTGCCTGCTGCTGGGCACGAGATGTGGATAGGCGACGGTGCAGGTGGTGCAACTCACCTTGACCTCCGCGAAGCCAAGACAAGAACTCGGCGGTATGAATTATCTGAGCACAAGATTGGCTCTGTCAGCGTGAATCCTACACGTCCAAACTTCTTGCTCACTGCCAGCAATAGCCGTGTTCTCAAGTAAGATTGCTATGCTCCAAGATATGTACAGAACAGCGCTAACGCGCCCATTCTTTCTTACAGAATTTGGGACACGCGCAAGCTCGACGGAATGCCAATTGATTTGCTCGACCTAGCAGATCAAGACGTTTCAGAGGATGACACTGCTCGCCATGTACTCAACTTCGACTCGTCGATTGTGCAGGAGTATTGTGCCTCGAAGGTTGGAAAAGGCGCTTTCCGAGGCGAGTGGAAACACGACAAGTCTGCTAGCTCTGCCTACTGGGATCCTAGAGGGCGCCAGATCGTCAGTACAAGTTATGATGACACCCTTCGCTGTGCGTCAATTTATTTCTATTTTACTACCAAAATTGACTTCGTTAATAGTGTGGGATATTCGCTCTCCTGCCTTCAAGACTAATGATGTTTTCCCGAGCCTTAGACCGTTTTGCCACATTCGTCATAATTGTCAGACGGTGAGTGATGCTTTTTGAGATATAAAAACATTCAGGCCCTAATTATACGTTTCAGGGCAAATGGCTAACTATCCTACGAGCTCAATGGAGTCCGAACCCCGACGCGTATCCTCACTTCACGGTGGCTAACATGAACCATGCCCTTGATATATATTCGAGCAAGGTAGGCTCCTATACCTCCCTCTGTTTTTACTCTATGCTCACTCGACCGATTTTCGTAGGGTGAACTGATCACATCTCTTTCTGATCCAACGATGTGCGTGCATTTTCTCATGTCGATAGCAATCTTTTGATTTCGTTTCACAGGATTAGCGCGGTGCAAGCTGTAACTTGTTCCCATCCAAGTATCGTCGAGAGAGCTGCAAGCGGTAACGCAAGTGGAAGATGTGTTTTGTGGGCGCCAGAGTCTTTGATAGATGAACCGTAGACGGCTGGATGGATGGATTATGTTTCTGATTGATAGAATATTTATTGTAGTGTATGTATATCTTGCGTGGTGTAAACTTGGTATATATGCTGAAAGATGACAATATGATAATACAGCAGGTTGTGTAACTAAACATACATGTCATCCCAGTCATCGTCTGGCTCAGGCTCACCAGTCACAGGAACAATAACAGGCATTGGGGATGCTGGCGGTGCAGGTCCCGCTGAAGGGGCTGCACTCTTGACAGCAGTTGATTGCTCCATCTCATTAATTATGTCCCACATGTCGTCGTCGTCGTCGTCCACGACTGGGGCTCGAGGTGCAACCGGGGCAGGCGGTGCCGCATGGGCACCAAACGAGTCGCCTCCAAAGTCATCCATGGATCGCCAGAACGCTTCGTCCTCGTCTTCTTCTCCATGCTGAGAAGCGGCATTCGGAGCTTCTACTGTTGGTCGCAAAGGACCATCGTTCTCGGCCTCCGATGTCGCCGGTGGCGACGACACGCGTGAAGATGGCACAGATGAAGACCGAGGGCGTGGGTGGAGATCATCGGTGTCCATAAGCTCATCATCTGCCTGATCCGCATGGCCTAGATCCTCATTATTGTCGTCATCCTCGGCGCCCTTACGCTGAACTCCGTGGGCTTCGTCGCGCCAGACTGATAGCGCTACCTGGTATTGATTGAGATAAATGGAAGTGTCATTTCCAGATGGGCCGGCTTACTCACATTCATGCGCCGAGAATGTGTTAATTTTTCGACGCGCTCAACCGTATCGCGGAACTGCGTTTTGGGGTATAGTTGATGGGACCAGTACTGATATGTCTGGAGGATGCGATTCAGATCCGTGGCCTGCGAGGAGGTCAGAAAATAAGTTCTCTATGTCGGGTTAGCAACGTACTTCGTGTCCCTTCCCTTTGATCCTGAAGTCTTTGGTCATCTTGATGAGCTGCGGAAATCCATTTGGGCCCAGCAAGCGATTTTCGTCTAGTTTGAAGATTTTCCGACGCGCTTTCTTTTCATCGTTTCCCTTGTCTTCTGACCTCTTATTCGGGGAGCCATCGTTGTCGCGTGAGGGCGAGCCGCTGGGCAGAATCTCGAGCAACGTGGAAGCAGGCATGTTTCGCCGGTGGCGCGCTTCCGCCTCCCGAGTGGCTGCCGCCTCGTCAATGCGAGCAGGAAGGGGAGCCAGATTGAGGTCGTCATCATCAATGTCGGCGAACAACGCGTCAATGTCGATATCTGGAGGCGGAGGGACGGGCGCCCCGCGTGCCTGCCGCGATGGGCCGGCTATGTCGACATCCTCGTCGGAGTCGGAGAGAAAGAGAGCAGCTCTGGGTCTTTTTGAGGCTTTAGGCGCTGAAAGCTCGTCATCGCTGGTGATTTCGACGACCTGCGAGACTTCGGTGGCGGGCTCATCCCAGATGCTGTCAAGAGAGGCCATGGCAGCGCGTTATGTACGCCTATTTGGACGACGTGATTTTAATTGAGATGATGCGGACACGTGATGCCGTTGCAGATCAACGGCCATCATGTCGCAGGAACAGCCGGACGTGCAAGACGGCATCGAGTATTGGAACACACAGCCGGCGAGCTTGGACGGTGTCCTCGGCGGCTATGGATCTGGGGTACTTGTGCTCTCTCCCTCTCAGGCTGTCGTGATACTCATTCTGCCAGTCTCTACCAAGGGTCGACGCTCTCGGCTCGCGCCTTTTCCTGCTCAATCTCTATCCAGAACTATCCACAGTGCCGTCTGCATTTCGGCCCCTCGATGCGCCGCAAAACGCGCCTAGAACACGCGCCCTCGATGTCGGCGCAGGCATCGGTCGGGTCACCGCGGACGTCCTGCTTCATCTCGTCTCCGATGTGGTCCTCCTGGAACCCGTGGAGTCGTTTGTCCAGCAGGCCCTAGCAAGCGCCCGCAAGAATGCATCAGAGGCACCATCAGCTTCCGCCAAAGTCTCGTGGCCAGGTCTCGCAGATCAATCGAAAAGCGTCACCATTCTCCAGGGTACTCTGCAAGATTTCGACCCGCAGATGCCTCATCGCGCGCGCTTTCTTGATCGCGTCGGATATCAATCGCCCCATCCGACTGAGGACATCAACTCCGGCTTCGACGTGATCTGGTGCCAGTGGTGCTTGGGCCATCTTTCCAATGTCGATCTTGTCGCTTTCTTCCAGCGCAGTCGTGTTTCTCTGAGGAAGGACAAGCACAGTGTCATTGTTGTTAAAGAAAATGTCTGTTCAGATGGTCCCGATGGCTCAGCTGAAATAATGTTTGACGAGCAAGATTCTAGTCTGACTAGGCGAGTGATCTATTTCCCACTTTAGACACCTTTCTGATCCTTTTTGCAGATCTGACTTGGCATGGAAATCCATTTTTGCGGCGGCTGGCCTCAAATTGGTGGAGGAAAAAGTACAAGACGGCCTCCCGGATGGCCTTTTTGCTGTTAAAATGTGCGTTATGTCCAGTATTCATTTATGTCGACACCTCAAGGTTTAAATCAACAGGTACGCCCTACGATAGCAAGGTATGCGAAAGGATAATATACAATGTAGCAATTATAAAGATTAAAAGTACAAAACAATAGGACAACAAGAAAGCCGAGGGATTGGTATATCTGAGAACAAACTATGTTGCGGATTCTGCTCGATGTTCAGCCTCAATTGCTTCGTTGCTGACTAGTTGTCGCGTTTTCATCGTAGTAGTTTCCAGCCTTTCTCGTAGTCCCGGAAATGTATTTTGGAGCAGACGATCCAATTGCGGCCAAATTTCATCGGAAGTCCTCCCGGCCAGGGTCTTCACCTTTAACCCTGAGGGCGTGTGGAAGGAGAGCTGATGGGGATGTTGGTGGTTAGGGTTTAGCCGACGGGCCACGGAAGAGGCTGCCGATTTTGAAAAATATGTGAGTAGCGGCGAAGTGGACGCGTAGAACGCGGCCAGTCGGCGCGCAAAAGTTTCCTGTGCGGCGAGTGAGAATGGGGTAAGTAAATGGGGACAAGACAGAGACGAACAGGATTATCATCGGGGCGTTTAGTCAGGGCTTCTCCGGTCTCGTCATCCAGCCCCGTAACTTTCGGACGGTTGTAAGACATGTTATAAACGCGCCCAGAAGGCAGGTGTATCCATCGGTCGGATATACGGCTCAGAATCACCTCGTCTGGGACGTCCAGATTAACCACCAGCGTCAACGGCGTATTGCGTTTCCTATTGAAATATATGTTAAAGCAAAAATTTGCTTGCGCGATGCGGAGAGGCCTACTTCAGATGGGTATCTAACATTTCTCCTTGAAGCAGCGTGCGGGGGAACCCGTCCAAAATCCAATGCTAGAGTTAACACAAGCGGATCAGCCCAACGCTATCCAGCAGCAAGTGAATGGCGACGCGCACCTTGTTTTGCAGCCCGTCCAACTTGCTTGTCACGATTTCCAGCATCATCTCATCGGGGACGAGCCCTCCGCGCGCGACGATGCCCTCCGCCCCGCGCCCGATCTTTGTCTGCTCCGCAATGTGCTGGCGCAGCAAATCGCCGGTGGAGAGGGTTACGATGTCGTATTTTTGCGCGAGGCGGGTCGTGAGCGTCCCTTTTCCGGCGCCGGGTTTTCCGAACATGAGCATGCGCACCACCCGGTCGTCGCGTTCATCATGTGGCGCCGAATATGTGTTCAGTGAGAAGGGCACGGCGCGTCGGAAGGTGGTGGACTGAGCGATGGAGCGCTGGCCCTTGCAGGAAGTGCATGCATGCTGCGTGCGGATCAGCTGCGCCGAAGAAGAGCGGACGAGAGCGTGTTTTTGGATATGGCGAACCCCGCCGCGAAGGTTATTGTTCATATTCGCCACCTGGAAAAGCGCGACGAATAAGAGCGGAAGCAAGCAGAAGATGTAGGAGGCAGGAGTCAGCGGTATGCGCATTAAAAGCCGCCCTGATATAATTGCCGGCCCCCAAAGAAATTCACTTACGATAACTGATCAAATTGGTACAAACAGACTCGATCTCCGCAAGAATTGCGTGATGTTGCTTGGGATTACTTATACGATTATTAAGGATGGTACTTCTGGTTATGAGGCTTTATGAGGCCACAGACAAAGTATATGTCTATGCATAACTCCCCGCACGGGCTCCCGAGGCAGTCCGAACGCCTAACTTGGGCGTGATATTTTAGCGACCTTGTGAATTAGTGCACTACACCTGGTTAGTGCACGGTCATGCTCTGTGCAACGCCGCTTCTACCGCCGCGCCTGACTCAGATCACAGCCCCCCAAGCGCGATTCCAGACTGATCTCGCCCTTTCTCTACCCAGCCGATGAGCGCGCGCATCCGGTCCACATTCACTACGCCCCGCACGGCATTCCGCGAGTCCAACACAGCGCACACCGCTTCGGCAACATGGTCAACATGAATTGGGGGGATAGAGAGGGCGTTCGCAATTGAGACTAGGGGGGAGCCTGCATCGACACTGTCTGCAGGAGACGGCCGCTGCGCAGATGATCTAAAGGAGCCGAGCGATCGGAGAATACTGGAAGGGGTGGGTATGGTGGAAGGCGTCTTCCTATGGATAGTAGCCGAAAGGTCGAGCGCGGCGGCGATAGGGGTCGTCAGAGGGCGAAGATGTGCGTGATACACCAGACCTGGAGGTGCAGCGTGAGTCTTGCGTTAGCACTCCAACTTGGAACAAGAAACAGACACGCACTTGGGCGCATGTAGACGCCTCTATAGTCTGAGTTCCCAGCCATCATCTGCTCGATCCCCCGCTCAGCCTCCCGCTTCGTGTCGATATATCTAGCGGGGATGACGGGACGGAAGATGTCTTCTGCAGAGATATACACGAACGGCCGCGGTGCGTTGCGCGCGTCATTCGAGCCCACGCCCGCCGATATGAACGCCTCGCACACACGGAGGGCTATAAATGATCACTTCATTAGCAACCCGATGAGAATGAACATCCACCATGTATGGTTCATCCTCACCAGCATCTCGATTCATGACCTCGTAACTCTTCAGATACTCGCTTGCGTGTTTCTTTTCCAGCGGGTTGCCGCTGCCGCCACGCATGGCCTCGTGCAAGCTTCTAAACAAAGCCGGCAGGTCGCCTTGCTGCACGGCCTGCTTGTACGAGCTGTTTTCGATGAGCGTTCCAAGCGTGTGCACGACGCCATCTGCTTCCGGAAGGAGGTGCGCAAAACTCTGGGGCTGCAGCGCGTCGCCAGTCTGCCAGTCTACCTGTCGCGGAACAAGCGAAATAGATGTGAGAGTCTGTTCGCAGGCGGCGTAGGCGAATAGGCAACACTTTGGATGTCCACGCAGGCGAATGCCCCTTTGGTGTTCTGTATGGTGTCCCAGATGAACTGGTCGGACAATGCGTGTATTAGCTGCTTGCGTGTCGTCGTCTCAGCTTCAGTGATTTACCTAACGCTTGTCACTTGCACGCCTCGCTCTACGGCGGCTTTGCAGATAGCAGAACCTTAACGACGCATTTCATGAGTTTTCAATCCAATTCATGACAGTGAAGACTGGAGAAACTAACCAATGAAGCCATTGCCCCCAACGACGAGTATTTTGCGCACAGTTTGATTCATGTTCCCTAGCTGCGAAAGTTTGCGTAGCCCAGGATCAACGCGTAAAAATAAATACGGGGGCGGTAGTTGGAGCGCGATGCGTGCTGGCGTCAAGCAGGCGTCGCGCGCGTGTCAAGAACGTTCAGCAATTTCACCCAGCGCACATGAAATGTCAATGACGTCATTCTCTCAGGATGCCTCGCGGAGACACGTGCATCGCGCGAGCGTCAGTGCGGTCGTTAAACCGCATATATTTTATACATACTCAAACCAAACTCAAACTCCAACTGATTTTTTATTTTTTGCACCCACGGAAAAGTGGATCAAGCACCAGTGTAATATGTACACCATCCATGTAACAACGGCCGAACCGTGAAAGGAAAACATTTACACAACTCAAAACTATGAGTGCTCTACTTATTTCTTTAGACTTTAAATCTACTGGAGTACAGTATTTGAATTGAATTGCATCTCGACATGCGATTTGTATATATACAAGCAATATACAGGAGACCATGATTGGGAATTGATAATGAGGATGTAACACTACGCGACGCTGTCGGTTGATGGATATGGAGCAAGAGAAGGGGACCGCGGAACCCATGCAATGCGATAAAAATCGTAACAGCCCAGGTGATACGAGAAAAATAACAATAACATCAAGTTAGGAATAGAAAGCAATAAGGAACGGGCCAAGGAAATTCTCCAGAATGTATAGGAGGTTTCAGCACCAGCCAGGGTCGTGGAACTCGTATTTCGTGAAATTTCGTGCCGTTATAGGTTGCGCTGCAAGAGAAGGGCGGACTCGGCCGTCATGGGAAAGCAGCATGTTATCCAAACATGTTGATAAAAATTTCGAAAGCAACGAGCTGTTGGAGTCTAAAAATGGATGAATGGATGGGCCGTTATGGTCGTTAGGGGGAGGGAGTTTAGAGGAATTCCCAAGAGACTGTGCGAGCGGTAAGACAACGGCGGAATGAAATTTTGTAAACACATACTAGGAACGATCCCTTCGTCGAAGGTGGCAATTTGTTGGAAAGCCCCCGTTGACAAGTCAATGGAGTTGCTATTATCGCAAGTCGGGCAAGCATCAGCAATGGTGACAGTGACACTCTGTAATGAAAGGTATTATGAGAACCAGAGTATTAGGATTATTATCATTCCAACCAACCTTCTTGTTGTTAGTGTTGGTGATCTTGACCTGCTTTCCGCAAAGGCTGGACACTTCGCCGGTATTGCCGTACCGATCAGCATCTACATCAAGTTTGAAGATAATCTGTCAGACGCTAGTAGGTGAATCAACAAAGAGTAACGGACCGATGGCAGCAATTAGGGCGCTGTCCGGGTTGACTTTGCCGCAGGCTCCAGCTACACCATTCTGATAGAAGAACGTTGCACTTGAAAATATTAATCAGCATTCTGATATACATAACGGAGGGGGAGATGTATCGTACAATCCGCCAGTTTCGACAGTGGAGGAACTAGATGCCGAAGCAGGGGCAGCGGACGGTGCTGGGGCCGCAGCTTTGGCCTTTGCGGACGGCGTAGATGCAGCATTTGCAGCTGGCGACGGAACAGCGGCAGCCTTTGACGAGGTGGTGGGAACCTCCTTAGGGGCAGCGGCAGCGGTTGTGGACGCAGCCTTGGCCACAGGAGTTGTGGATGCAGCCTTGGCTACAGGAGTCGTCGTGGTCGCGGGTGCTACCTCAGTGGTGGTGGTCTCGCCATCATCACCTTCATCGCAGAAAGGAAGGTCCTCCTCATCATTGGCCGGATCGCACTGGGCCGGGCGATTGGACAGGCTTTCCGTGACCTAAAATGAACCACAACAAAGCGAATGTCAAAAAAATTCGGGGTGGGAAATCAACAAGGCACGAACCAAAAGAGGGTGGCAACATTGGTCGAAGAATGTAGTATTGTGCTGAGTCTCGCACGAGAGGGCCATGTAGCGGGCGTGGTAAGTGTCGTACGGCTAGAGAATAGTAAGCAATGAGATCGCTATAGAGTGGCGCCCGACGAACCTCAAGAATAGCAGTTAACCAGCCCTTTGGCTGGGTCGCCCTGGGAATGACGAGCGAAGAAGTGCATGCAGCAAAAGAGACAGCGACAGTGAGGATGGTTGCGAAGTGGTACATGTTGCTTGTTGAAGGGGGGTTGAGGGAGTGTCGGGAAGTAAAGAGAGGGCTGGGTTATAAAGGAAAGAGGGGGAAGGCTAGCAGAAGGAAAGTTAATATTAAGATATGAAAAGAAGACGAAGAGGAAATCAAAAACACGAGGACGTACTGGGGAAACGGTGCGAGGAGAAAGAAACAAGGAACAATTCTTCAACAAAGCGTAATTTATACTATTTTATTCTAAAAATAGCCGATCCCGGTTGCGTTTTCGGGCGCCCTTGACGCCGCCGTTCTAATTGCCCATCGGTCTCCGAGGCCAGGCGATTGACCGCCGCGCGGCGCTACTGATTTCCCCGGCCGGTCCTCAACGTGCATCACGATGCTTCCAGCCCAACAGGGCGCTGCAATGACGGCTTTGTTTGCACACCTCGAAAAGGTACATCGCGTCGGCAACTTCCGGCGCGGTGCGTGACCAGCGTAATGCACTCACACCGCCGCAGCGCCTTCACGACACAACGACAACATACATAATGAGTGAGCTCGACATTGTCTCCCCGTTGCCCTCCGCGCCGTGTTAATTGTTCTCCTCGTCGCGCAGCCGATTACACCCAAAATCCTTTTGCGTCAACGCACTCATTGGACACGAACCCATTTGACGACCCGGCCTCGCAGCAACCGAGTGCTCCTTCCCCAAATGAAGCAGCCCGTTTGGAGGAGATACGCCGTCGAGAGCAAGATATTGAACGACGCGAAGCTGAACTGAATAACCGAGCTGAACATATCCGCAAGCATGGCCGGAATAACTTTCCACCATGTCCGTACTCTTTCCGGCAAACGCACCTTTGTCGCATTCACTGACATACTATGGGCTGCCAGTTTTCCCTTTGATTTTTCACTCAATCGCAGATGAAATTCCTGAGGCATCCAGGCCTCTCATCACCCGCATATTCCAGCTGTGGCTTGTCCTGTTCGGAACGTTAATTATAAATCTAGTAACTTGCATCATCATCCTGATCTCCGGAGTCGAGGGTGGTGGAGGTGACTTGGGGGGCAGTCTAGGGTCAGCTTGTTCCGCCCGTTCCCTAGAATAATCTCAACTCAACCTGACACGTCTCTAGGTATCTGATTTTCATTTCAATACTCTCTTTCCTTCTCTGGTATCGGTGAGTGCGCTTCCGTGTCCGTTGGGCTTTGGGAACTCATCAACGCCGGTCTGTAGGCCCATATACAACGGATACATGAAGGTCAATCCTCTTTCCGTGCAACCTTTCCGAACTACTGACGCGAATGATAACACAGGAGCAAGCGTTATACTACTGTAAGATAGCCGGATTTGCCCCGCATCGCCATCTAAACTGCATGTGAATCCAGACTTCTACTTCTTCTTTTGTGGATTCCACCTTCTCTTCAGCCTCTACATGTAAGTATGCCATGCTTGATTCTGCTCCTGACCGTCGCTCACAGTTACCACACAGGATCATCGGTATTCCAGGGTGCGTATCCATACTTGAAATCCGAGGCAGAAGGCGATGCTGAACTCTGCTGCCGTGTAGCACGGGCTCCGCAGGACTTATTCAGATGATCCGCCTGTTTTCCAACCATAAGTGGGTTGCAGCAGTCTTTGCTGTGGTGACTACAGTCGGCTGGACAGTCCAGGGGGTGGGCAATGCATACTACTATCGGGAGGTTCGTTACAGTCAAGTTCTTGATGTGCATGGTGTGCGGTGCTCACAGCCTGATTAGATATACCAGCACCACAATGCCGCGGGCCACACTATGGAAAAGGTCGGAGTTACTTTCTTTGTCGACGTTGATCGTTATTGACCTTTGGAGCGCGCCACAGGCCAAAGGAGAGCTGGCCAGCCACGGCGCTAAGGCGTACTTTACGCGAGGATGACCTGTTGTTGTATATGATCTGTAGTTACTGAGTAGCGCTAATTATATTCCATTGCGAGTGGCCTGTGGGCCAAAGCGATGCACTTGCATATTGTGTGCGACAATAAGTGGCCACTGTGGCTGTGCGTATGGGTGAACAGTGCGCAGCGGAGTTTGAACAGGAATGATCAAAAATGAGAGTACCTGTTGATCTGTTTCCTTCAACCACCCGTCACTAAAGGTGAGACCACCGCCGTCGTCTGCGCTCGCTGCTGACGTCCCCCACAGTTCGAAAAGCCGTTTAAAAAAACATATAAAAAAACTTTTATATACATAAGCGGTTGCGTTATTACCTCCTGTGTACGCCGCATTTTTTCTGCCGCGCTGGCTGCTTATCCATTTCCATCTGCAGTGCAAAAAAAAGTCTACAAAGCAGTAACGACCCCCCAAACCCCCAGAAAATCCAACTAGTTATGTCTTCTCCTTCAGTTGCCCAGCCTGAGGCTGTTGCTGTTGCTGCTCCCGAGGGCGCCGTGTCCCCTCCCGCCCAGGCCCCTGCCCCGTACACCCCGCCTGCCCCGCAGGCTTCTGCGCCTTCCGCGTCGCTCTATGTCGGAGAGCTCGACCCCACCGTCACCGAGGCCATGCTCTTCGAGATTTTCAACATGATCGGCCCCGTTGCAAGGTTGGTGGCGCACTCGATTATGATGAGCTGTCTCGTCTGAGCCGTTTTTGCATTAGCATTCGTGTCTGCCGTGACGCCGTCACTCGTCGCTCATTGGGCTACGCCTACGTCAACTATCTCAACGCCAGCGATGGTACGTGCCACCCTCTTTTTCAGCATGATCCGCGCTGATGCCACCCCGCGAGCAGGTGAGCGTGCTCTGGAGCAGCTTAACTACTCTTTGATCAAAAACCGCGCTTGGTGCGTTTTTCATGGCTTCTGACTCAGGAGTGGCGCACTGAGGCTCTGCATAACACAGCCGCATCATGTGGTCCCAACGTGACCCTGCCCTCCGCAAGACCGGACAGGGCAACATCTTCATCAAAAACTTGGACGAGCTCATTGACAACAAGGCGCTCCACGACACGTTCGCTGCTTTTGGCAACGTTCTGTCATGCAAGGTCGCCACCGATGAGCACGGTCGCTCCAAGGGTTACGGATTCGTGCACTACGAGACTGGCGAGGCTGCCGATAATGCCATCAAGGCTGTCAACGGCATGTTGCTCAACGACAAGAAGGTCTATGTTGGACACCACATCTCCCGCAAGGAGCGCCAGTCCAAGCTCGACGAGATGAAGGCGCAGTTCACCAACCTCTACGTCAAGAACCTGGACCCTGAGACGAGCCAGGAGGACTTTGAGAAGCTCTTCGACCAGTTCGGCAGTGTCACGTCGGCGCTGCTGTCCGTTGATGAAGAGGGCAAGAGCAAGGGCTTTGGGTTCGTCAACTTCGAAAACCACGAAGAGGCGCAGAAGGCTGTCGACACCCTTCATGATATGGACATCAATGGGCGTAAGCTTTTCGTGTCGCGTGCGCAGAAGAAGGCGGAGCGCGAGGAGGAGCTGCGCCGCTCATACGAGCAGGCCAAGATGGAGAAGCTGAGCAAGTACCAGGGTGTCAACTTGTACATCAAGAACTTGGAAGACGACGTCGACGACGAGAAGCTCCGGGCCGAGTTCGAGGTCTTCGGAACTGTGACGAGCTGCAAGGTTATGCGCGACGAGAAGGGCACGTCCAAGGGCTTTGGATTCGTGTGCTTCTCGACGCCCGATGAGGCCACCAAGGCTGTCGCTGAGATGAACAACAAGATGATTGGCACCAAGCCCCTGTACGTCTCCCTTGCTCAGCGCCGCGAAGTGCGCAGGCAGCAACTCGAAAGCCAGATCGCCCAGCGCAACCAGATCCGGATGCAACAGGCCGCCGCTGCCGGGCTCCCCGGAGGCTACATCAACGGACCCATGTACTACCCGCCTGGCCCCGGCTTCCCGCCCCAGGGCGGCCGTGGCATGATGGGCTACGGACAGCCCGGCATGATGCCACCCCGCCCCCGCTACGGTCCCAATGGCCCCGTCGCGGGCATGCCTGTTCCTGCTCCGTACGGACAGGCACCCCCCCAGGGCTACCCCATGCCCCAGGGTGGATACCCCCCGCGCGGGCCCCCGCGGCCGCCCGTCGCGCGTGGCCCAGGCAGTTCGCCGACGCATGCCAACGCACCTCTCCCCCGCGCAAACGGGCCGGCACCTGCCAACGGCGCCCCCCGCGGCCCGGGTCCCCAGGGCCCCGCTGCTGGACGCGCGCCGCCGCCCCCGGCCGCCGCTGTGCCCGCTGGGCGCGTGCCCCCTCAAGGATCCGGCAACTTCAAGCAGGCTGCGCCCCAGGCGCGCCCCGCTGCTGCTGGGTCTGTTGCCACACCGGCGGCGCCCGCGAGCGCCCCGGGTGAGCTGACGATCACCCCCGCGCAGTTGGCTGCTGCTTCGCCGATGGAGCAGAAGCAGATGCTCGGTGAGGTTATCTACATGCGCATTGCTAGGTGAGTTTTTGGCATTTTGGGGTGGATCTGTATCTGATTTATTTTTTCAGCGCGCACCCCGACCTCGCGGGCAAGATCACTGGTATGTTGTTGGAGATGGACAACAACGAGCTGCTCCACCTCCTCGACGCCCCCGACGCGATGAACGCCAAGGTCAACGAGGCGCTGATTGTTCTGCACGAGTTCTCTGGAAAGGAAGACGGCAGCGCTTAATTGCGCTGTGAATTATGCATGCGGTAGACGATGTTCTGGGGTTTATGTTTATGGACCCGTCCATTCTTTATGACATATGTTTGTATATGCTTTGTGTTTCGTGAACCGTCTTGCAGCGCTGTCGTTGTCGCTGCTGTTTGCACGCGGGGTGGGGTGGGGTTTGGGTTTGGATTCCTTACGTTTGTACTTTTTATTAAAGAACAACAGAGGTTTTTGAACTGCAGTTTGATTGTGATACAAAGGTATAAGTATAAGTACAGATACATAAAGTCAGAGGCACTTTGAGGCGTAGGCGATGTGGATGATGGTGGATGGGGGAAAGGCAGGGTGGTACAGGTCGTGCTGGGCATCTTGGATGAGGCGGTCGACGGTGGACGGGGGGAGGCCGTTGCAGAGAAGGAGGGGGCGGAGTGCGGGGAGGAGCAGCTCGTAGTCCATCCACTGGAGCTGGCCGGCGGAGAGGAGGTGGGGATCTGTGGCAGAATAGGCAACGACTCTGGATGGGAAATGTATAAATACCTTGCGGCCAGAAACCGACGGGGATATTTCCATCTCGGACGGTGATGTTCTCGAAGCCGGGGGTGGCGGCGAGCAGCTCTGGGAGGCGCTCGGGGACGGAGACGTCGATGCGCTGCTGGGTGAGGCAGGCGCGGTATGTGTCCCAGAGGGCGGCCCAGCCGTGGAGGGGCGGGTGGTTGTTTGGCGGGGCGCAGGGGGCGAGGGTGGGCTCGACGAGGAGGACGAGGCCGCCGGGGCGCAGCAGGCGGGCGACCTCGCGCAGGAAGCGCGGGTAGTCGTGGATCTAGGGGGGCGTGAGCGCGGGCGCGGCGGCGGGCGGGACGACGGACCCCGATGTGCAGCGCGCGCGCGTGGATGACGTCGAAGTGCGCGTCGGGGTACGGCACCCAGCGCTGGTCGAGGTCGCACAGCTCGAACCTGCGCGCGTCAGCGGGGCGGCGCGCGGGGGGCAGCGGCGGCGGGCTTACGTGCAGTTGGGCGGGACGTGGCTGCGGCCGGTCAGCGGCGCCGCGGCTTGGCGGGAGCGACGCACCTGGGCTGCATCGGCGCGAGGTCGACGCCGACGACCTCGGCCCGCGGGAACTCGTCCGCCATGTCGATCGCCCTGCGGGAATCAGATCAGCGCGGCCGCGGCGGCCAGCCAGACGCGCACCATGTCCCCGCGCCCGTCCCGAGGTCGAGCACTGGGAAATCGTCAGCGGGAGCGCGGGCAGAGATGGCGGGCGCACCTCTGCGGTGCTGGCCGAACTGCAGCGCCTCCTTCACGGGGCCCACATAGTTCCGGCCCTTGAAGACAAACTGCAGCAGGCGGTGGTGGATGTCTGAGCGCTGCGGCGGTGAATACGGCGGCGCGGCGCGCAGGGCAGGGCGCATACCTTGACCTCGTCGTGGTCGACGGGGAGCAGATACGTGCGGTTCAGCGTGCTGAACCTGCGCGAGTGCAGCGTGTAGAAGAACTCGGTCGGGTCGGCGCCGATGGGCTCGACGAGATATTCGTGCATCGTGGCGGAGACCAAACTGGGTGACACACATAATGTTCTCTTCGCTCGCCGTCTGGGCTGCCCTCTCCGCCGCCATCCTCGCCCTCCAGGCCGCCGCCCTCGCCGTCGCACCACGTCTCCTCCTCTTCCTCGCCCGCTCCCCGCGCGACGCACTCACCCCGCTCGAGGCCTTTCTCGCCCTCCATTTCGCCCTCTTTCTCTTTGCCCTTGCCCTCGCCGTCCTCCTCAATGCAAGTCCCAGTCCGCACAGTGTGCACCCCTGCTCACATTCCACAGACACCGTCCGCGGGCGCCCCGCTCCCCTCGCTCGAGGATGCCGTCCCCACGCACCCGCTCCTCATGCCGCTCACCATTGCAGCCATCACCTCCGCCTTCTTGGCGTGGAACTCGGATGACGTCGGCTCGCTGTCCACCCTCTTCTTCCTCTTCTCGGGCACAATAGGCCTCTGGGGCCTCTGGGAGGTACGCCCCCTCCCCCGTTCCACCCCCCCGCCCTGACGCGTCTCTAGATCACATTCGCCAACTCGTCCGCAATCTCCAAAACAACCGGCGCGGACAAGCACACGTCCGCCTTCCTCTTCGGCAACAAGAACGCCGCCTCGGTCCAGAAGAAAGAAATGCGAAAGAAACAGTAGTTGTGTACATTGCTAGATAATTATCATATTTACCGCCCGCCGCCCATGCCCATCATCTTCAGCATGTCCCCCATTCCGCCGCCGAGTCCTGCAAGGCCGCCGAGCCCGCCCAAGCCCCCGCTGCCCATTTGCGACATCATCCCTGCGCGCAGTCAGTAAGAAAGGTAACCGCATATGAAAGCTACGCACTTTGCATTTCCTCCATGTCGGCCTGGTCGCCGCCCTGCCCTTGCATCATGGCCTTCATCATCTCCTGGATCCCACCCCCACCCCGCATCTGTTTCTGCATCTGCTGAAGCATCCCAGGGGGCATCGAGCGCTGTTTTGTGTCAGATCAGGCATTGCTGAAGCGTGAATTTGACTCGCCTGCATGGCCTGTATTTGGGCTGGCGTAGGCATGCCGCCTGCGCCCCGCCCCTTGCCACCTGCTGCGCTTTGCATCTTCTGCAGCGCTGACATCCTGCGATTAATGTCAGACTCGAACGCGCTGATCCAACATGGTGGATCATACCATCCGTTCTTCCCCCCTGCCTGCTTCGCCATGCTCGCCATCATGCGGTACTGGCACAGCAGGTCCTCGACCTCGCGCACACTCGTTCCGCTCCCGCGGGCGACTCGCGTCACTCGCCATGTCAGCCCGATCGGCTTGCCGTCCTTGCCCATCTCCATGAACGGCGACCCGTCCGAGTCCAGCTCGCTCGCGGTCATGCTGTCCGTGATGTAGATCATGCGCTTCATCCGCCGCGACCCCTCTTCGTCGGAGCCTGTCAGCTCCTGCGGCAGCCCGGGGATCATGGACGCGATCTTGCTAATGGGGCCCCTGCGCAGTGCATTAGAATAAATAAAATAGCGGATTGGGTGATACGCACATGTTCATTACGTTGGAAATTTGTTCTCTCCAGTCCCGCAGGCTGAGTTTTCCTTCCTCCAGTTTCTTTGCCATTTCTTTTTGCTTGTCGGGGTTTTGGGTCGCAAGGTCCTGCATGTGCTCCATTAGCCCTTGCATATCTCCTAGTCCAAGAAGTTTTGAGATAAAAGGCTGAGGCGCGAAACGGTCGAGATCATGTAGATGTTCTCCGACTCCCAAGAAGATAATAGGCGTTTTGGTCGCTGCGACACTAACATGATGTTGGACAGGTTATCCATAAGTCAAGATTGAAGCACATACGCTGAGATTGCTCCTCCTCCTTTGGCGTGCCCGTCCATCTTTGTGACGATGATGGCTCCAAAGTCGGCTGCATCCTTGAATGCGCGACTCTGTGCTTCTGCGGCTTGACCTGTATTTACGGGCGTCGATAAAGTGTTTTCCTGTGTAGTTAGAGAACATACCGATGCTGGCGTCCAGGATGAGGACCGTCATGTCGGGCTTGACCGCCTCCCCAATCTGGACCATCTCCTGGAAGAGCTCCGACTCCTGCTTGTGCCGCCCGGACGTGTCGACGATGATGACATCGAACCGCTCCTTCTTGAACTTGGCGACACCCTGCGCAGCGATGGACACCGGATCCGTCTCCGTGTACGACCCGAAGTAGGCGACCTTCGCCTTCGTCGCGGACTGCCGCGTCTGGTCGAAGGCGCCCGCGCGGAACGTATCCGCGCACACGATCGCGGACTTGAACCCGCGCTTCTGGTAGTGCACCGCGAGCTTCGTGCACGTCGTCGTCTTGCCGTTGCCCTGCGGGAGGAGATGCGGGGTCAGCGTGCGGCCGCGGCGGGGCGGGGGGGATGCGTGCCTGGAGCCCGACGGCCATGATGACGTTCGACTGGCCTTTCTTCGGCTTGTACGGCTCGACGCCGGGGTCGACGAGCGCCACGAGCTCGTCGAACACCGCCTGTGCGGCCGGTGAGATTAGTTTGGCAGGGGGCGGGCGATGCGCACCTTCTGCACCACGTTCTTGCGGTTGACCTCCTTCGTCGTCTTGTCCGCGCTGCCGTCGAGCGCGGCCTTGACCTTCGTCTTCACCTTCTGCCGCAGCTGCGCGACGAGCTTGACGTTCACGTCCGATTCGAGCAGCGCGGACGTAATTTCTTTTAGTGTGGCATCGAGCACCTGCACAGCAATATGAGATCGGCGTGCGGCGCGCTACGGAGCAGGGAGGGGCGCACCTTTTCGTCGATGACGGGCGCCCGGCTGAGCGATGCGAGCGCGGCGTTGAGCTTTCGCCCGAGATCGGCCAGAACCATGGTCGACGTCAGGTGCCAAGAGCGGTAATGGGCCTGAATCACAATAGCCGGCCGCGTCTATTTCCTTTTCCGACCACCACCACCCCCTTGGACCCGCGGCGGACATGCACGACGGCGAGCTGTACGAGTCGGAGGACGAGACGCTGGAGGACCTCTATGACGACGACGATGCGGACGCGGACGGCGATGGGGATATGGACGACGAGCAGGGCGATGCGCTGCTTAGTATGGGCGGCGGGGACGCCGCGGACGATGCGACGACGGACGGCGACGATGTGTGTGTACCTGCGTCTTGTTTGAACGTACAATTTATCTAAGAGCTCGTAGGAGTCGGCGACCGAGGAGTCAGACGACGACGACGAAGAGGAAGACGACGATGAAGACGAGGACGAGGACGACGAGCCCTCGCTCGACCTCGGCCTGACGGAGGAGCCGCCGCCGCCTGTGAGCGAGCGCGAGTCCAGCGCCGACGACAGCAGAATGGCGACGTCGTCGCCCGCAGGTGCGTCCTTTCTCCCGTGCCCCCGGCCCGCGGCATAACCAGTGCCACCCAGGCCCCTCGCCCCCCGCGCGCCGGCGCTCGCTGTCCCCCGCGCACCGGCGCAAGGCCGCGCTCGCCTTCCCGCTCTCCCCGATGCCGCGCACCTTCACCGTCGAGGCCATCTGCGCGATCCCGCACCCCGTCCCGACGCACGCGCTGGCCGCGTCCGCGTGCATGACGCACCTGCTCACGGGCTCGGACGACGGGTACGTGCGCGACTACGACGTGTTCGCCGCGGTGAACAGCAAGAACTTCCTCACCGCGCCGCAGCGCCACCACGCGGGCGTCGTCGAGGGCCTGATGAAGTCCGGCCAGCTGCGCTTCTGGTGGGAGAACCCTGCGTTCAGCGAGGGCGGCCGTGCGGGGCTGCTCGCGGAGGAGGAGGCGGGGCCTGCGCCTGTGTATAGTCTGGCGATGCACTCGGACGCGCTGTGGGCGCTCGCCGGCACGAATGTATGCCTCTGTATCTCATCTTATGCAAGTTTACTGACAATTGCGCAGACCGGGTCTATCAATCTATTTACTCTACGGCATGAGCCTGGCAGGTTGTGTCATGTAATGAATGGCCACCACCGCTCGCCCGTTTCCTCGCTCTGCTTGGACTACGACGAAAAGGGATTCTTCAGTGCTGGCTGGGATGGCACAGCTATTGTACGTTGTCCGCACAAATACAAAGTTATGTTTCCAATTCCACCCTTCTAGCAATGGGACCTCAACACTGGTCAAAGCGTCCGGAACTTCACAGCACACAATGCCCAACTGACGACTGCGGCAATCAGGCCTTTGGCGCATTACTACAACCCTACGCCTGGCCCCATATATAATTCAAGTCAGCAATCGCAAGCCAACGGATCGTCATCTCAGGCCAAAACAGATAATATGGACACAGATCCCCCCGCGGCGCCACTCGAAGACACCGACAACTTCCTCTCCAAACTAGAGGACACCTCCCAGCTTCTCACCATGGACGACGCGCGCTCCGATGCGTCGTTCGACCCCCTGTTCGACGACGTCCCCGAAGAGCCCCTGCACCCCCCACCGCCCGTCGAGTCCAAGCTCGCCATGCCCGGCAGCTCGCAGATGCAGTCACCTTTCTTCACGCGCGAGCCCGCCGCGCCGTCGATTCCGCCCCCGAAGGGCGCCCCGCCGCTGATCGACGCCGCGGAGTTCCAGACGTACTCGCCCGACCTCCTGATGACCGCGTTCATCGACGGGCAGGTCATCCTCTGGGACCGGCGCGTGCAGACGAGCGGGAGGGGCGTCGGCCGCCTGTGGATGAACGAGAAGACGCCGCCGTGGTGCCTTTCCGTCAGTGCCTCCGTTGCTCTCTGCCTGTTGTCAGCCTGTTAATGATTTTTTACTTTGTTTTAGGCTTGTTGGTCTGCGGACGGCGCGCAGATCTATGCTGGGCGGAGAAACGGCACCGTTGACGTGTGGGACGTGCGTGTTCTCGGGCAGTCGGGGCCTGCCAATACACCGCGCCTGCTGAAGACGCTCCGCAACCCAACAAGCTCTGGCGTCGTGTCCTGCGTCGTCCCTTTCCCTGACACCCGCCACATTGCCTGGTAGGCCGACCGCTTGCATCAATTCGAGATGCATACTGACCGCGTCACACTCACAGTGCATCTGTTGATAACATTCGCCTTTGGAATGTTGCAGAAAGCGGCGAAGACTCGATATCCAAGACTAGAAGTGGGGTCCAGTTCAGGATCATTCCTGGTCATCACGGAGGATATATTTCGCAGATGCGTGCGTAGTTTTCTTGTCTGAGCTTTGTCTGATGTCTAATTCTCTTACATTTTCCATATAGTTGTTGATTCAGCGTGTAGATTTCTTGTTAGTGCAAGCAGTAACCGTGGGTTGCATGGCGATTCTACTCGAACAGTTTTTGTCCACGATATCAAACGTGCCAACTAGAAAAGTAGGGACCGATTGATGAGGACAGAGTGGTAATACTTACCTTATGTAAGAATGTATGTATGTACATTATTTCTTTGTTGACCGTGGTACGAGTTTGTAGGGTTAAAGTTGAAAAAACATGTATTACGAAGCAAGAAGTTTATTATACAATGACAATGCACGGCAGTGCATAGAACAGATCCATAAATATACATGTAACCATTAAGTTATCGAAGTGGCCATTGTTGCTGCCAGACGCCGGGCGGTGGTGGTCGAGGGGGATTCATACTGGGAGGCATGGTCGGGGGGAATGGTGGACGATGTGAAGGGGTTTGGAAACCGTATGGATGAGCTTGAGGAGGAGGCGGAGGGAAGCCCGTCGGTGCCTGAGCCATGAATGGTGTCTGCGAACCGCCATATGGGTTCGGTGTTCGTCCCATTTGGCGGACAGAGACATGACCTGGAGTGGCGCCACCAGGTCTGGCGGGGGTGCGCAAACCTGCACCATAAGGCGTCTTCCCACCTGCCACCGCAAGATTCTGAGATTCGTGCAGATGCCTAGATTAAAAATAAGACTCGGATTTCAGCACATTAAAACAGTCTACACACCTGACTTTGAATGCGTCGCAGAGTTCCGGAACACCTACTGCGACAGCATCAAAGAGATAATATGCTTCCGGAGTCACTCGGACAGGCTAAAAATACTTAGAATCTGCCTAGATCAACAAGGAGACTATTGATGTCTTACCCAAGTTTGAACATTTGCGTTTTTGTTAGCGAGGAAACATAGGCTGAAATGGCCTGGCCGCTTGCGATTGAGAGTGAAGCCATACATACTCTTTGCTGGATTAGCGGCCAAAAAGTTTTTCAGGAAAAGATCTGCAGACGGATGGAGACGTTTTAAAAATCAAATCATCAGACACTCAAGCGTTCACTCACGCAGTTCATCTTCAGAACCATGTTTGTATTTTTCATGTGCCATGAGCTCTTCAACACGGCGCGCCATTGCTTGAACATGATTAACAATGAGTTCATCCAAGTCAGAATATGAATGCTTCGCATCAACAAGAAGCTGCCCTCCAACCGTTTGACCAGTTGGATCCGCGTTGAGTTCTGTGACATCTGCCAAGTTCATCAGATTGTTAGTATTTATGCTTGAATAGCAGGTAGGGATCACATCAGACTGACCGATATGCTGATAGAGTTTGTCGTCAACTTTCCATGTTACGGCAAGATGATCTATACCCTTCGAAGAAGGTCGAATGACCACATCCCCGCGCTGCTGTTTCTCGAGATATGCTTCAGCCTGCGCCGTGTTGAAATTGTGGAAGTTGGGGTGCTTGATCACACGACGTGTGCGATCAGTTTCCGCTCGCTTCTTCCTCGCAAGCATATCTTGGTCTTTCTTGTGACGAGCATCATCCCACATATCATCAAGTTGAACATGTCTGAAGACACGATCGCCTTCTGCGAGATCGCTGGGACGGCAAGACATAAGGACATTGAATTCGTCCACTTCGAGATTGAAGCGTATGTCGATTACGATGCATGTTATGGTCTGCCCTTTCTTGACAACTTTGTGCGGGTTTTCACCTGTTTCTGTTAAGAATTCGGCAGTTATCGAACCTTCAATTCCAGAATCAAGACGGACTGTGATGGCTTCTTTCTGAATGCGGAATACCAGTGCCGAGACGATGAGACCGATGTTAAGAGTTTTCGATGTCTCTCCAGTGAGCATAGTCATAATATCCCAATCGAGCGGAAGTTTGAATCTTGCTCGCTGCTCCGCAAAAGGCTTCAGAAGTTCCTCGCGAATGACATTGAGAGTGTGACGCTTTTGATCGTGATTGGCTTCGTATAGACTGATGGCAAACTCATCGAGGTTGAGTTCCGTCAGTTTTTTTTCTCGGTCTTTGTCGCTCATAATGGCAGTGACGACCTGCGAAGGATGTTCGTCGTGGATGTCTTCTTCGTCAAGTTCCAGTGCATCTGTGGCCATCTTGCGAGCCAACTCGTAATCTTCTGGGTGAATCCTAGTGTCATCTAAAGGATCTGGTGCATTCTCGTCGTCAGGCCGGTATTTGCCTGACTTAGGATCGCGGTCTTGAATAACTCTCAAGAAACCAGAAGCATTGAGGAATATTTTGGTAGTAAGTAGCCCTGCTTTAATGAATTGGTCGCGATTGACAAGAGTACCACCCTGCAGTTGATGGGAAAGATCAGTTTTTTCACCACAACAAGACAACTAACACTCGAACAAACCTGTGCTGCGATTTTCTTCACGAGAACTTGTGCCTTTCTGGGACCCAAACCGCAAACGAAGGGGAGCAGGTGTTGATAATATGTATCGGCAACAGCGCGATTGATATCAACACCGACCGTGTTAGTTACATCAACAAGAACTTGCTCGAACACGGTGAGCAATTTCTCTCGGGGGACCTAGGGAATGTGTTAGAGTAAATACCGCATATTAAAGCGATCCGACTGACAAGTTGCTGGGTTTCTTCGTCAAATGATATGGCGGAGATATCAGGACCCAGGGCGGCAAACTCGTTCAAAGGACTTTGAACATAGCGCGCTAAGCCAACACAGTACTTGGCAGTCGGCGATAATGCACTGAATTCGTCAGCAGCGCGTTTGCTATGTTGATAAATACGAGCGACATCATCGTTCACGAAAATGGTAGGGATGTCGAACGAGGGTTCATTCGAAGGATTCCAATTTGCTTCATCCGTATTTCCACTTGAGCCTCGGAACATTTCTTTGACCAGGTGCGACAGTTTCAATGTTGCAATGCTGAAACCGCCAACTACCGCAACATCAGGTTTGCGTCGGGTGAGAAAGTCGATGAATTCATCCTTATTATCGGGGTCGTGCAAATTGTCGATTTTCGTGTGTTCCCGCATACGACCCGCTTCATCAACATAGACCAAGGTAATTGCATCTTTGTGAGGATCACCCTTTCCCCAAGAGATTGCAAGTACCGAACATGCAAACTCCCCATACTTCAGCTCGCGGGTCAGATAGGGAGCTATGTCAACCCGCTACTCCATGTTAGGATTATGCCCCTGACAAATATTTATATGACTCACCTCGCGGAATTTCTCACTGCATTTGCGAGCCAGGAAATCTTCAACTTCTTCCCGAAGAAATTCTCGTGTCCATTTAATTCCCGCCGGAACGAGATGCTGGTCAATCACTTCTTGAACGACAAGCGAGCGCTCTGCATTCCATGCCTTGGCAGATTCACTGAAATTATCAGATGAGAAAGCATCAAGAAGCCTACGCTCGAAGTTTGATTTAACGTCCGGGGGTATGGAGATAGTGACAGTGACCAGGTGCTGAAGCTCTGCGGCGAGAATATGCAGAAATTGTGCACTATCCGCCATATCCTTGATAGGTTTCTGCAGGAGATATTTGAAGTTCTGAAATAAACTAAATCAGAATCGATGAAGATCACGTTGGAAACAAAGCTGCCCACAAAATAAGGGTGATTTTCATCAATCTTACTGATACCACGCTCGGTAGGCTCAACAGTGACGCGCGCACTGTCTCTGAAAATACCACGAATCTGGCTTCGCAACAGCGGGTCTTTACCGAGTTCAGTCGCAAAGATCATGCGCGCTTTGCGAAGGAGTTCTTCAGGAGTTTGCGCTTTTGTAGGGTCAGGATCTGAAAATTGCTCTGCATATGCAACTGGGTTGAAGTCTAAATCATCCACAAAATGTACGTGGTGGGATGCTAAGAGGTTTAGGACGACTTGATGAGGTTGAATACCAAATTTCTGACAGTCCTTGTGAATTGGATTGCATTTCAACTGGATTTTTAGCTCACCTCGGCCAACTTGGATACAATACTCTTCTTGGTAACCTCATATGCCGATATGCGACTCGGCATCTTACGTTTCTTGATGGCCTCTGGTTCCTCGTCATCGTGGAATCTGAATTCCATTGCTGCATCCTGTTTCCTGTCCTTATACCTCATCGACAGCCACTCAGTTGCATCAGCAACGATTTCCACGCTTTCAATCTTCGGCAATATTTCGTCCTCATAGTATTCATCTTTGACTTGAAGGCGTTCATATGATCCTATCAACAGCCGCTTGCGCTCCAGAAGGTTTCTATACTGCTCGCCCAAACGATTGATTCGCCAAAGTTCCTCGAGATCCAGTAGTTCGTGGCGCGAACTTATGTCTGTGACATCGAAGTGACTAATATAGTCACGTTTGTGAGCCCAGATATAAGGAACCTCGTATTCTTCGATGAATATTTGTCGAAGAGCGAAGGTGACTGCCATGACAAGAGGACCCTTGAGGTGTTGATTGATACCTGTCGGAGTGAAGTACTCTTCGGTCTTTTTGTGAGATATGCGTTGGGTAACCCACATTGCTGCCCCTCCAATGTCATCTTCGGTCAGCTGCGTGTGCAAAGAGAGGGTCGATGATTGGGACAGTGAAGAGGTTGCCAGCTGCATTCGTTCGGGAATATCCTGATGTCGTATGAGGTCGTCATCATCGGTCAACATTCGCTTGCGGATTTCGGAAGGTTCAAAGACCTTTTAAACGAATCAACGACCAGCAGTAAGATATATATTGGAATTCACGTACATCTTGGTATTTCATCTCTGGCTTCAGTTGCTCTTCCTCGTATTCAACCTCATCGTCTGCAGCCAGAGCCCAATCATACTCGTGTCCGTCCCCAAACACGTCATGTATTTCATCCCAGGCACTGCAAAGGGTTAATATGTTAAACTTTGAAAGTCAGGCCAACGAGGCAACATACTTTGCGTCGATGCCGGCTATCTCAGGACGAACCCGAGCCCTCTTGCGACGAAGTTGCTCCTGTCGTTTTTCTTGTCGGCGCGCCTCACGAGCTTCTTCGTTCAGAGTAACTCCTCCTTCGTCCTCCTCACTGTCGTCAATGAAGTCCGACATGTCCTCGTCGTCTTCATCGCCGCGTCGGTCATCGTCCCAGATCTTTCGGATATCAGGTACTTCGCGCATCTCTTCTTCATTGTCAAGGTCATCTTCCGACGACTCGATGATTGCTGCTCGTTTTGAGGATGACGCCGCTGGAGGAGACTCTGAATCACGGTGATGACGAAGGCGTACAAGGCGGCTCTTTCTCTTGAAGGCACCTCCAGTGTTTTCTTCCAGGAGTTCAAGGTCGTCTTCTTCCAGTGTCTCTTCCTCTAGTAAAAGTTACGAAATGCCATATAAATATGGTGGCAAAACAGCATGATAGAGGATACAGCTTACCTCGGTGATGCCTCTTTCTTCTTTTCCGACGTTTGCGGGGGGCTTCCTCCTCCTCGTCCCCATCCTCGTCTTCATCTTCATCGACAATAAATCCTTCTCTTATCCGACGGGCTTCCTCCTCGTCGTCCTCCCCCTCTTCGGAACTGTCATCGTCCGTCACGTCAGGCATCACAACATCACCTTCACCCTCTTCCTCTTGACCTGAGCCTTGCATGGGGTCATCACCTTCATCCAGAGGATCTCGAGAATGCACTTCGGCGACCAAGGAAGCCATTTTTTAAAAGAGGTGATGAGTTGACTCCAGGTTCATCAAGGGCTTGTTCTGGTGAAGTTTGGTCCTTGTGATGAATCATTATGTAATCGTGCACATTGCCATCTGTGTTCACTGCCACCATGGTGCGTTCACTTGCTGTGTGGCAATCTGCTGGATATTTATCGAAGTTCAAGGAAGCAAATCCAGATATACATATCCAGTACCTGCGTCTCGCCATTGGAGAGGCAGAAAAATGCTCCCCGACTCCCACTGCATTTTGCGTCGGCTGTGTTCTTGTCGTGCGTTTTTCCGAGGGGATATCTCCACCCACCATCCTCGCCACAGGTTACTCTAGAGAACTTCCAGGGAACACTCATGCAGAAGCCAATGCCTTAGCGAAGGCGCAGACTCTTTCTGTTGTGGAATTATCTGAGCTTTTCCCACTTACCCCCTCTCTCACCTTGGCCGACGCATTGGCATCTACAGATGTCTATACTACTCTTGAACCTTGTTCTGTCCGAACCTCTGGCCTAGCACCGTGTGCTGATGCTCTAATCGCATCTAATATCAAACGATGTTTCATAGGGGCTGGGGAACCCGATGACTTCGTCCAATGCGAAGGCGCACAAAGATTGAAAAACGCTGGGATCGATGTGATATGGCTGAAAGGGTTAGAAGCCGAGTGTCTAGCCGTTGCTCGAAAGGGTCATGGGGAGAAAAAATGATTATAAGGCAAAATTTACAGTTGTATTATGAATATCAAGTAAGAATTACTTATACCACTCCTAAGATGCGCCGCACGCCTTCGGACCAGCGAAGCATGAGGTCATCTGCATGATCTTCATCCATCAGGTACGCTGCACTATCGATGGACATCATGACAGTGTCGGTTTTATCCAAAGTTGCAAAGTCAATGAAGAGGTCGTCCCTTATGACATGCGCGATATCTAGGCAAACACTGGTGAAGTTGTCGGAGCCGATAGTCTCCGCTGGAACGAAATAGGGTGCCTGATGGAAATGGTCAGATAATTAGGATACGGATTACGAGACACTCACATTGGCAGGCCGTAAAAAAAGGTTGTTGGACGAAACATCAGGACCGATTTTAATGATGTTGATGAAAACATTGCACATTGGCTCCTTGCTAGTACCCACCCACTCATTCACGCGCACTTGATTACTTTGTTCGATCACCGATGTACGTTTACGAAGATCGATGAGGATGTCCGCTGCGAGCTCAAGTGCGGACTTCTGACGAATTGACGATACATGCATGGGGAGTACGTTCATGCAAGGGATCGCTAGATTTTCAATGTCATCTAATGCGCTCGTTCTTCCAGAGTGCCAGAGTCCGAAGGTTGATGACGAAGCTTTCGTGACTTGGCCTTGAATGTGAGCCCAAGACGCCAAAAATACGGATGGCAAAGAGACTCCCAAAGAGCGAGCTCGTTCGTCAAGGCGCGAAGCATTGTGTATACACGAAGTGTTTGTCCGAACAAGCCTTTCATTGGGGCGATGACTGCGTGCGTTGGACTTCAAGACGGGGAAAAATGTCGGCTTGAATTCAAGGGGGAAACTTTTTCTCCAGTAGCTCCGCTGCTCCTCTAACTGTTGTTGATTGAAACTGGAACAATAGCCAAGGAACAAGTCCATATCATTCGAGACTGTGGACTTCGTACCTGAGTACAAGCAAGTCAAGTCATCAATCAGCAGTCGCAGACTCCATGCATCGTATTGGAAATGATGCAGGTGCAGGATAAGGTAGGCATGGCTGTCTGAATAGAAGAAAAGTGCCCGTGCTTGAGGTTGCGAAGTTGGTATGGGGTTTCTGACCAGAGACTTCATTCTTTCGAGCACGGACGAATAGAAGTTTTCTACGGGGACATATTCTTCTGACCAAGTTTCTGGAGCAGATTTATTGAAAATGACGATTCGAGATTCATGGTACCCATCCGCACAAATGAACGTCGATCGCAAGATTGGATGACGGTCCACCAATCCGAACCATGAAGCTTTCATCATATCCCTGTCAATGTCTTGAGCAAGTTCAAAAGGGAATGCATGTTGATAACGCGTCCGGGAGCTTTTGCTCCACATCCCGATCAGCCATTGCATCCCGGAAGACGCAAAACTGATACGTTCGATGTTGGATGATTGAAGGTTTAAGTGCCTCATTATCGCTGCCTTCTCTGCATCTGAAACTTCAGATATTACTGAGGAATCGGATCTTGATTTGGGGACAAATGTGTCCATAAGACGTATTTTTGTGACCATTTGACCAATGGTTGCACTGCTCACAACGTCACTAGCCGAAAGTATCATGCCAGCCCGCCTGAACCTTCCAGAAATTTGAATGGCGCTGATGGAGTCGATGCCAATTGTAACGAGGTTCGTTTCTGGTCGTATGAGAGAACGGGGAGCATTGGTCAAAGATGTAAGAATTGGTTCGTAGATTGAAGGGTCGATATCTGAGATGAAAGTCGACGGTAGCGATCCCAGGGCTTGCATCTGTGGAATTTCCTGCGCCTTGACGGTCGCGTCCAGCCGGGAGTCGTTTACAAAGATGTCAAGATCGGAGAAAGCGCGGTCGTGCAACCGGTCGAATATGTCCACGAAGAACTTTTCCAAGTCGGTCAGCATCATGTCGAGATCGCCGGGGCCAACAAAGTCGGGGTCAGAAGCGCATTTGACGATTATTCCAGTATCACAATGCAATATTTCGATGTTTAACGGATACTGTCGCATATCTTAGTATGCGGTCGCTCGGTGAACAGTTACATTCCACTGACCTGTATTTTAGCATCTTTATCCCCAGAGTTTTCGTCGAAGGTCCAGATTTTGGCACAGTCCTCCGCTCGCGGTTGATTCTCCACACTTTGGAAAAGAAACAAAGTATCCCATAGTGCGTCCACCTTCAGAGCCTTCTGAATGGCTCGGGTTGCTGCTTGTTGGTAAGGAAGGGCGTCAAGATTGGCTTGATGAATGTTCCGTAGGAATTGGATGGTTTGTATATCCCGTTCCAAACGAACACAACATGGAATGGTATTCTATCGGATCATGAGACAGACTCCGGCGGTTTTCTGGGGGACTCACCAAAACCGGGCCGATCACGTCTTCTGCTCCAGGAATACTTCTTCCAGACACTGTATGACCGAAGACAATATCCGGAACTCCCGTGTATTTGCCCATGACCTTTGCCCATGCCGCCTGGCTGACACACTGCATAGTCACAGATGCTTCGCTCAATGCAGCTTTGACACGACTTGCATCAAGGGGAATACTGCGTTCAAGTGTTACTGAAGTCGAATTTTGCAAGGAGCGGACACGTTGAAATCGCTTTGGAGTGAATCTGGCCACCTTTTTAACCCAAAAATCAACCCCGTCGCGTTGTTGAAGTAGAATATCAGGAAGAACTTCATGGAACTGTTTGTCGTAATGGCAAGAACGGGAATGATAAAATTCCTCTACAGCATTGACGAGTAGACCGATGGAAACACCGTCATATAATGCGTGATGCATGGCAAAAACCACAGTAGAACCTGTCGTTCCATGGTTGAAAAGTCGCACCCAAAAAGGAGGATGCTTGAAGCCAGCCTCGTCGTCCAAATTAATAGTCCCTAAAAAAGATTGGAGTGCTTCGTTATACTCGTCGATAGACTTGACAACTTTCTCGGCCCAGTCTAAGGTTGCATGACTGTGGATTGCTTGGACCCAAACCCCGCATTCGGTCGAGAAGTGGAAGGAAGTCCGCAGTACTGAAAAGTTCCGGACGGCTGTACTCCAAGCAGCATGTAACTGAGCCACATCGAAGCTTCCGCTCATCCGCAGCGGAAAGGAATGCAGATATAATTTTCCCCGTGAGCTGACGGTCTGTTTGTTTTGGAAGTTCAATAATTATATTGTCGTAGAGGGGGCGAAATTGTGACAGACCTGGGATAACATACCACTTTGAAGGGCGGTCGTCGGAAATAATACAACGACATCATCGTCCTCAAATTTGATATTGTGACTAAAAATCTCCGCCGTGATACTTTTATCAACGATGACAACAGATTTCCTTGCAGCATCGAAATCTTTCTCTGCATCTGAGTTGCAGGATTGAGAGAGTATATAGGAAACTAGTTGCTGGAGCGAAGCGTTGCGCAATACATTTGTTGAGGATACCGGGTGACCACACATCGTAATGACTTTAGACAATCCGACGGATTTTATGGAGTCTAATCCCATGGAAATAAAAGATGTTGAAGGGGCCAGAATTGTGGGTTGAACCTGTAAGAAGTCTGCAATGATATATCGCAGTTTATCGAGCAACTCCGGGTTCGCGTGCGCGATTTCGCTCTTGACCAGAGTTTCCTTATGTGGCTCGACCTTGCGCCGATACACGACTCTGGGAATATCAGCGAGAGATTGCATGATGTAAAAGGCTGGATTAGTCGCCAAGCCGTGCACGGTAGCTTCAAGTTCGCGAAGGCACGTCAGGATGGCTTCATCCTGAGGATTGTTGATCCACGCAGCTTGGACAAGGAGCGAGTCGTTTTCCAGATTTAGTACCACCTCGACTGCAAGAGGGTACTGGGTGATAAAGAGGAAATCTATCAGCAAGTGAATCGACGGGGCATGGTTATCACTTACGTCTGCTTTTGGCGGTTCACTTTCGATCACGTTCCAAAGGTCGTTTGACGACGATTTATCCACAGAAAGAGAGAAGAGTATATCAAAAAGCGGTCTCCCTGGCCTGACCCACGTTTGCACTTTACCCAATGGAAGGTGCTCGAATTCGACGATGGAAGAAATTCCTTGCTGAATGGTTTGCAGAGAAGTTTCTAGGTTGTCGAAGTTGACCCTAGTAGGAACAACCGAGACGAGAGGACAAATTGCTTCGTCAATGTTATCAATGGGTAGGAGCCTACCGGAACGGAGTACCTTCAAAGTGGACGACAAGATCTGTCAACATTTTCAAATTATAACACGACGTCACTACGCACTCCGAAAGTCACGTCTCTGCACTTGTAGACGTCCCTTGCAAGCAAAAGTGCAAATGAACTGGTTAAGAGAGCCTGAAGTGTTGCTTGCTGCGACGCGGATAAAACCTTCAGTGATGAAAGTGAAGACTGGAATTGCACTACGTGGCGCTGCGTCGTGTGAGGTGAGGATGGGATTAGGGCTGGTTGCGTCCATGAAAACCCCGAGAAATATTCCACCCAGAAGTTCTTTGCATCGTTGTGGTCAATGCTAGATATATGGGCCAGGATGTCCAATGACGACGATGGCGGCGCGCAATTCTGGCCGAGGTGTTTTTGCTCTACTTCCCGAAAAATCAGCGGCAGCGATATACCGTCGAATAGTGCATGATGAATAGACAATACGAGGAATTTCTGAGTCGGTGAGGTATAAGCTGAAAGTCGATATGGCGGGACTGATGACAGAGTTCGATTGATTTCTTTCGCCACATTAGACCCTTCTCCTTGAAGGAAATAGTCGCCGAAACTTGAATCTGCTAGAGGAGAAGACAATGCATGATCTTTCCAGTTCAGTTCGCCAACATTTGGCTTCAGTACAATTTGAGATAACGCTCGACCGAAATTAAAAATAGTTCTGTAGGAAGTTAGAAATCGCATGAGCGCATAGAAAGAATGGCTTACCGCAAAATTGGATGTCTGCTGACGACGCTTGACCACGCGTTCCGAACCTGAGGCATCGAAATATGGGCATTGAGAGAGAGGACAACATGTTGCACGTAAAGGCTATCCGAGTCTGAAGACCTAGCGAGTACACCTTCTTGAACGGTGAAAGGTGGTAAAATGGCTTCTATTTGACTTGGGTTGTATGGTAACGTAGGATCCGCATTTAAATCAGAGACACTGGAAGTGAACGAGACTGCCCGGGAAAGATATGTCGCCTGCAAAGATTGAAGATAGGAAGCTATTTCAGAGATTCGGGGGCCTTTCATAATAGCAGAAGCTGAAATCTTCGCTTTGAAGATATCCTTAAGCTCCGTTGAAAACCTGATGACTGCCATTGAGTCTAGACCGCATTCAAACACATTGAGCTCCGGGTGTGGTTTGTCAAATGGCAAGGTTACGTGCTTCTGAAGGACTTCAAAAATTCTATTCTCGATATCCGTGCATGGTCGGGAATCCTTTGAATCTTCACCGACGGCGACCTTCGCCAGAACTTCTATGTCCAGACCACAGAATAATTGAGTCAAGAGTTTTGCATCCGCTTTGCCATTCGAGCTCAAAGGAAGCCAACTGAGAGGAATAAAGTGTGCCGGCCTCATATAACCGGGTAGCTCATTCTCGCATTTGGCTTTGATGCTTTTAATCATCCCAAACGGGGGGGTGACGATCTCCGGTTTCTTCGATTTACGTGTCGATATAGATACAGATTTGTCCCAGGAAAAGACAGACACAAGTTGTTCCACGTTGATGACCGGATGCTTCGCCAGAATAGTGGTGACATCGAGAGAAAGGGATTCGCATTGAGGAACGGCGCTGCGTATGATTGCCGAGATTCCTTCGGACTCAATGCGTACTCCTCGTAATTTGATCTGAGTGTCAATACGACCAAGAATTTCAAGAGTAGAATCCGGCATCATCCCTGAAAATAAAGTGGTAAGTCAACGAGGTTGATCCATTGAAAAAAGAAACTTACGAACTAAATCGCCGGTGCGATAAGACCAGCATCCTGTACGGGGCCATTCCACAAAGACCTTCTCCGTAAGATCTGGTCTGCCCTGATATCCGCGCCCAACTAAAGGTCCCTCTACGACAAGTTCACCCACACTGCCTCTGAGAAGAATATTCATGTCCGCATCAACGACCTGAGAGAATTTATTTGAGTGCCGGGTGCAAAAAGGCGAGAGACATACATATGCTGAGACGCTTGCCAAAGCGCGCCCAATGTTAGCTCGGGGCGTCGCAGACGTCATGAAACGCGCACAGCAGCCAATTGTCACTTCGCTTGGGCCGTAGAAGTTAGCAAGCCGAACTTGGGGATGATTTGCCCATTTGTCCAGAATCTGCAGAAGTTCGATGAAAAATGTTGCCGTGGTACATGAGGTAATTAATAGTTAACGTACGGAGTCGCTCATTTTCTCGCCGCCGCTGGCAATATAGCGAAGAGCTATCTCGTCACCATCCTCACCTTGAGCCGCATTCAAAGTGGCCTCGATTAAGCTGGGAACAATTCCTAAGTGCGTCACGCCGAGTTTGTTGACGTAAATCGGGAGATTCTCGAGGAGTTGGGATCTGCGGGCGCTGATCAATGGCATCCCCAGTGCGAATGGTACGATTGTCTCTGCCAAATGGACATCAAATGCGATGGCTTTGGACCAGATGAGTCAAATTTACGGTTTGAGAAAGTAATGCACTAACAAGCAACAGCGAGATAGCGCCCATCGTGTATATTATCCATGCGAACATCTGCAGCAGTGCTACTGAGGGCTAAAATCGCCTGGGAAAGACCTCTGTGAGTCAATAAGCATCCCTTAGGATTTCCCGTGGTCCCTAACATACGCCGTCAACTTGAGGGTAAAGAAAAGAAGACAGGAATGTTACCTGACGTATATAGCAGATATGCGAGGCCATCTGGCTTCATGAAGTCCACGGCCGAATCACTCTCCCGAGATATTTCCAGTTGCACCAATTCATCTTCGATGTATCGGGTCATTGATCCAAAAACATCCAGAGTCGTAATCTGAGACGAAGTCAAAACAAAAGCAGCGTTTGCGTCTTTTGCGATGTACACTTTTCGTTCCAAAGGAAGTTCAGGATCAATCTAGAATACAAATGTTAGACTAGCCTTTTTGTATTCGGAGTACCACGTACAGGGACATAACAACCACCCGCTCTCATAATCCCCATCATGGCGGCGTGAAAAGATAGATTGCGTTCCATACATACGCCCACTCGATCTTCTCGTTGAAGTCCATTACGAAGTAACCAATGCGCTATCTGATTTGCTTTCTTTTCCAGCTCGATATAAGAAATAGATTCGAAATGTTGTTTGGGGGAATCCAATGAAAGTTCTGGGTACCACCGCACGGCCGTCGTCCCAGGCATATCTTTCGCCCTTAAAGTCAAATAATCCGGGGCGAACGAGACTGGTGCCAAATGAGAGTACGCTTCAACCATGGTTTCATCGGTGCCCCTCTCACTGATAGACATGAGTTTCGATGGCAGAAGGGCAATGGGGGTTATTTTAGAAAGTGGTTGATCTAACGCCCGTGTTACGAGGCCATGGATTTGCTCGACAATTTGAGTGGCGACTGTTGGGTGTAAGACTGCCATAGACGCCGAGAGTTCCAGAGTTCCAGAAGAAACATCGTAAGAAAACACCACAGGATATTCTGAATTGGACGCAGAATTGGGTTGTCCAAATTGGCATAACGCGAGGCAAGGATATTGACTGGCAGACAAAGAGAGGGTATCTCTCAGCTCCGATGTCGATAGTCGTATAGGTTGCTTCGGCGCGTCCGAAATGACGTCTTTAACGCCTGCGATACATTCTTCCCAGGTTTGGTCGTCGTTCCAGGTGAGTCGTAGAACCTGTGCGGTGCCGTTCTGATTCGCAGTCAAGCTTAGTAAGAGGTCGTTCGTGCCACAGTAGGCGCCGATAGTCCGTGCGACAACCAGGGTGATGAAAGGTATGGTCATATTTTCGCCGAGATGTCCAAGCGGTGGTAACATTTTCGACGCTATTTCAACACTATTTGAAGGGGAGCGATCCGCTGAGAGGTCAGGCCATTCCGAAAACGCGTAGCCATTGAGAGAATGCATAGGTATGTTTGTAGAACCAAGATTTTGTTGGGTTTTGAAAGCAGCGTTCAGAGATGTATACGGAGAGGGGGAGGAAAGTTCGCACTCGGATGGATCTGGGACCCCAACGGTGTCACCTTACTCCAGGCGCGCTGGGTCGGGAAGGATCACCGAGAGTTATGATACTGCCGATGTGTGCCCGCGGGCCATATATCACAAGGGATCCCGAGTACCGAGAAATATGCTGTTTTCTTGCACCTGTATTGCGTGTAAGGACCATTTTGTCCCAATTTTTCAAACCGTTGGCAGCTTGGCAGAGGCTAAATGCACATGCAATCTTATCAGATAGGGCCCGCTAAGCTTCTGATTGGATAATTTTGTCTTGGCGGATATATTACCCATCTGTCGGTCTAATCTGATTAGATCGCCAATTTGTTCGCGTTGCTCTTCGGGAAGGCACCACATCGATTCGAGGCCCCAAGGTGGTAAAAACGCGTGAAAATGACAGCAGTCTGCATGGTTTACGCGGCCGTAAGGTCTCGAACTTTGATTTTTTGCATTGCGTCGCCTAGATCGATCTCCGAATTTCTTATAAGAAGCGCCCGGTCGCTTAGCGCAAAATAAAATACAAAGTGTTCCCCAAACTCTTCCTCGTCTGCCTTCACTTTTATTTTGGGGAAATATGCCGTATCAAGAAACCATCTTCGACCTCGTTGGCCTCGGCTTCGGCCCCGCAAACATCGCCATTGCTGGTGCATTGACCGAGCACTGGCAAGATAATGTCCGTATTTTGTTCCAGTCGAGAAGCAGCGCGTCCCTTACGCGTTCTATTATAGGATTCAGCGTCCAGCTCCATGAAAAATGTGCTCTTCATCGAAAAGCACTCCAATTTCCGTTGGCACCCCGGGATGCTCCTCCCTGACGCAAGGATGCAGATCAGGTCAGTGTTCGTTAACAACAAAGAGTGAACCCATATTTACATAGATTACATTCTAGTTTCATGAAGGATCTCGCCACCTTGAGAAATCCTGGCTCCCCATACACATTCTTGGCGTATCTTCACAGTCAAGGCCGCCTTCTTCCTTTCATTAACCGAGGATCGACTGTCCCAACAAGGAAAGAATACTCGGATTATTTGTCTTGGGCGGCAAAGCGTGTAGAAGAAGAGGGAATCAATGTCCTTTACGGCCACGAAGTCGTGCATATCAACGAAGGTATTGAGGACACCATCGCAGTTCATTATCGCAGTGTTTCGACAGGAAACGAAGTCGTCGTAAGGACACGTGAGTGAACCGTTTCTTCAGTCCAAAGTTCGTCTGCTCAGTCAGTTTACGTCGCAGGAAACATCATCATTTCGCCCGGTGGTTCCCCAAGAATCCCAGCCGTCATGTCCCATGTCACCAATCACCCTCGCGTTATTCACAGCTCCGCATACTGCACTTCCATCACCAAAATTCTTGAGTCTATTCGCGGTATTTCAGCGTCGAGGCCACTCCGCGTTGCCGTCGTCGGCTCAGGCCAGTCCGCTGCCGAGGTAACGATGGACTTGCGCTCTCTTTTGAACGACATCCCCTGCACAGCTGGACGTCATCAAGTCGATATGCTCATCCGTAAGGGTTCCCTGAAACCTAGCGACGATTCGCCCTTCGCAAACGAAATTTTCGATCCTGCTGGTGAGTACTCAATCAATGATCGCGAGCGTGCATTGATGCTTTAGCATCAGCGACTGATATGTGGTTTGGACTGTCGTCGAAGCGCATGCGCGATATAAAGCTTGCGGAATATAAGTCCACAAATTATGGTGTCGTAAACCCTCGCACACTAGATTCGGTAGGTGGCCATCCCATATTTTTGTTTTTGCATTCTGGATTCCTAATTTTATTATCAGTTTTATGACATTATCTATGGGCAGCGAGTGAACGAGTGCATTGCTGAACGTACTGGAGAAGATGCTACCCGGTCGGAAACAACCATCGAAATCAAGCCATACACATCCTTGTCTTCCATTAGAGCCGGAAATTCCGACGCATCGAAGGACATGCTGCTTTCACCCGACATCACGGTGACAGACCAAACCCCTTTGATAGTTACGACGCAAAATCTGGCCAGCCATGACATCGGAGAGGAGCGCTATGACGCCATCGTGTACGCGACGGGCTACGTGCGGTCATCCTGGGTGGATCTGTTGAAAAACTCCAACATCGGCAAACATTTCGGTCTTGACCACCTCTCGTCCAACGTTAGCTTGGTTCCTTCCCGCGACGAGGATTTGCATGCATCGCAGCCCGTGTCATTTACATCCAGTCGTTCCAATTCTGCAGGGTCTACTCCTCCTAGTAGCGCCGGTAGCACACCTCCCACCTCACCGGAAATGGGTACCTTAGCTTCGGAGACGCTTGAAAAACGAAGCCAACAGTTATTCATCAATCGCAATTACCGTCTGATGCCTAAAGATGGCCCGCAGTTCCTGCCCCGGATATACGTGCAAGGCGTTGAGGAATCGACACATGGTTTGAGCGACACTTTGCTCAGCGTCCTTGGTGTTCGAGCAGGAGAGGTGGTGGCAGATCTTACGCGGTTATGATTTCCTTATTTGACTTGGTGTGATGCGTTGGAGTGACAACGTGGTGACGACTAAAATGTACAATTACCAAGAAATTGGGACCTGCGATAATTTTACTTAGGTAAGTACTTGGAACCAGCATTTACATGCTTTTCAAGTGTTCAAGCGGTTACCGGTCAAGTGTGACACAGACTGACGAAAAAGGGTACAGGTAGTCAAGAACGAAAAGTATATGATGGACTATGTCATCAGTTACTCGTAAAGATTAAAGGAAGTGTATGAAGCGGAGATGTCAAAATCTGACCGTAAGGAAGAGTTGACTCCAATCCAGCCGTTGAGAGTTGGCGGGTCGATAACCAAGTCCGAGAGATCGGAGCAAGAAGAGAGTGGCGACGATAACCTCGACGCGGATTCATCTATCCAAGGATCAATCTCCATTTCAACAGGGATACTGGGACGCATAGCGTTGTCCTCCAAATGTGAAGCAGACAGCATAGATTCGGAGGCGACTAGGGACATATCGAGGCTGGGGAGAATAAAGGACTCTGCAGGGTTGATTACTGGTGATTCGACGTCGGCCCATGGACTCAAAGCGGAGGTTTCAGAGGGAGTGTGGTCGTCTAGGATAGAAGAGCTCAAGGAATCGCTGTCATAATCTTCACAATCTGATCCGCAAACTTCCTCTATCATGCACCATCCAGTTCCACTTTCACCAATTGCACTTCGTACTTCATTCTTCGTCCATCCTTTGAATTCGATCACCAAAGCCGTACAAACACCTTCAGCGCCCCTTTCATCGTCATGACGTTCAGAGTCTGGTCTGCGATATGCAAGTCCTTGTGAGTAGGCGTAACAACGCACTCCTCCGCGAGCCCAAACATTTGCTTGGTCTAAACGTGTGAAAAGAGTATCAACTCGTAATGCATGCGTTGAATGTGAGGCATGGAGGGAAGCAAGGAAAGACAGTGGCGGTAACAAGCTTGGCGCTTTACTTGTGGCGGGTATCAGAACGGGATCCGCTGGTAAAGGAGCACGAGAAGTAGGAGTGGGTGCCAGAGGAACGGAAATGTATGTTGTGACAACAGTTGGTGCCGAGGCAAAGTAGCGGTCAATATCGTCTTCGATTGCGATACCGTTCTGAGCGTTAGCATCGTGATGCTCCTCGTCGTCAACACTGGGGCGCTTTGCAGTGTTTTCCTGGAGCATAGGCTTAGATTTAGAGGCCTTCTTGGTAACGCTTCCTCTCGTTTTGAGCCTCATATGGTTGATAGCTTTCTTCGTATCCATGTCGAAGTCGAGTTCGTATAATGCTCGAGCGGCAATAGGTACATTTTGAACAAGCTGTTCGAAGATTGGTCGAGCGGTGCTGAAGTTCCTAGCTATGCCAAGGCCGACTTGGGCAATACCTCCGCAGCGAGGAGGAACAGGACCAGGTCCTCGAGGCAAGAATACATTTGCCTGACGGTGAATGGCATGGTTTCTCAGGGAATTGCGCACAGGAAGAGACAAACCACTTTGGATTGTTGAGCCCCGCAAGGACGTGCCATGCAAAGACCGGGAGCTGTAATTTTGAGCGTTGTGGATATGGGGAGCTCTCAATCCAGGGGCAGTGAGATGGGTGAAGAATCGTTGAAGGAAGTTCTTGGAGGCTGAGAATAGTTGGTGCGCCGGGTTGCGAGGAGGAAGCGGTGGTCGGAATACATGTAAATTGGTTTGCAGATGGTTGGATGTATGAATAGATTTATTGGCAGTACCGCTTCCGGGTCCATTGAACCCTCCGTGGTGAAGGAGGGTATTGGGACCTTTGCGAGATGCGTTTCGCACTCCCGCTGATGCGTGCTGCATCATGGCAGGCCTTTATAGAGTATTTACCGTCACCCTCTTTCAACCGGGTAAGAAAGGTTTAACGTCAGGTCGAGGAGATGAGGGAAAGGATCGATTGCGGATCCCGAGTCACGGTTATGTATCAAGTTCTCCACAGGCGCCGATTGCGTGCGTCAGTGAACTGCCGGCCTGCGTGAGTGGCTGTGCCGTGTACTTTGATCGTGCCTTATGTAATCGTCAGGAATTTCTTTGATGGTAATCCCAATTTGTATGCAGCGCAGGAGTGTCCTCCCTATCACAACCAGTCCTAGCTTCATCTCCTCCAGGCTTGACCTTAATATCGACGAAAGATCTCTACACAAGAGTCAACTTTTACGAACATATCCCTAACTCACTTCCATCATGCGTATCGAAAAGTGCTATTTCTGCTCGACCAATGTGTACCCTGGGCATGGTCAGTGTATCCTGGACTTGCTTGGCCCTATCCTCATCTTTGGAATCAGGTTCTGCTTTCGTTAGAAATGACGCCAAAGTTTTCCGCTTCTGTACTTCAAAGTATGTCTTCCTTTTGGCCGAGGAATGTGAAGCCTAATCTATATTTTCTAGGTGCCATAAAAACTTCAAGTAAGGCTCTGTGAGGATTAAACCCATATTTAATCTCACATACAGCGTCTAGAATGAAGCGTAATCCACGTAAAGTGAGATGGACAAAGGCATTCAGGAAGGCTGCAGGGAAGGAGATGACTATTGCATGTTTGTTTTTTCTCGTACACGGAAATTCCCTAATTTGCCAACTAGGATTCGACGATCGAGTTCGAGAAGCGCAGAAATGTTCCCGTCAGATACAACAGAGAGTTAATCCAGACAACTGTTAAGGCAATGAAGAGAGTGGGAGAAATCAGAGCGCGGAGAGAACGTGCTTTCTTCAAGCACCGGTACAGTTTCTGCTATAGTTGCGTTTCTCAGTCCGTCTCAATTATTACTTTCAGGATGGCTGCTGCCCGGGAGAAGCACAAGGCACATCGCAAGAAGGTTTTGGATACCGTCAAGTCTTCCGTGACGCTACACGAACCTATAGCGACAGCATCCACCAAAGACAGAATTCTGGTACCCGTTAAGGCCAAGAGCGCACTAATACAGGGAGAAGGTCGTTCCATGGGCATGGATATAGATTAGTCTTTGATGACTCTGGTTTCTCTTTTGCTAAAAGTATCTGTAATGATTTTATGTGATATGGAATACAAATGTGTGTGCATAGAGCGGGATTTTGTACAATGCGCGGTAACTATTACAAAAAAAGTGCTTATCGAAGTTTGTATTTTGCCTCATTGTCGTGTCGAATATTAGGATCCAGGGTATTGTGCAGACCAAGCAATGTTTTGCTAACAGCTTCGCTTGCTCCAATCATAGGCTTCAGGACAGCAATTGGCACAGCTCGAATAACAGAACGAACAGGACCCTGGATGGATCATTGTTAACCTGCGCCACACAAGGTTGACACAATCAAGAAACGTACTTCGTTGCCCGATCGTTCGTAAACCTCCATGGGCACGGCGAGGATCGTTTGTGCAGCGGAATTGAGATTCCTTTGCAAACTCTTGTAGGCAGACTGCACCCCTTCCCTGAGGTCCACAGGTTGTTGCGCATATTTTGATATCAAGTCTGCCGCCCCTTCATCCTCCTCATCGTCAATGCCTACATCGTCTCTATATGGCACTTGCACCGGTTCTGCGGTGACCGGCACCTCAAACTGGCCACCGAGAATGCCTTCAGCTTGTTCAAGAATCACCTGAGTTCCCGTCGCCAGCTTTGCACCCATTTTGATAGCTTCGATTGCAGTAGATTTGACGAATGACGTTGCTCCTTTTTGTACTCCGCGTACAATCCGACCGTCTTTCTTGTATTGAGCGATGGGTAGCAGGATAAGGTCGGCCACGCCCGATCCAACATTGACCACTGAGCGTATAGGCGCAACTCCAGAGATGACTTCCACTAATTGTGTAGCCTTGACGTCCGGGGTCCATAGATCATTCAACATTTCGAAGAATCTGGGCCATCCGGTTACCTATAAGGTTACTTTTGAAAAGAAAAGAAAAGAGAAAATATGACAAGGAACTTACACCAGCTAGAGTTATATGGCGTAGTGTCATTTCAGCGCCGTCAAAGTGGAAAAAGTTCATGAGTTCTATTGTCCGTCCTTCTTTGAGTGCTCTGTAATCCACGCGGCGAGGTTTATAATCCAACTTCAAATCAATAGGAAATATTTCGCCCATTTCTATGGCAAAAACTCAGGGATCCTCCGGCTATGGTAGACAGATAACGGCTTACGAATGAATGCTCCGCCTTCATTTGAGGACTCATCTGATGTGTGAGCAGAGTTGGGATCCTTGAAACTGAAGAACTTTTTCAAGAAATCCACCGCATCTTGATCTACATATAATCGAAGAGGAAGGATTTTAGCCTAATAAGATCAGTAAGAGCTACACAACGCTGAAAGATTATCTTCCTACCCTGAGTCTAATTTCTTCCGCAGAATTTCCTGAAACTGGTCGGACCCCTTGCAGCTCAATTCGCACCATACTGGACTCTGTTTCGCGCACGTTTCCGCGCGAGTCCGAACGAAGATCGGTTAAAAATTTCTTCCAGGTTGAGGTCTTGATGTGATCCAAGATTTCCAGGTCCTTTACAGTAACGAAAGTTCGAGAAACAAGCGGGTCATCGGACGCAAATTGGTCGAATTCCGTGTATAGCCCCCCGAGGGAAAACTCGATGCTCGGTGTTCTTGATCTCGTCAGCCTTTTGCCATGGACGCGCGTAGATCGAGTTCGTGCCTTGTTCGAACTTGGTGTGCGTAAAGACTGCCAAGAACTTTGACTTGCTGTCTCGAGATCGTCTTGTAGTTCCTCGTCAATGGCTGCTATCAGTGCGGACGGTTCTTCAAGAGCATCTTCGTCTTGTTCAAGGCCAATGTGCAACGAGTTAAATAATAGAGTACTGGTATCCTCGATGATGGGTTCCTGAACCTGCCCACTCGCTACGAGTTGTCTGATCTTGGCTAGTCGTTTCCGCATCTCCTTGACTTGTTCTTCAATGGTTTTTCGGGTTGTTGCCCAATCATAACCGTCATAGAGAAATAGGTTGATCGTGCCGTCCAGAATACGAACACTCACGACCGCATCACTTGAGCTGAAAGAGGGATGAGCCACGCAAAGAAGAAGAGATCAGGGACATACTGAGATGAGCCCTTAGAATTGTCAGGGGGTATAGACATATAATAATCCTCCACGACGTCAAGCCCTTTGCCACCGAATACTTTGATTGTTTCACCGCCAATTCTCGACACAATATGAGGGTCATCCGACGAGGTTTGTATATCAACTTCACTGTCGCTGAATTGATCCAGATCTTCGTCGACTAATTCTCGAAGGCCTGCAGCGGCACCGAAGGATTCATCAAGGTAGTCAAGGTTTGTAGGTAGATCGTCGAATATCATATCAGGTGCGGGACCAACTTCTGGCATTCTTTTAAATGCTAAATCCTCCACAGATGCTAGTTGGTTTTCAGTCCATTGAAATGTAAAAGAAAAAGGATGAGCATACACATTATCGTAGGCTCATCGGTGACGACAGGCCGCTTCGCCGATGACTGAGGCCTATTAGATTCAATCAGGAGGTGAATTTGGCTAGATGAAGAGACGCCCACCAACTTTTTGTCTGTGTTGTTGAAAAGCGTACCCAGGTCTTCGCTGAATGTGGTGACTGCGGTCAATGTGTCCGCACATAGATGTAGGCGTAGCACGATGCGGTCTACTAGAACCTTGAAGAGCTATCAATAACCGTTGGATACGTGAGATTATATATGGCACTCACCTTCCACATAGGATTCGCGGAGAGTTGATTGACAACATTTGTGTCCAATTCAATAAATTCGGCGAGGAGCGCATAACCTGCACTCTAAAATACGACTCAGTCCCAAGATTCATTAACTCGCCTTGGTAATTTACCGTCCAAGTGGAAACTCCATGGTGGGAGCGATTGCCCTCCGAATGACTGTTCTCTTGACGAGCATCATCGATTGCCAATAAGGTAGTGGAAGTGGCCAGTATACGAAAAGCTGAATCGCGAGAGTCCCCTACTACATCCGTCGAGAACTCTAGATCTTGTATATGAGATACGATGGCCCCAGGGTAGAGGGGTGCTAGAACTCTGATAGAACCGTTTGATATCTTTACAGATATACGTGTACGGTCGCTTGGTATAACGGATTCAAAAGTCTGACGAAAGATACAGATTTAATAAGTCTGTGAGGTCGCGATGTGGAAGGACTCACTCCAGGAGGATTTTTAGAGAACGCTGCCAGATCAGCAACCCAATGCATATCGGGATAGCATGTATATGTGAAACCACACATCGTTAACTTAATGCGTGTTTCTTTGTTACCTGTTTCTGGAACTGTCGTCGTTGAGAGCCTGAGTTTAACCATCGAGGCAGCAGAAGTGGACTAGTAAAAGAAGGAAGTATGAGAAACGTGACTACGTTGATGAGAAGGGCAGGACAAACTAGGGAACGAGGAGAGGTGAGACTCAAGAACCTTTGGGGATCCCCTTTACTTGGGGTGTTGTCAATAATCAAATTCATAATCCCGACAGTCAGGACCGTTTGATGCTGCAGGCGCCTCGGTAAGTACTACAAAATGATGTCATACGAAAAACAAATCTAACCGTGTTTTCCGGATCAAACTCGACTAGAACATCAAGGTCGGATATTTGAATGCGCAAGGGCCGTATTGCGGGCTCTGCACTGTCTGTACGTGGGACCATGATACACGCAAAGGCTGCGGTAGATCGTAGATATATCAGAAATTTTTAGGAGTAACTTATTCCAAGGGACTTACTTTCTGTTATAGACACTTTAATCACTATTTCTGCGGCTTCGTTTGGACTACCACCGCCACCTAGAGCACTGCTATTCCTTGACTTTGCCAAGAAGCGGCTGCCAATCATGCTTGGGTTTCTGCTGTCGTTCAGTTCTGTGTCTGCTTCACAACCTGATATACGTTCCAGAAGTTGAGATACATCATCTGCCCAAAACTGCAATGCGTCGAAATAAATTTTGTCAAGACTGCCTTGCATGAAAGGTAAATCGATACTCAAGGCCAGACCGGGCGCCATCTTTGATATGCCGAGATTTGGTTTCATAATGCGAATCTGGGGCTTCGAAGGCGGTGCTTCGGTGTCCATGAATTGCGTATGATTGTCTTCTGCCAGTGGTCCTATAGACAGAATAGATGCTGCTGTAGGCGAACCAACGAGGGAATACGCTAAGATAATCCTATTGAATGTGATATCAAATAAAACTGTTCCTTGTGATGCATCTGATTCGGGTTGTAGCGACGCAAATCTCGTTGTCGGTGAAGGTACCCTCGCACGCATGGCTAAATTAGTATCACGAAAGTCGAGTATGAGAGTCCCTGAACGGTTACTGATATGGGTCGGGGGTGGGCACCGAACGGATAATCTGATAAAAGAAAATTTGACGTTCGATCGGGGATGCGGAGGGAATTTTTTGAGGGAGCGGCTCTCTTCTCTTCCTGCTTTCGTTTTATCAGATGGGCCAGCTACCGCCTTATCTATCGTTTTCTCCGGTGAAATTGAGGTTACATCGTCAATCGGCTTCTCAATCAGACAGAGATCTTCGTAGAAAGCGAGAGGGCCTCTAGGCTGCAGCATATATCCTAGATCAAGCCGTATATGAAGCGGCGCAATTTCAATGTCCAGGTCGTCATTGCCCTCGATAAATCCGTCTGTTATAGTTGAAGATTGCTTTCTCCCAATTCGCAAGGCAGTCTTCGACGAGGCCATCGGAACGAACTTGTGCGCCTCGGTAGGGAAAGGTGGCTTGAATTGATTGGGGACATTGCCTTTTGGTGCTTGACAACGCCATTGTGATAATCGCGCTCCATAGCCTTCGGAAGCTTCTTGTACCCAGTCAATGACGGGAAAGGTAGGTAGCGGGGAATATGGCAGGGTATTTGGAGCATGTATCAGTACTGAATATTGTGCAGGGAGGTGCGGATCCGTTATTAAAAGAGGGAACACTGTCAAAGAAGCTGAGGGTTGGCCAACAGGGATTTTGCTGAAAAAGAATATGGATATATCAGCAATACCGAATTCAACCTCACTCAGTGAAGGTCCACTACTCCCCGTATCATCATGAAGTGATTCGTGAACAAGTAATAGTGACGAAGATAGCGAGTCTAAGTATATGCGCGTATAGCCATTGTCCAGCTGCGGAGGAACGAGGGGGTGGTTGAAAAAATCGGCCATCATTGCTTGCTCGAGAGTGTTGCCGATCGTCAAAGGAGACACTAAAAGGACAACTACTGCACGAATTTCTGCGTTGGCGTTTATCGGAGGAACGGCTCTCAAGGCAGGCTTCCTGGTCGGTGGAGTTATAGATGGTTCTCCTGCTGTGAGTACTTCGCGCACTAACTGTGCAAGGCCCTGTATGTGCCACGGCTTTATAGCACATGCTATAATTCCAGCCGATGCCCTAATACTTATCTTGTCACCCGAAGAGGTCGAATTGGCGGAAGAAGCAAAAGGATCATCATCAGGTATTGGCAACGTGGAGGAATGTGTTCTAATCTGGAATACGAGTGATTGGGACCCAAATGATATGATGGTGTCCTCAGGAAGTTCTGAGACGCCTTTGGACCCTCCCTCGCTGGTGGAATTCCCGGGAATGTTCGGATTGTTGTTGGACATAGGCAGAGTAGAAGATGTAGTGGATATTGCGCTCTCGTACATGCTACTTGAAACCGAGCTAGAGGGTGATGTTGTTCTCGGAGGTAGCACTGCCAATGACCGTGTCATGGCAAAGCGAGCCTCTTCGTCCATGGATGAGCTAGAAGACGTACGCGACAGAGGTCGAGATGTCTCTGTGCTAGAGCAGCTGAGCGCCGAATTGGCACTGCCCGAGAAAAACAATGGGTTTAGCTGAGATGAAAGATTGCGCGACAACAGTGATATCCCGTCAACGGTTAAAGTTCGATTTTCCCCTTGTGTTGCAGGGTTCAAGGAGGAGCTATCCGGCCCGTTTCGAGCATTAGTGAGATACTGAATATCTTGAAGCGATACTGTCAGACTTATGTTTCCCGGATGAATCAAAGTAATTTTGATATCTTGTGCATCAAATTCAAATCGTGCAAGCAAACGCTCAATGAGGCCAGAAAAGACAGATACACCAGCTGGTTCCATGTCGAACTGTAAAGCCTCGGGGTTTATCGGCGTTGAAAAGGCGTCCAATCCTCCCGGGAGGGAATTGCTTTCATCGACTGCCAATTCTTGATGAAATGATTGCCAAAGATTTGCATCATCTCTTGAAGACAACTGTTCGTGCATAAACGACTCTGCCAAAGACGCTACGGAATCTGCCAAATCTGGCTCTCCTCCATGGTCGTCTTCGGGTTCAGGGGCGACAAGAAAGTTGAGATGTAGAGATTTCAGAGAGAAACCAAGAGTCGATGCCAAAGGGTTGGGCCATGGAATTCGGGCCTTAACAGATGATATTGTTCCATCTTGTAGTGTTAATGGCGTTCCACGGAGGTATTCATTGATCGTCTGCTGCAGGGTAAGAAGCTTGGTAAAAAATATTAGATACAGAACCGCACCTCTGAATTCAACTCAAGATCATTTACTTGCACATACCCTGAGCCGATCTGGGAGTCAATTTGTCGATAATCGAGCTGTCCTGGTTTAAGAAGGTGGCCAAGAGACTTCTTCAGAATGAAGGAGATGAAGCGACCCTGTATTCCGGCTGGAATAGCGAAGTTGAAATTTGGGAGACCTGGAATCCAAGACGAGTACCACGACATATACGCCGAGAAAAGGTTGGACTGGGGTAGATGTTTTGAAACTGAAGCACCGCAAAGAGCCGCTGGAGTAATTGTCAACGGAAGTTCGATTATGGCAAGGTTACGGTTGGTAGCATTCCGTTTCGGATACTACTAGTATGCAAAAGACTATTCGCAGGAAGAGATGAGGTTAGGGTGCTAGATAACAAGGTCTGTGACGATGTCTGGATCCAAGATCGTCCAGCCAGGAGTTTCGCCGTTGGCCCAAGCTGCTGCGAGCAAGCCTATTTCACCGCAAGTCACGACGACGTGAGGTCATAATGACACGCCGCGTCAATAAAAGTCATGTGACTGCCGATTCAACACAATGCTCGTAGACGCGACCAAGACGCGACTCTATGCTGTAACTTACTGCTCGACCAATAGGCTTTCCTATCCTCGTCTGATGGAGAATCGAGAAGATATACCAAGGGTATCTGTGGACTCAGTGCAGGACTGGAAACAGGTTCGTGGCAACTATGAGAAAGCAGCATTGTCCAAGCTTGAAGAACAAGTGATGTTGCGAGGAATGACAGCGGAAAAGGAAGCCATTAAGGCCCACCTTCAACAGGTTTGTACTGGCATCCTTTGAGCGAGAACGACTAACACCATTCTTCTTTTAGTTTGTTGAAAAGACTTTCATCCTTGCACAGCCTAACCTTCGGGTCAACGGGCATAGTTTTGAATCTCTGGATGAAAATGGACGAGGTGATTTCCTATTTCAAAACGCGCCTACTTAAGCTCATGCAAAAAGTAGAGATGGAATTATTTGATGAAACTCTGGACAGGCGTATTTGGTCGTTGGCTGATACCCGCCTCCAGTGGCATAAACGCATCGCAGAGACAAGAAGGACCATTCCAATGGAGATTGAATCCACGCTCTCCGTTCTTCTTGTACAACACGGAGAACTTGACCCTATTTCTCTGCCGCCTTCCATGGACGAAGCAGACGAACAACCATCATCAGATACCGGCGGTCAGTTTAACCAATAGATGATGGATGGTGTCTCATAGAAGTGTGTCCTCTAGAAATATTTCATCAAAGAATTGAAGATGCTCTTCAGAGCACCTCTGCACTGGCGCACGAACTGAGCCAGGTGAGTGCCATTTTCTCACTCGTTCTCCAAGCTGATGCCTTGTAGACGGTTTCTCGACAACAGGAACGTGGAGATAGAGTGAAAGATATCGCCGCCGATGTTAAGTCACTAAAACCATGAAACCAGATACACATACATTACATATATTATTGATTACCACAGCTCTTTTTGCGCTGCAAATCCCCTGTATACTATATATCGTAAATTGTTACGTGCCTCGAAACGATGTCGAAGTGTTATATGTATATGCAGAGGTTCCTTCCGCGACGGCGTTGAATCAACTGTCTTTCTGTGGTGGGCGAAAATAAGCAGGAACTGGAGTGCGCACGGGCTCTATTTTACAACGCAGTTTAGGATCCTCGGAAGCCTCCACCTCGTCCTCCACCTCGTCCGCCAAAACTACCACCACGGCCGCCGCGATCGCCTCCTCGGAAGCCTCCACTGCCACCTCGGAATCCACCTCCACCGCCTCGACTCCCGGCAAAGCCTCCCCTTGAAGCTCCGAATCCACCTCTGGCGCCTCCTCTTGAGAAACCGCGCCCTCCAGGGGCACCACGACCACCGCCACGACTTGGAGGACCGCCGCGACCACCACGACCACGTTCTAAGAAAATTGCAACGTTAGACATGGATGACATTGAAAGCTTAACCGGTTCTCACTTGCAACACCTTTGATAAGTAATAGTCAGACAATGCATGGCAAGTGAGAAGTCAAACGTTAAATACCTCCTGCCACCTTTGGTTTTGGCAAAAAACGGTCAATGGGTAGAAGTTTGTCGCCGCCGATGTAGACTTTGTCGCCCTTTTTAAAGCTGCTGGCCACCATTCCTTCCCCCATTTTGATAGAGAAAAAGACTTCGTTGATAGGACCCAAGATTTCATCTACCTTGCCAATTTGCGACTTGTTTTGCAGATATATTGGAGCATTGAAATATGGGACCTTGTCTGGCATTAGGGACGAGCAAAGCATCTCATCCTCGACAGCGTGGACAAAAGTACCCAATTCTGCAAAACTTAATTAGATACTTTGCATCTCCCAGGGCATCAAGAGCATACCCAGGACCTGGTCGGGAGGACCGAAGTCGCGTTGCTGATACCCTCCTCGTCCGCCTCCGCGAGGGACTGTTTTGCAAAATTAGGTGTGTGTGCAATTTTCTACAGACAAGCTTACCTCCTCCTCCTCCGCGACTACCAAATCCTCTGCCACCGCGGCTCATTTCAACAAGTCAAGTCGGTACAGTGGGTTTCTGAGGTGAGGAAAGTCGGTCGTCCACTGGACGTTAATTATACAGTCTGGGGACGTTGTCCGAAAAAGATGTTCGGTCCACCAGCTGACGGCCCGAAACATGGTATCAATAATTACGTAACCACTCCTACCTGGATTTTCGAATGGACTTTTCGAAGGTGGAAATTTGGCGGAAATGGACTGAACTGAATGAACTTGAAAGGGTTGGATTATTTTAATGTAATAAATCATATAGTTAGGTACAATGTATTGACAACGAGGAAATTTTAGCGCCGCGTTGGGGTGTCTAAGTGCGATGTAGACAATGCGAGTGAACTATTATTTGTGTTGAGATTGCTTAACCGAGGAAGACGGATTTTGAGGGATGGTGTAATCGACAAAGAAGGTGACTGAAAAGGGACAGATGAAGAAGTTGGTGGTGTTTCCTGGGTGCCTAGATGTATTTGGCCATGACGGGCTGGAGTGCGTTTGAATTTCCTGGTCTCTTTGTCCTGTTTTTCAGCCTTGTCAATCTTTTCTTCCCGGATGTTTTTGATACTGTCGCGATGGTCATTATTCGCAAATCCATTTTCCGCATCAGCAGATGGCAGTTCATCCTCTCTCGTTTTCCGTTTTCTTCCGCGCTTTTCTTTGATTGATCCATCGACCGTAATCTCTTTCTGCTTTGCCTGTCGAGGTGTACGTGCTGCGCGAGACGTCTGTTTAATAATTAATTGCAAAAATTAGTGAAGGGAATAAATAAAAGATCAAAAACGACAAATAATTACTTTGGAAAGTGTACTTGAAGATGCGATAGAATTCTCGGCAGTCAAGAGTGGAGCATCTGGTTCTTCCATCTGGTGTGGTGAGGGTATTAATTAAAAAAAAGAAATAAAAATAAAAAAACAAGAAAGAGTGCGGCTCACCTTGACGTTGACCATTTTTGTTTTATTTTGATTATCTATGGGTGGGTTTGGGCCACCGGATGAAACCAGATTTTCTTCGCCTTGTTTTAGGGAACTCTGATCATTGTAGTTAGTTTCCGTTTAAAACATCAGATAATTTACGCTACTCGAGAGGATACGCTTATGATAGGTGTATCATTTACATGATTCTTGCTCCGAGACCGTAGCTGACGTGTGCTTGGTTCAGGGGCTACCTGTTGAGACATCCGCCTACGTCTCACGGCAGATACAGTGACATTTGAGGATGCATTTGTGGATTCGCTCAAACGATTGACGACATGAATCCCATTAGCCTTAGGCTCTGGGAGTGGATACTATACGAGATCTTGTAAGTTTCATCAGAACAGGTGTGAGTCCTACTTTACCTTTCTCGGCCGTCCAACTTTGTTCTTTACAGGAGGTTTGGGCAATTCATATTCCGTCTGAACGCCGCGATCATGCGTCTTCCTGCCACGGGCGTGGGAGGCTTCAGGTTTTCGCGAGGTGGCGAACCCCCATAATAACTGGAACAGGCTATCAGAAGCAGCCGGATAAGTTTCAACGATAAATTCACTTGTGCGGCAGATAGTTCATCAAGGCCTCCGTTTGGATTCCCGATCGGTGACAATGGTTCGTCGGAGTCATCCAAAGAGCTTAGCGAAGTTAGCGGAGAAGACATCCCAGAAGCTATGTCCGAGTCTCTGTTTGAAGTAAGTATGTACACGCGATCGCAGCTGAGATAACCCACTTATTTATATGTTCGTCCCATTTATTGAGCTTGTTCCAGAAATCGAGAACAATTACGCGTTCCGGAACTCTATACCGACGACCGTTGATAAGTACCTCATCCGTCGGCATGTTGCGACTTGGCACGGTGGACGAATATTCTGGATGTATGACTTCGATATTGCCGTTATTATACTGCCGCGGTTTGTGAATTTCAATAGGAGTCGCATGTTGCTTGGGAATACGCCGTTTAGGTGCCTGCATGACACAGGGACAAAAATGTGAGAACGTGACGGAAATGATTGATGGATATCCAACATACCAACACTCTTTCTGCATGATTGGGACACATCCATTTTTTGTTGAAAGGGGGCAATGTCAATAGAGGAGGGTCGATACAATCCATATGCCAGTGAAGATTGCAGTAATCACAGGATATGATACTTTTCCATGTGTCAGGGGTGCTTGCCTTTGAAGTCGACCTGCGAGTACGTTTTGCAGCGGGTACAGAGGCAGACAGACTGCTGGGCAAAGCGGATAAGCCACACTGGAAGCAGAGAATAGGTCCGCCATTTCTGTCCCGAAGTCGGTGTGGGTCTCGGTCCTCCAGTTGACCATGTCGGCTATAGCAACAGTGTTAGTCCATGGCGACGAAGGTGTACGCTGAGTGGAATAAAGTCACTTTAAACGCGGTGGTTTTATTCCAGAGCTATCAAGATAATTGCCTTTCGGCCCAGTTGCAACTAAAACTGCAGTCATATCAATGACATGGAAGCAAAACGAGATAACTAACCATCTTTAAAATGACTTCGGATATCTTCGGGTAGTTGAAACTCCACTGGGTTCGATATTTGTAATTGATGAATAGCAGTAGAAAATAGTGATGGTGGAGGTTTGCGAGGAGGATGCTGTTGTTTACGAGTCGTTATGAGATTAAGGTGACGTTAAAGTAAGGGCGACGTTTTGTAATCACCTTGCGAGCCACACACGTGGAACAGAACCACCGAGCATCGCCATCATCATCAACGCTCTCCAAAGGAGGGTCTAGGCACCAAAAGTGGAATGCTCGAGGACATCCATCGCAGTAGACCAAGGAACCATATGAGCGACAGGATGAGCAGTGATCTTCGTTATTGAGCTGGAGAAAAAAATGAGTTGAGCAGGGGGTAGAATTTCAGACCGACGCACTAGATTGTTCTGTGGCTCAGGTGAATTGTTAAGGGAAATAGCCTTAGGCTCCTCCTTGACTCGAAGAGGGGGACTATCTACCTCCTTTCCCTTTCCTTTGTCCTTTCTTTTCGGTCTGCCCGCGGGAGCAGCGAGTAGCGGTGGCGGTTCCAAGAGATTGACGGATGAATTCGACCTTGAAAGCGAGGGCTCCTTGTCCACAACCATAGTAGGCGAGTCGGAATCGAACGCCATCGGCTGAGATAGAGAATGCAAACCCGACTCTAGGTGTGATGGAGGTTCCGGGGCCAAAGTGGCAGCACCGCTGCTACTTTGATTGCGAGCTGACGCTCGTTGCGCACGGCCAGTCGCAGTTCTGCGAGCATAACGACGACGACGCATCGAAGAAAAGCGGTCCATGGGTAGAGAAGGACAGTATATTAATCAATGTATCCAAGATGAGCAACAGTTCTGCATAACATTTCGGTAAAAAAAGTGCGTACCCTTTGTCAACTCTTGATCGCTTGGAGCGAGGTCCTTCAAGGTCTTGCCCAATCAAAGTTCCATGCGTAAGACCAGAATATGTAGATCCAGGATCAGACGTTGGAAGATACGAGAAGGCTAAGGAGGGTTTCCTAGGATCGCGCTTCAGGGTATGTTGTTGCAAAGAAGCTGAAGAGGGAGGGCCTGGTAGAATTTCCGTAGCCAGACTAGCATCCCCGTCAAGATGAGGTGGCTGATGAACTGGAACACCCGGCAGCAAGTACGCTGGTATACTCGCCGTCGTGGCCATCCTCTAGAGGTATGAGGGTTCGTGGAAGCCTTGTCAAACGGCGGCAAGGTAGAAAAGGTTAGGGAAGAAGCGGACAAATCAGGTCAGGCCCTTTGGCATATATAAGTGCCTGGTTCAATTGACACATCCACACTATACATGTTTTCGCTTGCTCTGTCTTGCTCTGGTCTGTTCTCATTTGTATATTCATGGTTATTGTTCTAATATACTCTTACTAGAGACATTGCCGTTATAATTTTACAGAAAGCGAATGCCGTCACCAGCATACATGCTACAGTCAAGGTATTGGCCATCGTCCAGTCCCTTGGAAAATCGAGGCGGAATATATCGCTCAGATATCGACTCCCGCCCGAGCAGGATAAGGCTCAAAGAGTCCCTTATTATCGATATATTCAAGATGGAGTAAACAAGTGACGAAGCAGGCCACTAATCACTCCAAAAAGTGAGAGCACTTCCGGCGGGATCCAGGAGAATTTTTCAAATTCAAATGACTCACACAAGTATTGTTTATCTGCAGAATGAGAAGAGGCATAAGGGCATGACTGAGATGGGTGGATTTAAGTGCCTCGAATTTTTGCAAGGATTGGGAGGCGTGCATCGGCTTGCAGACTGTCTAGAACCTATTTTCACCTCTCAGTTTCTAAAAACCGATTAACATACTCTACTCACATTTCCAATTGGGTGGTGTATCCACCTTTTCAGCGTATGTGGCATGAATCGCATGTCTGAACGAGATTCTTGTAACCTCGCATATGGCGCGGGAGGCTGAGCTTGTTAACTCAGAGCCTAGTGGTCCTAGATAGCCCGTTAAGCAGAGTAGTTTCAGAACCGAGACCTCCAACAAGATATACAGCAGTCTTTCGTTCCGACACGGTCAGAGTACTCGAGCCTTTATGTTTCTCGCAAACTGGTTTCAACCTCGGGTTGGCCTCGGGTCGACTAGTTGGTCCTCGGCATTAACATACAATCCCGAACCGAGATACATCCACGGTAGTAGATTCGCAGGAATGAAACTGGTGTGCTTCGGAGAGCACCGCGGGGTGGTAGGCAACAGGGATTTTTTCCTCCCTCAAGTTCATTGAAGTCGAGTTCAAGGCACTTCCAGTCGGGAGGAAATTGAAAGCAGAACCAAACAATTCATCGAAGTTGCTGTAATCTTTTCTAAGTACACATTCCTACCAAATTCCTACCTGCGTAATCTCTGGACAGTTATGGCCAACACTACTGTTGTTGGCGCGCAAGCAATTCATGGCCAAAATCCCCAGGTGAGATTTGGCTTGCTACATAGAACTTCATTTTCTAATTTATTTAGTTCTTAGTCGAAACAGTCATTCGAAATCGAATCTACGAATCTACTTTCTGGAAGGAGCACTGTTTCGCTCTGACGGGTTGGTTGTTCTCACTTCTTTCTGCGGAAGGGAAAACTTATATCTGTTCATAGCTGAATCTCTCATTGACAAAGCCATTGAAGTTCGCTTTATTGGTGGAGTTTATGGCAACCAAAGACCTACGGAATTTCTATGCTTATTGTTGAAACTTCTACAAATCCAACCTGAGAAGGAGATATTGGTCGAATATCTCCGCGCAGAGGAATTCAAGTACGTCTTTGTGAATACATCCACGCGGAACGTGGCGCCGACATTCTACTCCAGATATCTACGTGCTCTTGCAGCATTGTATATCCGGATGACGTTCCGAGCTGTTGACGTGTATGAACTACTGGAACCTCTACTCAAGGACTACCGAAAGCTTAGGTTGAGGAATATGAGTAAGTGGGGTTACGACCCTTTCTGAGCATTTGAGTTAATTTCATAATTCAAGCTGGATATTCCCTGGTTTTCATGGACGAATTTGTTTACAGTTTGCTGACAGAAGAAAGGGTTTGCGATATAATCATGCCACGGCTTGCTAAAAGATCGGTTCTGGAAGAAAATGGGGATATAGGTCCCAGGAAAAGTAGATTATTGGCTGCTATGGAAGGGGAAAGTGACCATGAAAGCGATAGAGAGCGCAGCAGGAGCCAAAGCAGGGAGCTGGACAGGAGCAGAAGCAGAAGCAAAACTAGGAGCAGGAGTAAGGGTGGGAGTAATGGTAGGAGTCATAGTAATCTTCGTTCGCCAAGGTCCCTCTCAAGCGAAAGGGGTTCGAGGTATCTTTCACGTAGTCCGTCCAGATCCCCATCCCGTTCCCCATCACCCAAGCATGACGAAGCAGAAGACAAAATGAATATTGATATATGATCTTAGTTATTAGTCACTCTTCACAATTATCTGCTGTTTTTTCCAACGACCCAATTGACTTGCTAGGTCTTTCCATCGCTCTTCTACGAACGGCATACCCTCCAATGTCTTCAAGGTCAAGGGAGAAATGAATCCGCGATTTTTGTACTTTCCATACCATACTAACGAGAGATGCAAAAATGAAGGCGCGTTGGTAAATGATGGACTTTAAGCACATACCAATATCTTCACGACGGGTGGGGGCAGCCGACAGCCTGTCTATGCGTCCTTTTACGCAGTCTCCGAGAGCGAGAGTGTTGTAATATTTGCAGACAAGTTTTCCGCCTGTCTTTTCCACCGCTTCAATTGCACTTTTACTGGCTCGCGATGCAATAATATAAACAGGTGTTGTAAGATGGTTCGCACCCTGTTATGTGGTAAGCAGCATGTCTGCCTCTAAAATATAAGTAGAATGACGCACGTCTCCCAGTATTTTAATGCCGTCATGGACATTATGAACACATCCACTCAATAGCAAATCTCGCGCGGTGATGGGACTGTCGGGTGATGACTTCAGTCGGCCTTGGTCTATCCAAAACTGGATCCTATCAAGGTTGACCGGTGCCCATGTTTTTTCATTGCTTCATTGTACATTTAGCAATCAAGGACCTGGTCAAGCAGGTACGGCTTACTGATTGACAAAACCACGCTTTGGGAACAACTTTGTGATGGGTGTCTGTCCTCCTTCGAACCCAGGCCGTATACCTGCCCCAGAACGTGATTTTTGCCCATTAGCACCTCTTCCAGCAGTCCCTCCGTAGCCTGATCCTTGGCCACGACCAACACGCTTTTCCTAAGGAAGTTGTGTGATGTCAGTTCGGAATAGCTGTCAGGCAAGAGGAGCAGCCGCACAAGATGTTGAGAACCTGGAGCAGGTTTCAAATTTGCTAGATTAACCCGCGCAATTCTAGATGCCATGGTCAATCGGTTCAATTGGTGAAGCTCAGACCAGAAACGCGAAGCTTGAAAGGGAGTGAACACTGGTTCCGGAAAAGCTCTCGGTGGCAGTGTACATTTTTGTGCCAGTCACGCCTACATATGTGGCAAACAATGCAACGCTTGATGCTGCCAGGCACCTAGCGCTTGCTTTCAACTAAATTCTTCGAGTTTTCTTCCGTCATATATTTGAATGGCCCTGCCATATCGCCCTATCATCACGATATGTGGAACTACGGGAGTGGGAAAATCCAAATTAGCTATTGACCTCGCCCAGCATGTGGTTCGAAATTGCCGCAGATTCGGATGGCGGGGTGCAAAGATTATCAATGCAGATTCCATGCAAATCTATCGCGGCCTCGATGTCCTTACCAACAAAATTCCAGAAGGAGAGCGAGCGGGTGTTCCGCATCTACTGATGGGCTTCAAACAACCTGGCGAACAGTACGTTGTAGGTGAATGGGTACAAGATACGATAAAACTGGTTCGTATGGATATATGAACTGCCTCGAGATTTAATCGTCGAATTTTCAATAGATCAATGAAATGCATGAAAACCAGGAATTACCTATCATCGTCGGTGGGACGTCATATTGGATTCAGCATCTGATTTTTCCAAGTCAATTAATCCATAAAGACCCTTCCATGTCCAAAATTTCGGACGGCGCAGTAGTCTCTGAGATGTTCAAGAATGCCGTTCATGCACTCTCCCCGGATTTGTTGAACTTGCTGCAAAACCTACCCCGGGAAGCACCATCAGCGAAAATAGATCCGGACAAGGCTTTTCAAATGCATCAATTACTTTCGGCACTCGACCCAATAATATCCCAGCGTTGGCATTGGAAGGACACTCGAAAAGTACTGAGAAGTTTGGAAATCGCGAAAGAAACTGGACGACTGCCGAGCACTATCGTTGCGGAACAATCATCTGTCGTCGCTGAAGGAAGCAAACCGAGGTGAATCAAAACCTATATGTAGAGAATGATGAGCACTGATGCACTCTTTTTGACCTTGATAGGTACAGTACATTGACATTTTGGCTGTATGCAGAACCGACTATATTAAATGAACGCCTTGATGCCCGCGTGGATGATATGATCTCCGTGAGAATTGCATGCACTCTCCAAGTTACCACTCAAAAATGCCATGTCGTAGCAAGGACTTATCAGCGAAGTAAAAAAGCTGCGCGAGATAGCTAGCGATCAAAAATGCTTTGATTCTAGCCCTTCATCGCCTGTAGATTATACCCTTGGCATTTATCAGTCTATTGGTTAGTACAAGAGATTTGTCTAGAAACTGCGAGAATTGATTTCCACATGAATCCAGGTTATAAAGAGTTCTGTGGGTATCTCGACGCATTGTCGGAAACGGCATTCAAAGAGGCTTGCGAGCGGATGAAGATTTCCACCCGGCAATATGCCAAACGGCAAATTTCATGGATACGGAATAAATTGCTCCCCGCGGTTCATGCAGCCAACACGCAGGACAACATTGTTCCACTTTATTTGCTAGACGCCACCAGTGGGTCCATGTGCGGTTGAACTAAATTGCATTCTTGCTTAGAATCGCAGCTTTAGGGGATGCTTGGGTACAAAATGTGCAGAAAACAGCCTTCGATATTCAAGATGGTAATGGTTGGTCGTTGTGTAACATGATACCCAGTCGCTCATCCTTTCTTGCAGCATTTTTGGGGCGCCAAGAATTGCCCGATCCAAATTTACTGTCAATGACTGCCTCAAACCTACTCAAGCTTGTGCACAAAGATGTCAAGTAAGAGTAATATTTCACCTTAGATGTTCTAATCAACCTAATGTGACCTCGCAGTCCAGCGTTTGTTCTCAAGGCCCGAAAAAGACGGGTGTGCACCGCTTGCACTACGCAAGCAAATCGACCAGTTATGATTGAGGAAGGTTCAGAATGGGACATACATCTAAAGACCCGCAGCCATCGACGCTTGGAAGCGAAAAATCTTCATATTCTACATGACGGCCAAACAAATATGTCAAACGTATCTGACACGGCCTCTAGTTGAAGGCATAATGACTATCGGCAACATAATTCATCGGCGGGCATATAATTAAACAGGGCAACAAGGTATAATAGAGATTCTAACAGGAAGCAGGTGATCTCAACGGATCACTACTTAACAAGTTATGATATAGAAACAACATCAACCTTGCTCCCCCCACTGAGGCAACCAATTCTCCCAATCAACCCAACTGTCATAGAGGGGACCGTTATCTTCAATATCAAAATGTTCTGAATGGTGGTCGGGATTATAGCCATCACGTCTGCGCTTGGGAAACAGCCGTCCGTATTTTCGTCTAAACACCGACACCTCTTTTCGTTCGTCTTCGAAATGGTGCTGAGTAACCCCTGCGCAACCTCGATCTTCCACGCCGTTTATACAGTTAGCGCTATGTCCCCAAGAACGGCCGAAGAGACTGGTACGAGGGCCGGCGATAGGTGGTTTGACAGGACCGCGTCGATGATCACTTTTCCGAGGGTCGAAAACCCTGTCGACTGCGTGGACAGCGCCATTCAAACAAACAATGTCTGTCACAGTGGCAGGACGGCCGTCTACAATAATCTTGACATCGAATATGGAATGTTTCTTGTGACCAGAAAGGGCAGTGAATGATAATTTGTCTTGAACAATCTGAGCGTCGATGGGGTGGCTCTCCGGCATTGTGTTCATAGTGACTTTGATGGGCAACATTGGCTCAACATGTCCCGATGAGGTTGGCTTGAAACTGGCATGATTACGACGTAGTGGACTGGAAACCAGATATCAATAAGAATGTCACAGACGTCGCGCATGCGTTACAAGTACATACTGATTGTCCGGGCCACCAGGATTCATTGCATCCACGACAACGTCATATCTGTAATCTGCATATGGTGAACGTCAGAATTCATGGCACGCAAAAGCGCTGAGAGGCTTGCATACTTGACTGAACCACGGTATTTGGAACTATGTGATATTGTAGCAGTTTCTTCATCGTCCTTTTTCCAGAAGAAGAGAACAAGAACAGTTGCAAATTCTCAGGCAAAGCCTCGAACGCTCGGTTGGTTGGCGCAAATATGGTGACTGCAGATGTGCCCTTGAGGCCGTCGCTGGGGGAAAATCGCAAATCGACGTTGTCTGTGAGGTTGGATATTTGTAAAGCCGAGGTCTAAGTGACAATTGAAATTGTTAATGCAGGGGGTATGAGGAAAATACAACGATTCTTACCAAGGTGGAGAAGAAGCGAGGAGACGCATACAATTCTTGAAAAACAGATCGAGGGACGCGAAGAGCGCGGTCGACGACGTGAATAATACCTGACAAAAAATTCAATGATATGTGCAAAAAAGTTTTGATAGACAGTACCATTAGCCGCCTTGATGTCAGGATGGAGAATTTTGGTAACGAAGTTTATGCTGGCGGTAAGCGGGAGAACACCTTGAGTAAATCTCAGGCTCAATGGCTCCCCAGAAAAAGCGCCAGTGACTCGAAGTTGTGTCGGATATGTAACGTTCTCTCCTAGACTAGCGAGGTCGTATGCGGTCCTAGGAAGGATATGATAACTCAGAATGGCGCGCAGAATTGTTTTCAAGGCAATCTGTTGGGCGGCTTCGTCCTTCGTTGCGTGTGAGATATTCGACGTGAATTCCTCGATCAAGGGCAAGATTTCTGCGAGATCTCGAAATTGCGATAGCAAAGATATCAAGGAGTAATCCAGGGCCCCATTTGTCAACCCTCGAGTTCCGAAAGCACTAAGACTAATATTCGAAGCAGGGATATTTGAATGTTGGAATACTCTATCCGGAGGCGCAAAAAAGGTCAGCCTATGAGAAAAGATCGATATGGTTAGCCGATATATTGTACAGTGCGCCTGAATGATTTACGAACTCAGAAGTCGAATCCTTGAGAATGGCTGCAATGTCCTCAACGAAGGTGATTGCTTTCGTGATTAGGGAAAACCTAGAAGGTATGAAGCAAGGTCATTTTGGAAATTAGGCAGTGGGCCTACTCAATGCACATGCCTGGGATCACTTGAAAGAACACCATATATTGTGCTGGCGGCGGGTTCGGCGTTATGATGGTCCTTGCTAATCGATGTCCGAGTCGACCAGTGTATTTCCGAAGGGTCATTCCAAAGTTGCACAAGGCCTTCCTGGTTGGTGTGAGCTGCCGAAGAAGACCTTATAAGTGAGGTAAAAAGTAGCCAGTATGAGAGATCTCTGAAGCGCATTGATAAGAAGTTATTTGCAGGCGGCAGAAATCCGGGGCGACACCGTTTAGCAAAGCGCGAGCGATACTAGAGCTCATGTGGGGTAACGTATCTATTATAACAGATGAAAAAGGTCTCCCACGGTCCACTGATAATGAAGAAAATGAGACAAGCGACAGTGTCCACCCCGAGTTCCTCAAGCGCGTCAGGTCGTAGTATATCAGATAGGGAAGCCGCAAGGAAGCCGCCGCAGGCTAGGAGAACCCAGCTTCAAGGCTTGGCTATGCGGACTAGACATGCCAAACAAAAAGTGTCATGAGCGACCGATCCATGGGCAGCGGATGAACACAACAACCACGAAAAGGTTTCAGTGGAAAGGGGGGTGTTCTCAGTAAGTCAAGCGCCCACTGTAACTGAGCTGCGCATTCAAGCCGCATTCTTACTTTGATGGCAGCCGATTGATGATCATTCCCACCGTGCAAATATGGTAAGGTAGAGGACTTTCATGGTTTGGACTCTGAATTACAGGTGACTTCACGTGGGATACTCATGCGTGGCACTCTCGCCATAGTTTGTCGGGAAACGCCTGATAAAATCGCAAATTTGATACAAAGGCAATTTATTTTTCCTCGAGAATTATCGGTGGTGTGACTGGGTAGAACGCAGAGTAAGGGATATGGCACATACAAGTACGGCACGGATTCCGGAGACATATGATCAATCGATGACATCATCAGTGCCGATGACTGCATCAACGGCATTACATATACGGAACGAACCAATAAGCGCTAAGCTCCGGCTTACCGTGACTCTGTCCAATTTTTGCCACAACTCCCCTGCGCACGCCCCTCTAATTACTCTATACCAACGAGCTTGTCGCGTTCAAAGCAATTGCCAATACGAACAGTCAGAGGACAGAACATTCGTTGAAAATCGCTAGTCCATTGTTTTTTTTGGCGGAGTATGAGCTTGAAACGCAAAGCATCTACAAATTCGCGAAAGTTACAAGGTGGTGGTAATGGTGTAGACCCGTCATCAGTAGGCCCGGAATCTGGAAGCAGCAACAATGCAGAGGGGCCGATCAAGAAGAGGAGCGCGCGTAAAGTAAACACGAAGACTCACCTATCAGAGACAGACCGTTCAATCGGAGAGATGGCTTGGCCTGAACATTTTCAAACGGTATGTATATGGTGCAGTTCATAATGGCTTTTGGGAGTTGCTAAAGTGCTTTATTGTTGACTCGAATGAAGCTTTATAAGGTGAATACTACTACCTCATGTAACTGTCTTCCACGAATCAGAATTATCGCAGATATACAAAGTGGGTGGTTGAGAAACACAAATTTGAATGAATTCCAATATGATTTACGATCAAGGCCATCAACGCTGTTGTTGCATTTGTTTCTTCAAAAAGACAACTAGCAATCAGCTTCTCGTCAGTCAGATCCTCCGTAGAGGGCATCCTCAAACAGTACCTTTTCCTTAGTTGCCCCAACACACAAGCTAACTGTTATTAATTAAAGCCCCTTAGAAATCAAAAGCGTTTCGGAGATCAAGTGCGTCCACACGACTCAAATCACAGATCATACTCATATAGCTTATTGAAGAGCATTGCTTCCTGACCTTGTCAGATTTTCATATATACCGGCTTCGGATCTTCAGGCCAAAGAATTAGACGCAAATTCAGCACGAACTGTTGACTACTCTCAGGCAATCCTCCCACCCCGACAACCTTTTAAATTTCAAGAACAGATATTGGTATTGGATTTCGTCGATAATGCAACCACGAAAAAAGCTACGGCAACGCCACAGTATGTAAACTTGGAATACCTGTTTGCAGCAACGATAGTTTGATCCGCATACCTAGGTATGGGCTCTCACCACCCACCCTGTCAACGACGGCGGTGAAAAATCTCATCGCAGTACGAAATGAAAGGTTTCGTCAAGCGATTGAAGAGTGCGTCATCTATATATGCTTCGGTGAACTTGGTTCTAGCTAATTCTATAGGCTCATATCTGCTACACCAGCCAATGATGACCCGGTGAATTTGCTTGTTAATGCTGGTCAGACATTCGTGCCCGTGAATGCTGCAAAATCTTCCAGCTCCACCATCAAAAGCGATCCGAATATCACATCTTCAGGTTATGAACGCCTTTCCATCAATCAAATTATATCGAACATATCGACCTCAGTCTGGTATAAGGATCAGATTGTCCATCGCCTCAGTGTGGAGCCTAAAATTGCTCAAACCTGTTTGTTGTCGCTTAATTGCCGCTTTTTTCGTTTCTGAACTATTATATAGCACATTTAGACCCACCCATCTCTGAAGACGTTGCCAACGCTGTCCTGAAATCTAGAAGAATACAAAACTTATATTGCCATCAAGTTGCTGCTATCACTACAGTCCGGAAAGGGCGGCATGTCGTCGTTTCCACAAGTACTGCTTCAGGAAAAAGTGTGATTTATCAAGTGAGTACCTTTGAACAAGCTGAGGTTCAGGAGGCTCATTTCAATTAGGTCCCAATAATGAGCTGTTTAGAAGAAAAGCCTGATGCAACCGCTATCCTTATATTCCCGACCAAGGTTTGCTTGAGACCACATGCCTTCCAGAGTTAAGATTGATATCAATGTTTATAATCGTTAGGCTCTAGCTCAAGACCAGAAGGCATCTCTCGAACAACTTTTTCAGACAACTCCCAGGTTTGAAAAGCTGAAGGTTTGACAGAACTTTTCATTATGTCAAGAAATTAAGTATACTGTGCAGGTCGCAACATATGATGGAGATACACCACAAGACATTAGAGCAGGTAAGCTCAAAGTACTATGGGAATCGCTGAATCTCAGGCTGCTTCACAGAAATTCGCGAAAATGCGTCAGTCATCTTGACAAACTTCGTGAGTGTGCTATAATTCGAGGCGTGGAATAGTTGCTTATGCACACAGGACACTCTACATGCGTCGATCCTCCCAAATGAGGAGAAGTGGAGAAGGTTAGTTGCATTTTGACAGTTCCCAAATTCATGCTCAGAGGCTTTCAGTTTTTTTAAGCGACTGGAGGTCCGGCATCGATTTTTTCCCGTAGCAACCTCACACTGAAAGCGAAAGTATCTATTAGATATTGGTGGTGGATGAACTACATTATTACACGGGTGTATTCGGAAGGTAAAGTCAAATTATTTGCGAACACCCAACTTGGTATATCGTCCCTAAAACCATATAGCCATGTGGCACAAATCCTGCGCCGCCTTCGTCGACTTTGTGCAGCTGTTGGAAGTATATACATAATCTCTCTGTTGCAGAAGAACATACGATCTCTGACATAAATATAAACAGATAGACGAACCCGCTTTATATCATGCAGTGCGACCCTTTCGAACCCAGCAGAGTACATGTCGAAGATGTTCGGCCTCGATGCCACTGAAGTAGATGTCGTTTCAAATGATGGAGCACCCTCGGGAAGTAAGGAATATCTTATCTGGAACCCTCCGCTGGTTGATATGATGGATCCATCTTTGGGGAGACGCTCTTCACTTTCTGAAGCGTCGGATTTGATGCGCTCGTTGATGAAGGAAGGGGTTCGCGTGATACTCTTTTGCAAGGTCCGATACTTGTACCTGTGATGAAGCTAACCCTTGACTTACTATATGTTAATCAGATCCGCAAAATTTGCGAACTGGTAACTAACCTTATATGCTGTTAAAGCCAACTATGACCGACGTCAATCTGATTTCACAGGCACTGAAAACTATCAAAGCGGACCTGGCTAACGAGGGTCGTCTGGACATTTTAGACAAAGTTAGAGCTTATAGAGGTGGTATGACAACCTTCAGCACCAGATTTGCCATATATTCACTTGAGATTCACTAGGCTATACTCGCGAGGTATTCAGCTTGGACGCTCTTCATGTTGACTACATTCAATCTAATATATGGATAGGAGCGTCGACGTATTGAACAAGAGGCATTCTCAGGCCAGCTCCTTGGTATCATCGCGACCAATGCGCTAGAGTTAGGGATTGATATCGGAGCTCTTGATGCCGTCATTATGCTTGGTTTTCCTATGACTGTCTCAAACTTTGTTAGTTTTTCCAAAAGATTTGAAGGATTAAAGTTGACAATCATCAGAAACAACAATCTGGTAGAGCTGGCCGAAGATCTCGAGATTCTCTTGCGGTCATGATAGCAGAACCGTTTCCCATCGATCAGCACTTTGTCCAGAATCCTTCCGACCTCTTTGACAATTCGTTGGACGATTTGATACTTGACGTTGACAATGAGCTTGTCCTCGAAGGTTAGGATTATGTTCCCTTGTCTTTCCTAGCATTCGCTCTTAGCTAAACCCTTGCAGCCCATATACAGTGCGCTGCATATGAAATCCCTCTAACTGCAGAAGACAAGAAATGGTTTGGCCCATTGATGACTGATATTTGCAGGAAGAGCCTAAAGCAGGATCGCGATGGATGGTAAGTACATATACTCTTGATACTTTTCAATGAGATGACAGCTATACGTAGGTATCACCCCCATCCAAAATATCTCCCTCTGCCATCCAGACATATCTCTATTCGTAAGATACCATGTAACACTCTCATCTCGTCAAAGACTCAATTAAAAGATGTCCAGGCGGTGTACAGGAAGAAACTTACATGGTCGTCGAAATTATTGGTCAAGAACACAAACGCACTGCTCGTATGGTTGAAGAAGTTGAAGTTTCGCGTGCTTTGTTCGAATTATATGAGGGCGCTGTGGTAAGTATTTCCCATCTCGTTTTATCGACTGACTACTTACGTTTGGCTCAAGTTTATGCACCAAGGAGAAAGCTTCGTCGTAAGTCATATTCAACACGACATGTTGTAACACTGAATACCCTTCTTAGATCAATGAAGTCAGCCACGATGAGAAGGTCGCTAAAGCTATTCGCAGCGATGTCAATTATATAACATCACCGAGGTTGGAATTATCTGTGTCTTTTGTTGTCAACATGATTTATCTAAGCATGTAATATTCAAACGCGGCTCAGAGATATCACGTACGCGCATTTTGTTGATTACGACTTGGATGACACTTTAAATGCTTTTTTCTAGGCGCGTTCAACCTCTTCAAACACTTCGCACCATATCTATGGATAAAACGATTGTCGAATTTGGCAGTGAGTTGTGCTAACTTTTCGGACTAACGTTATTCCTACTTGAACCTTCGCATTGCGTTTCCAGGAATAAATGTATTTGTCAAAGTTTTTGGTGCGCAATTTGATCAACAAGACTTTACCATGCAAGAAGTTAATTTTTCTTGGATCCAGGTTTTTTCAAAATCCGGTATGTTTTTATTCAGGGAAATATGAGGGATTTTCCGAATGCCATTCACTTTTCAGAGGAAAGACGATTTTGGACGCGGTTGAGCTGGAAACACCACCTTGGGAACGCGAAAGTATCGGATTCTGGATTGACTTACCTAATTCTATCCTGGAACTCCTGCGTGTGCACGGAATAGACAGTGCGGCAGCCATCCACGCCGCTGAGCACGCATTCCTCATTCAGTTTTCGCTGTCTCAAGACGTGAAAACAGACTGTCGAGTTTCCAAGCAAGAAGATGCCGAGGAAGGTGCTCATCTAAGTACGAAGCGAAATCCTAGATATCCTAGGTAAGAAACTCAAATCCGATTGTCTAAATTATGCTTTAAGTACTAAGCCAGGTTGATATTCTACGACGCCGCGGGCAAGACAGGTGGCGTCGTATCAAGGGCATTTGATCACGGTGGGCCTCCAAATATATGTGCTGACGGCAACATTCAGTAATCCCTTTTCTCGCCAGTTCAAAAAATCATGAATTGTGCTCGGACAATCGTAAACAACTGTCCATGCTCTGACGGGTGTCAGCTTTGTGAGTCTCTCACGGGAGGTGTAGACCCAAGTGAATTTACTAATAATAAGTGGAAGGCGTGCAAAGTCCTACCTGCAAGGATGCAAACTTAATCTCCTCGAAAGTTGGAGCGAATCTCATTTTGAATGGTTTACTTGACAGCACAAGCACAGAAAAGGGTGTTGGCTCTGATAACTAAGAGGATACATTCGGCGGGGGCACAATTATAACAGACCGTTGCATAAGTTAGTATACTAGCCCTCACGCTAATGGATCAAAATCGCCCCAAGCATCTTTTGATAGTGTGTTATTTCTTGTTGCTGGCGATTGGACTGGTTTGGAAGGCGTCATCACACCACCCATTTGCGGGGGTTTAGGTAACATGATTGCGCCTCCCGGATATGGTTGTGATATCGATGAGAATGTTGGGTTAGAGGGAGCCGGCGCCAAAGTTGGGGTATGGGGTATAGTGGGGTGGGTAGACGGCGTGTTCATTTGGTTAACTGAATATATATTGTAGTTTGGCGGGGAGAATTTTATTGGTGCTTGGGGCGCAAGGGATGCCGCCTGCGATGATCCTGGGGGTGGCGGGAAAATGCTCCGTGAGTAAGATGGATATGCCGGCGTGTTATTTGGTGCTGTGGGCGCCTTGTGATCTTGACGCCATTGGGGGGTAAAAGGAGGAGAATTTGGTGTAATTGATGTTGTATTGATTTGCGAATGGTTGGCTTGGTAAGAGCTGTTCCTCGCAGAGCTGGAAAGTGTAGGAGGTTGCACAGGAGAATGCGTCTGTGGTCGCGATTGTATGACGGGTGGTGCCGCTGGTTGCTGAGGAGAGGGGCTCTGTAGAATTAGTCAATACAAACCTTCAATTTGATGGTCAAAATGCTTACCATGTTGCTGTTGAATATGCTACCCCATACGTCGTCGTCCCAATTGGAGTTATTTTCAATGATAGTGTCTGCCTTGACCGTGGCCCCGTTACTAGCTTGACCGACTAGACTTTCGAAGTCAACACTGCGCGTGTTTCCATTGGTGTGAGCTGTGTCATCGGCCGCAACTCCCGAACGATCTTCCAACCGCTGAGAATCTCGAAGGAATTGATTATGCTCTTGCTCTACACGATCTCCAAGTTTTTTGATGACTTGCATAAACCGCTGGAATTGACCGACACTCAACACTGAAATCTTGTTAGACTTCAACAACAAGTAAATAAAAACTAGAACATACGGGGACCAATTGACATAGCCCATAACTGAGGTAAGACAAGCATAGCCACAGCCTCGCGATCAACTTTGAAGCCCATTGCCTCTTGAACAGAAAGAGTTGCCATTGTAACTGCAGGTTCTTTGGTCCGAATTTTCGAGAGAAGTGGAACTAGTTTCTGTGTCAGGCTTGACTATGGCGCAATCGTTATCAGAAGAGCGTGTAGGAAAGAACACTTATAAGAGCTTACTTGATCCAGGGTCTTGACCATAGCCAAGAATGTGACAAGCGTGGCGACTTTGACTGTCAATATCCGCGTCTTCGTAAAAACAAGCTTGAATGCACAATAAGCTCAGAACTAAAACGCACACAGACGATTGACTAACCGCTACGCGGGGGAAAAGGACAGTTTGGACCTCTGTATAATCGATGGTTTCACAAAGACCTGGAACGGCCTTCAGTGCACGCTCCTGGACCTACAAGAAGCTGGTTATTGTTATGTTCACCTAACGCTATATATCACATACGACAGCATGCTCAGATTCAAGGGCGTTATATACCAGTGGGAGCACATCTGAAGGATGGCGTCAACTTTATTAGCAAGATCTGGGCGTAGTTTCACTTACGTTCTCTGAATACACTTTTGTCTGTTTTGTCTTGCAACATTGTGAGATTATCAAGCAGGGTCAACATATTTTGAGGCGGTTCTCGAATGACGAAGAGTGGCTTGAGACTCGGAAGAACGGTGCTAGCAAATTGGGATGGAGATAGCGATTGAGATATTGCGAAGACATTTGGAAGAATATATGGCAGTAAGTGAACATCTTTCATCTAACACTGCCTTCAATATATGCTTGTAGCGTAGAGCTATGGTTGAATGACTTACTTCTTCGAGTAGCGATGGTAAGATCTTCCTAGTCCTCAAACCTTCGGAAAATCGATCGAGAACGCTAGTCAATCCCTTCATGAAAGATATCTTCTCTTCCCTTGTTTTTGCCGTGAAGTTTGACCGATCGAGGAAATTTAATGTAGATATTGGGAGGGATGAGAAGAAAGAATGAGAAGGGAGTGTTTCAGGCGTAGGTCGAGAACCATAATGTCGTGTTATTAATGACCGAAGAAGCACTGCGGGTATCTCGTCACGATATATGGCCCAGGTCAGAGAGACAGCGCAATTCACCTTGAAGATCCTTGTCGAGTCGTTCCAAGCCAGGAACAGCCTTCGAGGCATTATCTCGTAGCCCACCAAGACTGCCATGGTTCTTGAAAGGTGGATTACCTTTACAGTGTACAGCGTACACCAGACAACCCAGGGAATACATATCCGAGGCAGTTACGAGCTGCTCATCCAAAGCATATTCTGGGGCTTGTCGGACGTCAGTTAAACGGCACAACAATATTGAAAGCATCCCACACCCATGTAGTCAAACGAGCGCTGAACATAAGGCGGCACTCTTCCATCAAAAGTTGGGAACTCCCAATTCGATGGTGTGCCACTTGATGTTTGAAGAGGGATGGTTAGGCCAAGTCCTGCTATTTTCCAATCACCCTGTCACCAAATGAGAAAACATATTTTGACGGTGGCATGCTTATTCGATGATTGACTCACAGCTCCGTTGATTACGACGCTTTCAGGGCAAACGTTTGAATGCACCAGCTTAGCTGACGTATGGAGGAACGAGAGGCCTTTACAAAGCTGTAGTATGCCCTTTTGAATCTGAAGGAGCGTTTTTAACGCTTGGTCTAGATGTTTGCTGCGGGAAGGTGAACGAACCTCAATTTCATCTAGCTCGACGGAGGGAGACTGTCGTCCAGTAGCATCTGGGATAGCAAGCTGAAGGGACGACAGGATAGGTTCTGTTGCAAAAACTATTTCACTCCGCGTTTCTTCCAGCGGCTCGACCATTTCTTGAAGTCCGATATGGATGACATTCCGGAATTGTTGAAGACTTATAGCTTACCTAGAATTGAAGGATGTCTCAATCGACCCAGCGCTGATGCCTAGAGTTCAGTAAATGAGTGTCAGATCGCAGAGCGAACAGAAGTAGCTCACTTCCGCCTTCAAGACTTCAATAACTCTATCTCTGCCTTGCTGACCCAGTCGTTCCATGTCTGGGCCACGTTTGTCAAACGACCAAACAGACACCCGTTTGGTTGTGGTCTTGTGCCATCCCGACTGGACTTTCCAGAGTCCAATGTGAAAAGTGGGTGTAGGTGGCGAGGAAGTCGACAGAGAGGTGTTTCCCGAACCGCCAGGGGTTGCCGGTCTACTTCCCAAGCCCAGAGGGGTGCCAGTGCTGGATCCGATGTTATACGACTGTGAGATGTTCGTGCGAGCAAAGAAGGATGTGGCAGCAGCTAACATATTTCGAACAAGAACCCAGGGATTCAACAGTACTTGTCTGTGTCTGTCTTATGGAGGAAGCCAAGAGGAAGCGAGCCAGTGCAAGCTTCAAGTCCGATCAAATCAATAAGATTCTCAGTTGTTGTCATCTTACTTGTCAGCCACCACCACCGTCTATAAAGCTTGAAGCATGACCATCGAAATGCTATCGGCTCTGAACCGCAATGCGTTTTTTCAAAGCTTTCAATATCTTACACCGCCGTACAAAATCTGCCACATTCGTTCCAGGACCCCCTCTTGACCCCTTAGTATCTGCAAGCGCGAGAGCACCGACCTATAAACATCTGTCTCTAAACTCCCAACATGACGCTCCTTCATCGACTATTTTCGACATGGCTACATCAGAGTCGACGTTTATTCCTCCTCAATTCAGCCATCTTGTGAATCGTCCGCCGAGCTTTTGGCGCCCGAGGCGTCAGAGTACCAGAAGTTCCTTGCTCAGCAACCGACCAATAAACGAGGAGCTCTCTCGACTGAAAGAAGGAATCAACTTCTGGGTCCTCGAACATTCTAAGATTCATGCTGTCTTGACTAAATGCCACACAGAGCTCACAGCTGCGCAACAAAAAATATTGACTTTGGAGCATAAGACTGATCTGGATACACAAATCATTATGGATCTGCGTAGGAAACTGGCTCAATACCCTCGGCCTGCGGAGACCATGAATATTGGAACTGTCCCTTCTCGACAGGATACGGGTACGCCGATTGAACCACTCACCTCAGTAGCTGTGTCCAGCACAGAAACGTTGTCAACTGTGAGACCATCGAAAAAAGCACCGACAATCAAAGAGTATTCAAACGCCCTCCACTTGACTCTAGCTACTCGGAAGGAGCTTCGCGATCAGAGAAAGGTGACCAAGTTTTGGAAAGGGAGAGCCTCTCTGACAGTCGGCGAACACGACCTAATTACGCCGTCTACTTCTGCAATTTCTTCGATACATGAAAGGATCCCTGCTAGACGCCAGGCTGCGCTGGAAACGCTAATTATGCGACGTGGGCTTGCCTCCCAATTGGCCAACACATCCCTACTGGGGCGGGTTTCTTCGAACATAGAGGCGGAACAAGCCCCTCAGTTCAACGTAACCCTGTCTGAAGTGCATACCCTTTCATCATCTTGTTCTAAGAGTTCTGTCGGGTCGCGACTCGCACCTCTTGCAAGCGAATCTCTCAAGGCAGAGATCAACTCCATGCTTGGATCTCAAGGCAGTTCGACACTTCTCTCATATCTCCCTCGAAAATCTCGAGGTAGTTCCTCTGCATCTCTAGTCGTATCTGGCAGTTCCAAAAGCATGAACACTCGCCATATAATTGAATCAACAAGCAATTCAAGTTTGGGGCTAGAGGTAAGTCACCGTCCATCATCGATTCTCGCACCCCTTTTATAATTATATCACAGAGAACATTCGAGGTCAACAATATTATGGCGGATCACGCTACATTATTCGACGCGTCGTTTTTAAGGGGTTTACCTTCCATTTCTTCATTCCTCCAAATATCTGCTCTTCCTTCTGGTTCCTCGGAGACATTTGGTGAACACCTTGCAGCATCCGCCCGTTCACAAAATCCAACCCCTCACAAAGCGGCAGCAGATCGCACTATCTTTCTGTCTCCAAGTGTGAAGCAGGCCAGCAAGGAATGCACTTCCCGCCGCTCATGGCAACAGTACACATCAACGAAGTTCAACATAGTAAATAGGCCTAGTGCAGAAGTAGCAGAGCCCCAAACTAAAAGAAGAAAACCACAATCTGACAAGGAGAACATCAGATTATCACTGTCCCTTCCCGTATTTCAGCGCCGACGTTCTCGACTCCCTGTACCAATATTTGGCAAAAAATAAGATTGTGCAGTCACATTAGATAATAGCAGGCGCAATGATCAGTTTATATGTGAAGTTATATTCGCGTGTGTGTGAGCATGTTGTAAATGTGCAGTGTATCAGAATGTATGGGTATGTTGAGCTGGCGGTATCACCAAGTTAATGGAACATTGTCTTCAGCTGGCGCGCGATCACGACGATTTCCACCATCTTCTCCTCCGCCACGGCCTCCTCTTCCTCGTCCGCGACCCCTTCCGCGCCCTCGCTGATCAGAAGGTTGGCCACCGCGAGAGCCGCGAGAGCCGCGAGAACCACCACGAGAACCACGAGAATCGCGAGACCAATTGCCAGAGTCAGCAAGGGTAGATGAAGGCTCCGGGTTATAAAGAGGAGCTTCCTTCATGAGGGCTGCCCAGGAGTCATTGACTCCAGTGTTTGCCCAGTCTTCTGTACCAGCATTCGCATTTGCCCAGTCTGAGCTGGGGTTTCCTTCCATAGAGTCTGCACTAGGTTTCGGCGTTGACCAATCCGTGCTGGGGGTCGCATTTGCCCAGTCAGAGCTAGGGTTTCCACTTGTAGAATCCGTGCTTGGTTGAGCATTTGCCCAATCCGAGCTGGGGTTTCCACTGGTCGAATCAGGAGCGTTTGCCCAATCTGAACTGGGGTTTCCACTCGTAGAATCAGGCACGTTCGCCCAGTCTGAGCCTGGGTTTCCCCTTGTCGAGTGCGCGTTTGGTTTTGCCTTTCCCCTGGGCTTACTACCTTTTGGACCTTTGGTAGGTCTCGCATTTCCCCACTCTGAGCTAGGCTTTCCACTTGTCGACTCAGTGCCAATGGTCACATTGGCCCAGTCCGAGCTGGGGTTTCCACTCGTAGAGTCTACTGCATTGGCCCAGTCCGAGCTCGGTTTCCCACTGCTAGAATCTGCGACAGGTGTTGCGTTTGCCCAGTCCGAGCTCGGGTTTCCAAAGGTCGAGTCATCACCTGGTGTCGCATTTGCCCAGTCCGAGCTAGGGTTTCCAGCAATCGAATCCGCGCCGGGTGTTGCGTTTGCCCAGTCTACTGGTGCTTCTTCCTGCGGGGAGCGACCTTGACCTTTGGGTTTTTGTGGTGGTTGGAATGACTGGAACGTAGATTCAGATCGATGAGGCTGCTGCCCGTTGCCTCCTACAGCAGGCTTTCCTGAGTCCCATTCACGGTTCTGAATTTTGTCCATCTTGCGCTTTGCATTCTGATCGCGGGCACGGTTGACGTCTGCTTGAACCTTGCGATGCTGTGCTTGTTTGGCACGTTCTTCTTCTTGCGTTTTGCGGAAGGCATCTTCATCTGCTAGGACGTCCTGAAATGAGAGTATGAGCAAAAGGGAACGACGAACAAGAGGCACTGAGATACAGACCACACGTCGTTGCTTGATTTTTTCGTTCTGTTCGCGAATCCGCGCTATCCTCTCTTCTAGTGCCTCTTCACTTAGTTTATCCTGATATCCTGTGTTAGAGTACGAATATGAATAGTGGCTCTAAATATCGTCATACCCTCTGGGGGCCGCCTGTCTTGACACGTTCTGGATTGAAGTACGGCTTCTCTTTCTCCTTCCTCACGGGTGGTGGCGCATTTTCCGCCTGTTCAATTGCGGCAGGTGCTTCCGGCTCTTGTGTATTTTGGGATGGTTGAGGCTCACTCTGCTCTTCATTTACCGCCAGTTGTGAGAAATCGAGGCCTAGAGCGTTGGTCGTATCTTCCGACATGGTGGATGATAGCAGAAGCGGTTGCTCTTGCAGATCAGGTGTGCTGCTCGTGGTGGTTAACCCTAACCTGACTACTAGGGTTACTTGTTGTTCATCTGCGCATCTAGTTACTGTCCAGTAAGCAGTCCGTCATGGAGAGCCGAGACGGAAACTATTCTGGTGCGTCTATAGAGCGGCCAATCCGTTTGTGACGATATCATATGTCCGGAACGCTCTCGACCCAGCCGGAACGACAGGGAAGAGATGTGTGCGCCGCGTCCCAAAAAGGAAGATCAGTAAACGACACGAATATAAATATCCTTAACGATAGCGTTCTCTCTCAACCCAATCCACCATGTCTCTCTCCAATAAGCTCTCCATCACCGATCTCGACCTCAGCGGAAAGCGCGTCCTTGTGCGCGTTGACTTCAACGTCCCAATCCAGGACGGCAAGATCACCAACCCTGCCGTACGTTTCCATAAACTTTCTCTCTCCAATCTTAATCTAATCGCCCTCTAGAGGATTGTTGCAGCCCTTCCTACTGTCAAATATGCTCTCGAGGGCGGTATGTATCATTCAATCAGCAGCACTATCTGTTGCTAAACCATGCGATAGGAGCCAAGTCCGTTATTCTTATGTCCCACTTGGGGCGTCCCGATGGAAAAGTCAACGCAAAATACTCCCTGAAACCCGTCGCCGAGGAGGTAGAAAAGCTGCTAGGAAAGAAGGTCCTCTTCATAGACTCCTATGAATTGGGCCCCGTAGAGGAGGCCGTCAACGCTGCTCCTGCGGGCTCTGTCATCCTGCTCGAGAATTTGCGCTTCCACATCGAGGAGGAGGGGTCCGTCAAGAACAAGGACGGGTCCAAGACCAAAGCCGACGCAGCCAAGGTCAAGCAGTTCCGCGAGGAACTCACAAAGCTCGGCGATGTTTACATCAACGACGCCTTCGGAACTGCCCATCGCGCCCACTCGAGTATGGTCGGCGTGCAGTTGCCCCAGCGCGCATCTGGCTTCCTCATGAAGAAGGAGCTGGAATACTTTGCCAAGGCACTCGAGAACCCCGAACGCCCGTTCCTTGCCATCCTCGGCGGCGCTAAGGTCTCCGATAAAATTCAGTTGATCGATAACATGTTGGACAAGGTACGCGTGTTCGTAAATCCCATATATGATCTATGCAAACTAAGAGCGCTAGGTCAACTCTTTGATCATCTGCGGTGGCATGGCATTCACCTTCAAGAAGACTCTCGACAATGTTCCCGTAAGTGTCGCTTCTTCCGATCGAGGCCGATGACATATCGGTGACGTCATGCCCAGATCGGCAATTCCCTGTTCGACGAAGCAGGTTCGCAGCAGGTCGCCGCTCTCGTAGAGAAGGCAAAGAAAAACAACGTCAAGCTCGTGTTCCCCGTTGACTACGTGACTGCCGACAAATTTGCCAAGGATGCCACAACCTCGACCGCAACTGACGAGGAAGGCATTCCGGATGGCTGGATGGGTCTCGATGCCGGTCCCAAGAGTCGTGAACTGTTCAAGCAGACTGTTCTAGAATCGAAAACCATCCTTTGGAACGGGTAAGTGGTGCAATTATAGTCTTTTCTCTATTCTCATCTCATTCTATTCAGTCCTCCTGGTGTTTTCGAATTCCCAGCATTTGCCACTGGATCGAAGTCTCTCCTGGATGCAGCGGTCGAGGCCGTCCAGAAGGGTGCCACCGTCATTGTCGGCGGAGGTGATACAGCAACTGTTGTTGCCAACTATGGTGACGAAGACAAACTCAGCCATGTCAGCACTGGCGGAGGTGCCAGTCTAGAGCTGCTTGAGGGCAAGGTGCGTAGATAACTCCGGCGAAGATCATTGGATTCTAATCGCTGTCTTTAGACTTTGCCCGGTGTCGCTGAGCTGAGCAACAAATGACTAGCCACACTATGATCTCGTACATGGACATTGAAAGCAGCAAAGAAGTGTACCTATAATTAAATTTATAACTAGTTTTAGACGACACCGTGTAACAATTAGACTCCAAAACTACGAAGTCGATACACGTCCCCCAGCTAACAAGCAGACCAAAAATCAAGAGTATCCTGCAGGGTATATGATGCGATGCAGAAATGTGGAACCGATGCAACGAGAGCTGTTTAATGACGGTCAACCTACATAATCACACATTCGTCCTTTGCCTGCTGGCGGGTCGGACGGGCAATATTGGCACGTTTTGCACCTATGCGTTTCATTTCAGTCAATCGATTCATGGCTCGTTTGTTCCCTTGAGCTGTAAGTGTGCAGCCAATCAGTAAACGCTCAGATAGAACGTGTGCAACAAAACGCACCGGCCGCTCGCATATACCACCGCTTCGCGAACTCTACGTCTTGCTTGATACCGATCCCGACCTCTGCGTAGTAGCCAACAGCATATTCAGCTTTGCTCAGCCCTTTATTAGCAGCGCGCCGCGCCCATAGATACGCCTCGGAATCGCTCTGCTTCAGCACGCCTTCGCTACCTGTAAGATACCAGCCGCTCAGCGCCAGCTCGGCCTCCGCGTCGCCCTTTTCCGCCGCCTTCGTGTACCACGCTATCGACCGTCGCGGATCAACCGGGCACGTCAGTGAGCCGTACTCGTAGCACTGGCCGAGCTTGTACTGCGACGGCGTGTAGCCCAGCTGCGCAGCCTGCGTGAGCAGCGTCTTCGCGTAGGCGGGCTCGTACGGGACAAGCTCGCCCGACTGGTTCTCGTACAGGCGCGCGAGCTCGTGCAGCGCGTGCGGGTTGTCCTCGTCCGCCTGCTCCGCGGCGCGCTTGAGCCAGCTGATCGCCTCGCGCGGGTTTTTCTGCTCGCCGAGCATGCCCGTGAGGAGCACCATGCCGAGCTTGAACATGCCGGGCGTGTCGCCCAGCGACGCGGCCTTACGGTAGAACGCGGCGGCGCGGCTGAACTCCTTCTTCGTGCCCGCGCCGATCTCGTTGCAAACGGCGACGCGGTACGACGCGGCGGCGTGGTTCTGCTTCGCGGCCTGCAGGTAGAGGTGGTACGCGCGCTCGTGGTCAACCTGCAGCCCGAGCGCGCCGGTGCCGTAGCAATTCGCAAGGAAGAACTGCGCCTCGTCGTACGCGTCGCCCTGCGTCGCGAGCCGGCGGATGACCTTGAGCGACTCGTTGATGAGGACCTCGCTGTACTTCTTCGCGGTGCGCTGGTCCGGGTTCGTCGTGCGGATGTTCTTCGCGGCGTCGATGAGGTATTTCGCGTAGAGGAAGTGCGCCTCCGGGTCCGGATCGGCCTTGATGCGCTGCCGGTACTGATCAATGTACTCTTTCGTGAACGGCGGGGACGTGAGGTCCACGGCCTTACTCTTTATGGAGGAAGGTGTGAGCGAGGCGGACGTCCCTGCGCGCTGGTAGCCCGGGCGCGAGTCGAAGTCGTGCTGCTGCTGCGAGTATTGGTCCACCTGGAACGATCCCTGTCCCGAACTGCCTGAGTGCGCCGAAGATATGGATGCAGCGTAGACGCTCCGATCTGAGGGCATCGGTGGTCCGAGGGGGCGGCCCATGTTGGGGCCGGCGTGTTGGGGCGGTGGGGCCATACCGAGGACATCTGTGGCGGCAGCATGGAGAAAATTGTAACCGCCGTTGGGGTGCGGGGGATGGGGCTGCCATTGCTGCTGCTGCTGCTGCGGGTGGTGCTGCTGCGGGTGGGGCGGGTATTGCTGAGGCGGGTATTGCTGGTGCTGGGGCGTGGGGGCACCGAAACTGTCTGGCGAGCGGTAGCCCTGGTATTCATCGTACGGTCGTTGGTTGTAGTCGTCGTGGGGGGCGTGGTAGCGGGGCTGGAAGCCGTCGCTGTGGGCGGACGGGGGCGAGGTGTACGGGGCGGGGCCGGTGTACTGGGTGGTGAGATGGACGGTGGGCGGCGGGAGGGTCATGGCATGCCTGGGCTGCGTGCGGTAGGCGGCGGGGTTGGGCGGGAGAGACATTGCGGACGGCGCGCGCGGGATGGGCTCGGGCGCATGGCTGAGGCTGAGGGCGGCGAGGGCGTCCGCGGGATCCTCGGGCTGGTACGGCGGGGCCTCGTCGAGATAGCTGAGCGAGGAGCCGGCGTCGTGTCTGTCCGACATGGTGGCAGGTAACAGGTCTGATCAAATTCGCTGGCTACACACTACACAACAAATTCTACACCGCCGTCCACTCCTCCACTAACCGCTCTATCCGCTGTCGCTCAATCTTCTCCCGCCCCGTGCGTCGCACTTTTGTTACCAGCTCTCGGCGTCGCGAAACCTTCCCATCAGACTCGCCTCCGATCTCATCGCCCGTCCACCGTTGCGCCCAGTCGTCATCTCCTGACTCCACAGGCGGCATTTTCACATCGCTTGTCTGCGCATCCTCTTTCTTGGACACAATTGCATCCCATGGTCTCGGTTTGAAATTCCGGAAAAGACTCGGCTCCTCCTCATCCTCGATCCGTCTGCGCTTGGATCCCGCCCCTGACCGCCGCCCGCTTCCAGAGCCCTCGTCCTCACTAGAATACCCGAGCGCCTGCTTAACCCTCCACCGGAGCTCTCTCGCCACTGCGGGTGCATCTTTGACACGGTCAGCAGGAACGTGCTCCTTGGCCTCCTTCTTCGCTTGATCACCCCCACTTTCCAGCATCCGCGCTTCGGCGACAAGGAACTCGGCAAGCGTCAGGATTCCCTCCAATACTCTGGGTGAGAAGGACACCCCTGCCGGTGCTTTGAAATCCCTCAAGTACTTGTCGCCTACATACCAGCACAACCTGACAACACGTAAGTACAAACATGGGGGCGAATGTGATACACGTACTTTGTAAACATGGGGAACGTAAATTTCTTCGGTACTTGCGTCGCAATTTCAATTTCCCGGACTCGTAGTTCTGAAGGACATCATTAGCGCGACTCTTCGATCTGTCATCACTATGTGCGTACGTGTGGCAACATCGTATGAATGCAGAAAGTTGCCGCCGAATACCAGGGTATCCACTGGTGTAAACTGCGAGTTATTAGCAAATGCGTCTCGATACCCGACCAACATCACTTACAACGGCGTGAATCCAACCAGTCGGGATGATCATAGTATTGCCCTCTACTAGTTCCACTTTGAAGACTTCGTCGACCATGTCGCCGAGCCATGCCTGGTTTTGCAGTTCGCTTCCGGACCATTTCTCATATGCGGCAAGGTTGGCTGGGGTGGGTCGGATGAAATAAAATACCTAAGCCACGGTAAATAGGGATGTTTCATGCAAGTCGACTGATTTACACACCTTGGAACCATGGAGAATGTGATAATAGACCGAGGACCCTGCAAAGTCAATATGCCAGTCCTAATAGGAGTGAGCAACACGAGTGGCTATGATAGTGGGGCACGCACCGTCCATGCGTTGGCCACTCCCATGAGACAGTACAGCTGGACTTTGGGATATGCGTTGTTCTTGCCCTTTCTCGTGCTTGGCCAAAAGTTTTCCACCCAGTCCAGGTCTCTGACTATCTTCGGAGGGAGCACCATATTCGCGAGCTCGGTGCCAGAGATTTCAAGTGAGATGACGTTCAGAATCTTCTCCCGCTTCGACGGCTCGAGTTCGATGTAGTCTGCCCATTTCCCAAGATTCCACCCAGGTGACGCTGCCTGGGATGCGACATCTTCAAAGAGAGAATGTGTGAATCAACGGGAAAAATGACAGAATGACATGCGGCGCACCTATCACCTCAAGCGGCGTATCCTCCCCGATGTATTCTGCGACGTGTTCAACGGTGAGGTCCGGCGGCGGCATCTTCATCCCGAGGCCCTCTGGCTTCTCAATAACGATAGGCTCGCGCAGGGCACTCTCGTCGTCTTCCAGCCACGACTCTAGGTCCGCGCCCTGCATCCGCCTGAACGGGTCCTTCTTGATGTCCTTCGACTCGATCAGGCGCTGCCAGCGATTGGGGTCGGAGCCCAGGCCCGAGTTGAGGTTCGCATAGTCGCGGTGGGTGCGCTTGCGTGCGGATTTGCGTGCGGGGGTCTTGAGGGTCATGATGCGGGTGGGATCAGCAGCGGCGCACTGGGCGCAGTACCTGGCGGCGGATGAATATGATATGCATGAGCACGCACGCGAAAAAAATGAGAGGCGTGATGTCATTTCTGGAACATCACAGCCCGCCCGCCGACTCACCACTTGGCTATGTTCTCCATCCGCTCAGCGCTCCCTGCGCACAGCCAGTGGTACCACGCATTGCAGTTGTCGCATTCGATCCACATCTCCTTGCGCGCCCCGTTCATCAGCTCCAGCGTCTCGGGCGTGCACGCTGGGCACTCCCCGCCATCGCTGTGACGTTCCACTGCTTGCGCGGTCTCTGGTGTCGGCGACCCAGCGGATTTGAGAGACGCTGGGGGAGTTTCGCGGGCTGCTCGTGTACTCCGGCGTCTGTTGGATCTGGCCATGGTGTACGGGGTTTATACGTTGCGTACGAGGGCTTCGACGGGCACAGTCACAGGCAACTTCGAGTAAATATCGGTTAACTTAAAGCTTGAGGTTGACAGGTCATGTGACGCCATTAACCTATAGAGTCGCGTCGACGACGCGGGAACGCGCCTTTTGATTGCACCCCACAATAACAAACTAGCTAGGCGGCATATTTCTGTTTCTTCCAAATTCCCCCCTACCTATCTCACGACGTGCGGAGTGCCAGCTTCCAAGGTGTTTGCTTACGCGATCAGAACGCGTTTCTTGCCACCAGTCCTCGGCCGAGGCTGCTCAGCGCGACAAAGTCAGACTATAGGGTCACCACCATCCCGACCGGTCATGTCTATCCCAAACACATTGAAGCAATTGGATACCGAATCTCCAGGGGCCGGTCAGTCGCCATGTATCCCAAGAACATGCGCATCGACTAACGCTTTGCAGGACCATCCAAGAAACGCGCTCTCGACACCGACGGTAGTCAGACCTCTAAGCAGGAGGGAGCTGCGAATAAAGTCGCCAAGGGTGCGTAGATTCGTCTACTTATTTGGTGTAGACTGACATGTTTCTGTTCAGTACACCCATTCTTCATGAAGCCTCAGGAGAAGAAGGACGCGATCTCGGAAGGCCCTTTCCAGTGGCTTGAACCACTGGGTCGTTCCGGGTCGTGTCTCCATGGCATTAACCTGCAGCCTAAAGCATCCCAGAAGGTGGCGACGTTCGACCTTGATGGAACCGTTATCAAGTCGTCATTTGCCAGCAAGTCAGCGGCAGGACAGCCGCCTTCATGGGAGTGGTGGAGGGCGTGTGTCCCGGACAAATTGAAGGAACTACACGAAACTGGGTATATAAACCACATTGCGTCTATCTTTTGGCAGAACTAATGACGTGATGCAGCTATGCAATTGTATTAATTTCGAACCAGGGGATAAAACCTGCCGCGCTCAAGACGTGGAAGGAGAAGATACCACTTATAGCCCAGGCGGTAAATCATTTCTTTGCCCTGTATTCCTCAATGTCTCACCATTTGCTCTCTGGACCTCTTTAGCTGAAGGATGTACCATTTCGCATAATGGCAGCCATTGGAAAAGATCAGTATCGTAAACCTATGCCTGGAATGTGGCATGAACTGGAAAGGATATTCACCAAAGAAGGCGTAACAATAGGTAGATCCGACATTGTCTCTTGCCTACTTGTCCAAGTTGACTGACTTTGCTCTCGAAGATAAGGGGTCTTCCTTCTTTATTGGTGATGCGGCTGGTAGGCAGTATACGAAAGCAAAGGGGGACTTTTCCAGCACAGATAGAAAGTGGGCCGAAAACGTCGAGCTTTCTTTTCAAACTCCTGAGGTATGTCCCTTATTCGAAGTTCAATACAACTATTGGTGTTAACGTTTGCTTTAGGAATACTTTTTGAAGCAAGCCCCTCACGAAAATTATGTTATGCCCGGTTTCCGACCGTCTTCGTTACCAACTCGTAAGTTAGTTGTAAAACAGTTTCAGAGGCTTAACCTGACTTGACTAGCACCCCATGTAACACCCACCTCATCTCCAATATTACCAAATATTCCCAGACAAGAAGTTATCTTATTTGTAGGCTACCCCTGCCTCGGAAAATCTACATTTTATCGACAGCATTTTCAACCTGCGGAATATCTACACATAAACCAAGATACCCTCAAAACGCGTGAAAGATGTATCAAAGCACTCGAGGAGGCTCTCAAGACGGGAAAGAGCTGTGTGATTGGTGAGAAACAGGCGTAGTGATGTTATCGCCCACTAATGACATCGCAGACAATACTAATCGAAATGCCGCGACGCGTAAGCTTTATCTAGATATGTGCAGAAAAAACAATGTTCCAGCCAGGTAAGAATCTAAGTACGTTCCCTTGCAGTATGTACCGACAAATTTCGTGTTCTAGATGTTTTCTTTTCAACGGCTCATTTGAACTTGCTTGGCATAACAATCTTTATAGAGCGCTTAATATGCCCCCTTCATTGGCAGCAAAAGAGGTGCGCCGATCATCTGTTTTCGTCTCTTTATTATCTCATTGTATTCATGAAGCCCGAGCGATCTCTGCTGCCTTATGTTGCATTTACCGGATTCCGTAATAATTACGAGGAACCGCAACTAGATGAAGGCTTCTCTGAAGTCAAAAATATCCATTGGGTTTTTGAAGGAACAGAAGAAGAAAAGAAATATTGGTCGATGTGGCTCCAGATTGACGGCAAATAAACATCGATATTCAAGTTTCAAATTTCTATTAGCCCTAAACATTAAGGCTATTGGCCTATTATCAATCTAATTTGTTTCTAATCATACTTGTGCAGTTTCCGTATAGTGTATCTCGCTGCAATCTCGTAGCCGTGCTGCAGCTTGTTCTGGTGTTAAATCGCGTTGAGCTTCTGCCATCATCTCGAACCTTGTCGTTAGGTCATGCTTCAGCGTTGGATGGGAAGATTTCTATCGGACCACTCACCCAACTAAGAATTTTCGCACCGATGCACTCCTCAAGAGGGGAGGGTCGAAATGGAGGTGAAGGTGCGCGAAATTAGTTTCATCTTCCCCTTCCTCTACAACATCCCCATTCTTGACAGGAACAGGGCGCTGGTGCATACCCATCGAATATGCAAAACTGCAGGAAAAAAGGTTGTCGTAGCGCCGAGTAAGGCGATATATAATGTCTGCAAAGGCCATTTTCTCTTCATCGGTAAGATCTGATATTGCTTCGACATGACGACGATATGGAAGAACTGGAGGGATAACTTTTGATTTAGGCAAGGTCGTGAAACGCGGTCAAGGACCTACCCATGGTCTCAAATGGCCATGTGGCCCACCATGGAACAATTGCCAACCAGTGCTCATTGGAGACTACCACACGGCCTTGTGCAAGGGGTATCTTCAGCTCTTCATGGGCGTAATCGCATAGCATGCAAGGTTTTCCTGAGCGGGTGTTAAGTCTGGTGTATTGTTCGCGACACCACATTAACTCACCGTCTGGACGCCGGGGACCTTCCGAGGACAAAGCCATTTCCGTAGCATATTCTTTCAAAGATCGTAATTCTTGCATAGGGATCGTTGGCACCGCCGACAGCGACCAAATCTGACCATGGGGATGGGGGTTGGAGCAGCCCATTATCGACCCTTTATTCTGCACATTACATTAGAGGATATCCAAGAGGCATGCTAACCTCGTACGGACCTCGAATATTTGAACATACTCTATTCCTGGCTGAGAACCCCTTTCTAGGTATATACGAATCCATTCGGTGATCACACATCCGATGTCATGGATCGACATGCGCGCCAATGTCAGATCGTGTCTCGGATGGAACATCAGGACGTCGCATCCGCCGTGGACGGGCTCGGTCGTCATCAAGGAGTGCAGCGGCTCTGGGGCGGCTGGCGCCGGGGCAGGTAAGATGGCAGCAAAGTCATTCTCGAATGCAAAGGTTTGTTGGTAGTTGGGGTTCTTTTGGCCGCCCATCCGTGCATTTCCGGGGCAAAGGAGACATTTCTCGTCGTATGATGGAAGACTGCTTGTCTGCGGCGGCTCTGTTTGCCCCATCCATGGACGTTTAGTTCTATGTGGGGAAACCAAAATGTGTTCTTTCGTCAATGGGTTGACTGGCGAAGTGCGGTTAATCATGCGCCCTCGCAGACTTGGGTATATATTGGAGGTTTCTCACAGCGACGATGAGGGTGCGTGTTGGGATCGAAATCAGCCATCGCAGATAGGGAGAAAAAGAGTGAAGAAGCCCTGCGCAAAATGTTCGTACTTTTATCAAATTTAATGATTTAATTGTATTGAGCCTTGATTGAGCCTCGGTGGTTAGTCGGTTGTACCGTGAATTCGAAGCGCTGATGATGTCATCGCCGGCCCGCTTGCGCCTTCGGTGGCTCTACTGAGTGGAAGTCATGCGGATCATGCTCAAGTTCATCAATGTCAAAGGATCCAGTGCGAGGAGTACGTATTATCTATGTGTAACAAACGTTGAAGGGAAATTACTCCGCCATCTGCCTGAACTTGTCTTGAATTTCAGAATAGAGTGCATCAAGTTTCTCCTTGATAGGTTCTTTGCCTTGTGAAGGAGACTATCACCATTCGGATTAGCATGCATTGTCTGGAAAAATAGAGACAGTGACTGACCTCGAACTTCATCTGAGAGAGCTTGAACATGATATCTCCTGCGGCGTCTTTGATCTTCGCGAAAGTCAGATCGTTCTGCGTAACAGCCTTGATAGCAAAATCGTGGAAAGCAACAAAGTTCTTCAGCATGCCGCTGGTCTTGTAGAAGGGGCAGAAGCGATCGTATTCACTCATCCCATTCTGTTGAAGGAAATCATCTTTGAGCATGCGAGCAACTTCCAGCGTGATCTTGTCGTTCTCTCCCAATGCACTCTTTCCAACTAATTGGACAATTTCCGCGAGATCTTCTTCTTTTTGGAGGATCTCCTTCGTTTTCGTCCGCAGTTCAACGAAGCCTGGTTCAGTACTTTCATAATATGGCTCCAGAACTTTGGTGTACTTCGAGTAAGACAATGACCAGTTGACGGAAGGAAAATGCTTTCTTTGGGCAAGTTTCTTGTCGAGACCCCAGAACACCTGAACAATACCCAAAGTCGCGGAAGTAACAGGGTCTGAGAAATCACCACCTGGTGGCGAAACGCTGTCAAATGTTCAATGGATAGAAATGAACAAATGGTCCAAAAAACCCACGCTCCGACAATAGAAACTGTTCCTTGGCGGGAAGGATTTCCTATACACACGACCTTACCAGCCCGCTCATAGAAACTGGCCAATTTCGTTCCGAGGTAGGCAGGATATCCTGAATCGGCGGGCATCTCTGCCAAGCGTCCAGAAATTTCGCGCAACGCTTCGGCCCAACGAGAGGTGGAATCAGCCATCATTGCAACGTTCGAGCCTTGGTCACGGAAATATTCCGATAGAGTGATGCCAGTGTAGATGGATGCCTCACGGGCGGCGACAGGCATGTTGGATGTGTTCGCTACGAGGGTGGTTCTCTTCATTATAGGTTCTTGGCGATCGCCAACTTCCATTGTCAGCTCAGGGAACTGTAGCGAGTTAATAGAATCCTTTTGATATATATGAACGACTGACCTCCATCAATACTTCTGCCATCTAGATTGGTATGATCAATAATCCTATATGGCCAGCCAAACTATTCCATACCTCATTTCCACGTTCTCCACATCCAACATAGACAATGATATCGCTGTTTGAGAACTTGGAAAGGGCCTGCGAAATGACGGTCTTTCCACATCCGAAAGCCCCGGGAATAGCAGTGGTACCACCTTGAACACAACTATACGACAAGTCAAGTGTCGTCCAGATATTAACTAGCTAGCTTACGGAAACAGTGCATCAAGGATGCGTTGACCAGTGAGAAGGGGGAAATCTGCTGTTTGCTTCTCTGCAACTGGGCGTGGTGCCCGAACAGGCCACAGCTGCATCATAGTGTGTTGCGTGGTCTTGCCATTAAATTCGGTTTCTAGAACGATATCCTAGAAAACATATTCAGAAACGATTCCAAATCATTGATGTCACCGCTTCTTACATTTACAGAGTAAGACCCTTTCTCCACGATAGAAGTTATTGTTCCAAGAGCCCGGGGCGAGAGCATGATTTTGTGATTATCGACCAAAGAGTTTTCATATACGCGCCCGAAGATATCACCGCCAGTAATGTGATCACCAACCTGTGTTATTATTAACTTAACAAGGATACTGGAACGTATATCAACAGAATGTATACTTTGAAGGAGGTTGGCGTAAAATCCCATTGAATATTTCGGTCCAGGGCGTCCGTATTGATTCCGCGAGGAATGTAGATGGAGTTTGACAGTTCTTGGATGGCCTAGGGAATGCTTTAGCACATCTCATAATACATACTTTTTACTGACCCGCAGAGGTCGCTGAATTCCGTCGACAATGTTCCCCATAAGACCTTGCATATGATTAGAGATAATTTAAGAATAAAATACGAAGCATTCGCATACCTGGTCCCAATTCAACGCTGAGAGGTTTCCCAGTGCGCAGCACAGGGTCACCAACAGTGACTCCTGACGTTTCCTCGTAAACCTGAATTGTAGCTTTGTCTGCTTCAATACGAATAACCTCTAGTGAACGCACTATATTGAGCATTATATTTCTATTTTCCACAGAAACCAAGACGAACCTCCAACAAGTTCATCATGACCGACACGGACCAGCTCGTACATGGCAGCCCCGATCATGTTCTCTGCAACAACGACGGGACCGGATACACCAAACACCTGTCCGAACCGGCTTTCTCGCTCTTCATCTCGAATCTTTGGGAGATCCCTCTTCGCGTTTTGAAGTGCTCCCGCCATGGCGTTCTATAAGTAAAGAAGGGGCAATGTGAGTTTGACAACCTAAATCATCCTTATCGAGAATGGCGGCGTACACCGAATGCATCACGTGAGGGACGCGTATTCACCGAAAGAATGCGTCACCCCAAGTCCATTAACTTACGCATCTACATTCACCTTTCGAACGCCTCCCTCACTTCCAATATGCCTCCGAAAGCGTAAGTTCTCTATAATTCTCTCTGGTATCGCTTCTAATACGTTGTAAAGTGACTGGGAAAAATGTACGCCTAGATTGAGCCACCCACTGGTCCAGGACTATTGACTAAAGCCAGTCGGTCGCAGACGAGAAGAAGGCGGATAGTAAAGACGACGAGAAGATAGTCGGTGAGCAAACCTACACTTAAATGTGGGTTAGTCTAACGTATATTCTATTGTAGCATTGGACGACAGTGACATTCAGATCCTCAAGACTTACGTACGTACGCTTATTATCGTGCCGCCAGGCTCATTCCAACGTACCCAATGTAGGGACAAGGTCCATACGCGAAGAAGCTCAAAGATGTCGAGAAGGATATTAAGGATGTTCAAGCGCGGATAAACGAGAAACTCGGTAGATTATGCCGGTTGCTGTTGACAATAGTTCATTGTGCTAAGCTGTCCTTAGGCGTGAAGGAATCCGACACCGGCCTTGCTTCACCCAACTTGTGGGACCTGGCTGCCGATAGGCAACGAATGGGCGAGGAGCATCCTTTACAAGTTGCCCGATGCACGAAAATCATTCCGAAGGACCCCAAGCTTGCAGAAGCAGCGAGGTCTGTGAATGCTGCCGGTGCACTGCAAGGTCAGAAGGGGGCGGACGAACAAGATAAATATGTTATCAACATCAAACAAATTGCCAAGTTTGTCGTTGGATTGGGAGACCGAGTAGCAGCAACCGATATTGAGGAGGGAATGCGTGTTGGGTAAGTATATGCAACCTGAAATTCCAGTATTTTTTATCTTATTTTGTCTAGTGTGGACCGCACAAAATATCAAATTCAAATACCTCTACCTCCAAAGATCGACGCGTCAGTCACGATGATGCAGGTCGAAGAGAAACCAGATGTTACTTATTCAGATGTTGGAGGTTGTAAAGAGCAAATAGAGAAACTGCGTGAAGTCGTGGAGACTCCTTTACTTTCGGTATGCGCGAGTTTCTTTCTCTCTGTATGACATGCTGATCAAAGCAGCCGGAACGATTCTCCGATCTCGGTATTGATCCTCCCAAAGGAATCATGCTCTTCGGCCCTCCTGGGACTGGAAAAACACTTTGTGCCCGTGCAGTTGCCAATCGAACAGACGCTACTTTCATTCGCGTCATTGGGTCTGAGCTGGTGCAGAAATACGTTGGTGAAGGTGCTAGAATGGTCCGTGAACTGTTCGAAATGGCTAGGAGTAAGAAGGCATGCATTATCTTCTTTGATGAAATCGACGCCATTGGTGGGGCTCGTTTCGACGATGGTGCTGGCGGTGACAATGAAGTGCAACGGACCATGTTGGAATTGATTAATCAATTGGATGGTTTCGATCCCAGAGGAAACATTAAAGTCCTAATGGCTACGAACAGGTAATATTAATTCGAACTCATCCTAGACGTGTGTCTAACCCTTTTGTAGGCCAGATACTCTTGATCCCGCACTTTTGCGCCCTGGACGTATTGATCGACGCGTCGAATTCTCACTACCCGATAATGAGGGACGCGCACATATTCTTCGCATTCATGCTCGAAGGTGAGCCACAGATGACATCGTATAGCCTCTAAATATCTAATGTGTCCTAGCATGAGCTGTGAGCGAGATATTCGATTTGATCTAATTGCAAGGTTGTGTCCCAACACCACTGGAGCAGAGCTGCGTTCAGTAGCCACAGAGGTTTGCTGGAGTCTTCCATCGCGAATGGAACACATGTTGATTGTTTCAATTACCTAGGCCGGTATGTTTGCAATTCGTGCTCGCCGAAAGGTTGCATCAGAAAGGGACTTCTTGGATGCCGTGGAGAAGGTTGTTAGGCAAGGGACGAAATTCTCCAGCACGTGCGTCGCAGTTTCCTACTGCTTCATGTTTCTCTATACTGAGAATATGTTTGATTCCAGGCCGCTATACCAAGTGTACAATTAGATTTTCTATCTATTTTCACAATACTGTATACTATATTTCTTCCTGTTTGGGCGATACTTATCAGTGGGTAGTGCGCTCTGAAAGATCTGAACGATCGTGCAATTACTTGTATAAGAAATCATATAACAAAGTAAGCGGAACATACATACAAATAATTATGTAATGGGCGGAGCGACTCTTGACTTGTCGAGTCAGCGCGCCGTTAGTTGGTTGTTACTTTTGCTTTTAGCTCCTAGCATGCTGATTCGGTCGTCAAACAAACGCAGATTAAATTTGCAATCCTGGCTTAGCGTTGACGTCAGTCGTTTCTACTCTCGCCGACCAGAACCGCCATCTGCAGCGATTACTGAATTACTGGCTAGATATGAATTGACTCCGTCTCGTCCTCTGAATCTTAGGCAGCTTTTATCATTTGGCCACCCTGTTACCCCACGATCTGTTTTATCTTCCGTATCCTATGCACTTTCAGAGCTTCCTAAACGACTTGCAACACGCGTTCGCTCCTTAGAGGCATTACCTTTTATTGTTGGGACCAACCCGTATGTGACCAAGACATTAAACGCGTACAAAGAAAGCTTCCAGTGGCTTGCAATGCACCCACCAGTCACCAATCTCCAAGAAAATTCCGAATTTGTAGAACAGTTGACAGCCCTTGTTGCACGACATGCGAATGACATACCCACCATGGCGAAAGGGTACGCCGTTCATTTTCAGACTTTGATTCCGACATGAACTTCGCATATGTGGCACGCTTTGCGATTCCAGTTTCCAAGAATGCTCTCGGTACATGTCCCCCACGCAGATCAGCGACTTTCTAGATGGCACCATTCGTAACCGCATTTCGATTCGGCTCATCGCAGAGCAACACATCGCCGTTTCTCAAGCTTTGGACTGGCCAGACCAGTCGTATGCGTACGTTGGCGTGGTGGACATGAAATGCTCTCCGAAGGCTATGATCAATATGTGCGCTTCGTTCGTGTCTGATCTATGCGAGGCTAGTCTGGGCGCTAGTCCACCAGTTATCATTGATGGATACGCGGATGCGACCTTCGCGTAAGTCAGCTCTTTGTGGATATCTTTGAATAACACATAAATTTTTTATCGTTAGATATGTCCCAGTACACTTGGAGTATATATTGACGGAGATCCTAAAAAACTCCTTCCGCGCTACCGTTGAGCACAACAAACGGCATAAAGGAGGATCGCTACCACCGGTCATTATAACAATATCTCCGTCTCCTTCGTTTTCGCGAGGTCGCTCTGAAACGACATATCTTTCAATCAGAGTCAGAGATCAAGGCGGAGGAGTGCAACCTGCGAACATGGCTCGCATCTTTTCTTATGCATTCACAACCGCAGGAAGGGGCGCGGAAAACGGTGAAGATGGTGGGCCATATGCTGCCCAGCATGTTGGTGGTAGCGCTGCAATTGGTGGCGACATGGAACCCGGGGATGCAAACCTCTTCGGTGAGATCACCGGCAAAGGAGTGCAAACTGGTATGGGAACAATTGCAGGTCTTGGGTATGGCCTTCCAATGAGCCGGCTGTATGCCAAGTAAGATAAATATTTCTATTTGATTGATGTCCGTTATGACCTACTGTTTCCAGATACTTTGGTGGATCCCTAGACTTTTTCTCTTTGGAAGGATGGGGTAAAACAAACACACATGAAGGCTCGTTCTGATCTCTGACTAGGCTGTTTTTTTTTCAGGAAGCGACGTATACGTTAGATTGAGGTGTCTCGATGAAGCGGGAAACTCCACAATATGATGCAAGAGATTTACATGCGAAACTTTTTGTCCTGGTAGAAAATGCCTTATGGTCTACAAAGTGATTATTAGAAATGAGATTTAATAAATGTATGGAAAAACAATGCTGGGGTACTTAAGAATGCGAGAAGAAAAGGATTACCATGAAATACAGCAACGACAGTCACAACAATGAGGAAAAGAAAAGTACACTCCGGCGTAGTTTTGAACTATTTAGTCGTACTTGACTGAAGCGGTTGTAAGCGGGGTTTTCGGGGCAATATAGAGGAACTTACAGCATAACCACTCAAAGTTCGACTGGAATTGAATGAAAGACTTTGAGATTGGGAAACACGATAAGACCTCGCAGTTTGACTAGATCCTGAAGCGACGGACTGGGCGAAAGACGTGTTCGGGCTGTTTGTCACTCCGTTCGTAGCGGTCGCTGTCCTTGAAGAGCGCGCCGTGAGAGGGGTTGGTGCACTGATGAGTGATTTCTTGGGAGTATCTGTCACTGCTTTGCCTCGAGCGCTCAATGTCGACGATGAAGATGATGGCTTTGGAGTGTTCAACGAAGGTCTTACTCTACGACCGCCTGCAACAAAAGGGTGCCGCAGGGCGGTTTGTGGTTTCATCCGGCGTTCTGGATCCCAAACAAGGCATTTCGCGACGAAATCCACGAACTCTTCGTCATTACATCGCAGAACTTGTGTAAGCGTTTTTGTTCCGGGTCTCCGCCTGCGTCCTTTTGAGTTGATTACTGCGCGAGGGGCGCCACTAGTGTCTATTAATAAAAATGAATCACATTAGCGAGGTGAACGTAAAGGAGGTCCTAGCCGTACCGAAAAAGAGCTTTCTACGCGAGCTGCGGTTGACGAATTCTTTGTCTGGCACGCCAAGCACTTCCATAATACACGATAATTGTTCTTGTTCGTTTTCTCCGGGGAATATTGGGAAGCCTGTGTAGAGTTCGGCTAGGATACAGCCAAGGCTCCACATATCAATCGCCATATGATAATTCATTCCTAAGATAACTTCAGGCGAACGATAGAAACGACTCTGAATGTAAGTATAAACTGGGTCTCATCAATCAGGATGTGGTGCAGATAATTGACCGGCTTGGTACATACTTTTCTCGTGTTCAAGGCAGCTGCTTCCAAAGTCAATGACTTTAAGGCCACTCTTTGCTGGGTGCCGCAGGAGAACATTCTTGTGATAGAAGGGATAAGATAGGCGGGCTGATATTCGTGAGCATTGACGACTTACCTCGGGCTTCAAATCGCAGTGGACTATGCGATGATGGCGCATGAGTGTGAGCGACAATAGCATCTGACTCGTGAACCGGCGAATTAGAGCGGTTGTAAACCCGACGAAGCCATTTGCCTTGATCAACTCGTACAGGTTGATACTTAGCAGTTCCATGGCAATACAAAGATGGTTTCGGAAGTAGAAATGCTCATTCATCTTGATGACATGATGCTTCTCCTCTGAGTCCTAAAAAAGTGTCAACCTATGTGCATGAAAATCAGAATGCACCAACCCATTTTCGAAGGTTATCAAGAATCTTTATTTCAACTAGGGCTTGATGGTGGAACCTCTTCTTATTCCTGATGATTTTAACAGCAACCGATTCTCCCGTGCAATGATCTCGACAGTGTAATACTTGACCAAAAGAACCTTTGCCCAAGGTGTCGATGATTTCGTACCGATATGCCAGATGATCGTGATTCACAACAAGGTAGTCCCCTCGCTCATCGTCATATCCATAATTGTTGGTGGGATTGTCGAGGACCGCAGCCTTTTTCTTGCTATCGGCGCCCATACAGTATACCGAAGGATAGTCGAGAATTTCCTTTCGCTCGTATTCCGATAGTGATGAAACTTGGGGACCTTTCAAGATGCCTAAGAAGAAATCGTAAGTTTTTCTTGAAAGAATGGAAGTGCAAGCTGCCTACTCGATGGGGAGGAGGGAGTACCCGGAGGAACTGGCTCGGGGAATTTAAGCATTTCATCTAACTCTTCTTGAGTGGCTCCCGCTGCTAAGCGTTTTGCATGTTGACGTCTAATGTAATGAAGCATCTCTTCATCTCCGAGTAATTCTTCTTCATCAACAGCGCTCGGTACTGGAGATGGGGTCGATAGTGACTGGCGCGAAGACGAAGGAGATCCAGTTGTTTGGCGAACACTCTGATTCAACCCTGCAGTTGAGGCTCTTGCAGCACTCTTTGGAGCTAGTAGCTTCAGGCCTTTCGATGGAGACAGGACGGAGAACCGATGGTGCGATGCCGTCTGTTGCGGAGCTGGCTCATTGGAGATTGTGGTGGTGGTAGCGGCAGAGTTTGCAGAAGACTTGCGCAATCCAATGAATGACATGGATTCACGATTGGTTTTCCGAGTACTTGAAGTTGCAGACGCAGGCGTGACTGTGGAGGTTTGGCGGGGAACCCGAGATGTTGAAGCGGTTGATGGAGATCCCCGAACAGAAGCTTGCCGGACTTTCGGCGTAGCGCCGTCTTCATTCTCCATGACGCCGAACTCATTCGTCGAGAAACTAACGGGTGATGCGTTCGTAGAAGTAGACGCTGTCAGACCGCTGGCTCTTCTGCTGCCCGAAGCCGAACCAGAGGTCTTATTGGTCGGCGAAGGTACAGCAGAAGTGCGACTGGAAATGCGCGGTATCTTGGTCGGGGTTTCTTTGGGAAGGCCAGAAACAGAATTGAGGAGCGACGACAAAGGTTCCTTACTGTCCTTCAAGGTCTGAGTGCTACTTGTACCAGTAGTGCCTACAGAAGGGGAGCCCGCAATGGTGGGAAGTTGATTGCGCGTCCGGAGAGAAGTATCAGATTGTTTTTGCATAGAACTGACGGTTTGCGAAGTTAGTCGAGACGAAGACGAAGATGTCGAAGTTCGATTAGATGCCGAGCCTCCAGGTGCGGTGTTTGACGAAGATTTGAGTTTTGCCACGCGCTGAGCCGTAACAGGTTCCAAGGCCGACATTTGCATTGGGGGAAGGTTGACAGGCGACTTGGGCTTTCTTGGATCAGTAGATGACAAAGTCTATCGAAAAACCAAGGTATCAGAAGTGACATTTGTTTTGCATACTTTAGAAGACTGACCTTGCCCCTCTTTCTGTTCATGATCACAGATATACGGCTTTCACTCCGATCTTTGTCTTCCTTCTTTTGTCGTTCTTTCTCAGCCCTGTGCCTTTCCTTTTCAGACTCTCGGGCTGCATCTTTGGCTCTCTGCGCTTCCTTAGCGAGTTCTTTAGCAGCATCTTTGGCATCTGAGTGTAAACTCCGTCTTGAACTGGATTTGAGTAACGAAGGGAACCCCCCCAGACTCAGCATCGAAGACTTTTTATGCGTTGCCCCAGGAGTGGAAGTCGACACAGAGCTAAGTTCTTGAATGGGAGGACTACTTTGTTTCGGACGTGGTTGATTGGCGGAGAGCATGCTGGTGTATGTAGGAGAAGTTGAGGAAAGCACGCCATTGGTAAGTGGTATTTGCATTGATTGCGAGGATGAACGACGAAAGAATGGGATTGAAGAAGGCGTTAATCGTTTCGAATGGTTGCGGCGTACTGAGGAAGAGGGACTGAGCGGGCCGGGTGGCGGAGCCGCCAGGGTAGAATGTGCTTGACTAGCGCTGGCGCTAGAACCGCCCGTATCGGGACGAATTTGATGAGCAACCCGATCGGGCGTCTTCGCGGGATTGATAATTTGAGCGGGCGTCCTGACTGAACCAACCGAAGACAATGAGGTGAGTGAGCCAGCAGATGCCATTGCCTCTGGCTGGTTGGGAGACCACGGCCCCTTTGACGCAGAGACAGCTAGTGGCTGCTCCTTAGATGTTGATTTACGAAGTTGTTGGCCAAATGTAACTGATCGTGGGCTTAATGGAAAAGACGATGGTTTTTGGCTGGAGGAAGATGATGGCGACCCAGATAATTTGAGGTTAAGCGCGCTCGAAAAGCTCCACTTCTTCGAGGGCGTTTTGAGGACAGTAGGAACAGGTTCATTGGTGGAGTTTGAAGAATAGTGTTGACTTTCACGGCGTCCAGACGAAGGTGGGGATATAATTGGACTGGTGTATATAGGAACATCGAGCGATATAGTGCGGTTCAGTTGACTGTCATTTGTCCCCACTTTTTCTCGATCATCAGATGGTATAGTCGGGAATGTGAGGCCCGATGATGTGGCAGGCGGGGATCGATATGTGGATAAATCTTTAGGGAGGGGCGGGACCGGAGGGACATCACCTTCGTCATTGACATCTCCATTTACTGCGATAGAGGCCACACGATCTTTGAGATGGCCCGCTTCGGCTGAATGGCTGGAGATATCACTGCTGGCACTGTTCCTTCTACCTTTGCTGGAAGACTGGCGACCTCCTGAGCCCGCTGACATGGACGTAACACTAGTAGCGGTGGACATCGAGGCGGAATCACGAGAACTGGGCGTACTCGCATATGTAGTCGAAGAAGTGGAACCACGCTTCGGGGTAAAGCTTAGTCTGGTAGTGGGGTTAGTCTTCCTCGGCGTCTTGTCAAGTTGCAGTGCGTTTGGCTGTTCGTCACTGCTCGTTGCCACGGCGGACGTTTCTGCAACATCCGGGATTTCAGCATTAAGCGGAGGGTTCCCGCCACGAACGTAATCTGCCTTTTCCTTGATCGAGGGGCTTTCTTTAAGGCCACCGCTACCACGCTTTGATTTACCAGAATCAGAGGTACTGAGGCCTTCCCATTGAGAATTTGATTTCCCAGCGGGTGTACCAGGACGACTGGAGCTGGACGGACGACCAAAGCTACCGACGCTCGCACGAGCACGCGCTCCCTTCCCTGTTAGGCCGTCCAGTTTGCGCAACGCTTCTGCCGTCGCTTCATCATCAAGGGCAGACCATCCTTCTTGAGTTCCGCGGAGGAGAGAATGAGCAACATTGGGAGAGGTATGTGACTGCAAGTTGTCCTTGGACGACCGATGTAACAACTGGGTTTGTGATGCTGGTGCATTGGCTGTATTGCGCAGAAATTGTTGAATGGAGGAGGACGATGGAGAAGGCGGAAGATGCGAAAAATCTGTAGTATAGACGCGCCGAGAATGGTGATTTTCGCCTACGTTGGAAGTCGTGGAACTAGCAGATGTTTGCCTGGTATGGCGTTCTGGCGTCTTACCAGGCGACTTGATGCTGCTATTTATTGTTAATCCCACGCTCTCCCGACGTCGCTCTTTCCCTTTGGTGTCCCGAGAGGCAGTGACACTAACATTAAGGCTGCGATGTTTACGAACGGCATTCTTATCATCCTTCCCTTTATCCTTTGTTGTAGCAGAGACAGATCCAACTTGTTTTGAGACGAGAGATCCAGTTTGATCGAGTTCAAATTCATCGGAGGTGCGCTTTCTGGCTTTGCGCGTGGGATTAAAAGCGCTGGGAGGTGACATGGATGGATTTGGTTCAGGTATCGGTGGACGCTCCGGGACACGGGAAAGCTTGGGAGTTTCGTCATTACTTGATGTCATGAAATCGTTCCTAATTTTCGTGGAATCTGAGACGCCAGCACCCAAATTCCGCGGATACAAGATTTCCTCCCCGCCGCTTTCATCTGCTATCGAAGGTCGAGCCCTGAGGGCGCGAGGCTGGGTGTGCATGTTCGGGACCTAATATCTATAATTCATTGCGTGCACATGGAATAAATCAAACGATTCATACCTCTTCTCTTTCTGATAATTCCCCATCGACAGCTTCGATTGTCCAAGGACTATCTGGCTGGTCTTCCTGGATATCATCTGGGATAACAAGTTCATATCCTTCAGCTTCGGGATCTGATAGAAGTTCTTCGTTGTCACTCCCGCTGTCCTCTCGCGCCCAGCGAGGAGTAGTGAGTTCGCCAACGCCAACAAGGCCGCGCCTGTCAATTGATGCAGGATTGCGTGCCGGAGTTACTGGTTCGACAAGAAGAGGTGGGTCTGGTGTCGTGCTGAGATATGCGGGCATTGGTGGCATTGGTGGCATTGGTGAATCTGATTCTGATTGGATACCGAAATAGTAGGGATCCAAGGATGATGTTGCAGAAGCTGGGCGCGACGTAGATTGTTCGAGGTCCGTGGATGTGTCATCAGCAGAAGATATGTTCATATTGAAGGACTGGCGTCCGGAAGATATCAACAGAGCCATGTTGGCATGACTGGCGTCTGAGATCACCTGTTCTACGCTTTTGTCCTTAGAAAGCAAAAAATCGCGTTCGTAATGAACTTCGCCATCCGACATTGCCTTCTTGTCTTCATCTAGAATGTTGAGACCAGCGGGTCGATCTCGTTTGGCCTGCAAGACGACTCCATGCTTTGCTGTTTGACCGATAATGGGAGATGGGGGAGCCGACATTAGGTGAAGCCGTAAAAGGCCGTAAGAAAAAGGAACGAGAAACGGAAAGGAAAGAGAAGAGTGGAATAAGCGGAGAAAGGGGAAGGATTTCAAGCTGCAGCGGACAAGACTACCAGATGTATATCCAGTCTGGCAGAGGAGGTGTCTGGCTCAATGTTTGTTGGCCCAATCCTCATGTTGGCATTTGCTCTTGTTTGGCGAGGGTGGCAGATCCAGACAGTCCAGCCGCACAAGTTCACATCAAAAACAACATACGGGACAACATAAGTACGGACAATGTTATGTGAAAGGTGATACAAAACTGCGGAGATACAGAGGGTGAGGTGTGTAATATGTACAATGCAAAAGTAGAAAACAAAACAAATAGTAGGCCAGTAAAACCTTCATTAAATTGCGCCGGCTGTCAATGACTCGTGAACTCTTCCTCGGTGAGAAGATTTACGGGGCCGCTTATACCGCTGATCCATAGCGCTGTATGCCTCCACCCGCACTTCGCTTGACGACGCAGTGAACTTTGCGGCCGTTCCAGAAACTCGCGCAGTCGAGAATCGTGGACGTTCGTCCCTAAACAGATCGTCGGGTACAATACAAGTCTGAAAATCTTCCATAGGAATTATCGTAAACAGCGCCTGCGGTACAGCGGGTGGGAGTGATGGACTTTCAAACCACAAGTTAGATAAATCATGTTTGTGACATCAACACGTACCCTTGAGCAGAAGTTGACCCTTTTGGCCATTCATAGCTGGATTTATTAGTCGCGTGCGTTGAAATAGGAGCCAATGGAATGTGTTGCGCAGGCTGAGCTACGGCGCTTGCGGCTTTGGCGCGCTCTTCGACCATCCGGCGATGCCGTTCTTTGTCTCGAGCGCTTTGTTCTGCACGTCGTCGAAGGGCGGCTTCATGCTAATCATAGGTTCTGAGATATGTCATAAAATAGAAACGAAGGGACAGATACCTTGGTCTGCTGAAGGCCGTCCATAACTGGAGAATCTTTGATATCCGACCTCTGTGATTGACGTTAATGAAAGGACTTCTTCGGTGTGCAATATGATTAGATATACCAATGCTCCCGATTTTTTGGTCGTCGATTCATTGGTAGTGGAAATGATTTCGGGCACTCGCTGTGATGGAATCACTTGTTCAAGAGCTGCTGTCGAAGCAGATTGATTTTCTATCCTCCTTGCTGCCTGTTTTGCTTTCCGTTTTTCCTTCAACTTCAAACGGCGATTTTCTTGTTTTTGGTCCTCTGTTAGGCTGTGGTTAAAAAGAACGGTAGCCTCAGTGAAGAGCGCTATGCCAGAGTTACGTAGATTTGAGGCATCAACGCCATTCACAGATCTTTCCTTTTTTACGCATGTCTGATCCTCCTTATGCCCTGCAACTTTATGGGCTGATCTGGCATCATCACAGGCCTTTGTAGCCGTCTTCGTGCGCAATTCAATCTTAGCCTCGGCTTTCGGTTCCACCAGCGTTTTTGAGTGCGACTCAGGTTCAGCCCTCGCTCGCGTCTCAATTTTAGCTCGGGCGTGCAATTCGGCCTCAGACCTCAACTGCATTTCTTCCTGTTCTTTCGCGCGTATTTCAGCTTCTTGTATTTTACGTTTATCTTCTAACCGATGGTATTCTCCTACTTGCGCCTTTCGTTGCACTTCTTGTGCTAACTGGTCACGATCTCTTGCAGCTTGTATTGCGGCCCGTTCTTCTCTTTTCTGCCGATTGGCGGTAGCTCGCTGGGCCTCCTCCGCCATGCGAGCCAGCTTTTGCTGAGCGAGCTCCTGTTGGCGCAAAGATTTTTTCGACAGGGGTGTAGAGACGGCCTCTTCAGGGGGTACAAACCCTTTCTAAAATGCATACATATATATGAGCGAAAAGGTAGAGACGACTAGGTAAGATTAACCTTTGTCCGTAGAATTTGTTTGATTTCCTCGGAAATAGATTCTGACTTCCAGCACCGCTCAACATCGTGCGTTGTTGCATCTTTCACCAGCAGCTCGACCATGACAGAAACACCACTGTCTATGGCCAATTGCAGGGGCGTGCGGCCGGACGGTGCTGCTTTCGATGGATGATAGCCTTCGAATGATCTTCCCCGACGCTCCAGGATGAAACGTACAAATTTTGTGTTGCCAGCTTTGATCGCGGCATGAAACGGAGTAAGTCGGTGTTTATTCAAGGTATTTGTTTTCGCTCCTGTTTACTGTGAGAAATCCGGAAATAGAGAGTAATGACGAAATCATACCTTTTTCGATGAGAAACATAACAAGAGTCTCATCACAGTGACTCGCGGCGACATGGAGTAAAGAATCCAAGGCTGCAATATCTTCCTGCTTCCGTGCATGTCTTCCTTGCCTCCTAGCAGCGTTGACGTCGAGATTGAAATCGATAATATATCTTCGGACTTCAGAAGAATTTCCGGCGCAAGCAGCCTATTTAAGTCATTAGATGCGCTTCATCAGACTATTTGTTTTATAGACACTCACTTGGAATGCACATTCGACAGCGGTTTTACGCCGATCCTCATCCGCCCGAAGTTTTTTGACAAGGATTTGGTGTTCTTTCTCTTCTTGTTTGATCTCAAGTTCTATGCAATAATATCCTGTCAGATGTGTTTATAATCTAGAAGATAGAGATTGTTTGACCTAAATCACGCTTGCGTTTTTCAAAATCTTCATTTTCCTTCCTCTGGCGTTCGGTATTTTTCGCTTGACGCGCCTGCGACCCGGCAAAACCATCCGAGAAAGTATGAACGCCTGCACCTGCCCCTCCAGAGCGTTCATAACGGTAACCTATTGGATTTTAAATGAATTAGAAGCAAATATGGGTTTCAGTTAGATGTTGAACTCACGTTGTCCCTTTGATCGCGAGTATCGACCAAATACTGTTTCCTTAAACATGAACCTGTGATAAAAATTAGACACCGAGGAATTGTTACATGTGAAGTAGTTACTCGTAAAACGCTCGTAGTTCATCTTCGTCGAGAGGAATATCATCATCTGTGGAAAAAGTGTATGTGAAGCCCGCGCTATGAGTGTGTGGCGCATCTGGGACATGGCCCCATGACGGGTTGTCGAAATGTCTTTGGCAGATATTCCAGGCGGCGCCGATCTGCGGGGTTGACGTTGTGAGAAAAGGAGGCGCGAAAGGGAATGAGTTAGGTGACGAACCTGCTGAAAGCGCTCGGTGGCCGTGGAGTCGCCGTGATTGCGGTCCGGATGGTGGATAAGGGCGAGTTGTTTGTAGGCCTTGGCTGCAGTGGCCGGGTCTGATTCGGGGGCGATGCCAAGGGCTGCAAAGGCATCGAGGAGCTCTGGCCTGAGGACCATGATATTTTATGATGGGAGTCGGAAGCGCCTCGTGGTGTGACAGACGCGAATGTGATTATTCAATAAGTGCGCGGAGTTGTTGGCGGAACCTTATATATATCGAACTCAGCGGCAGCAAGGTGGTTTAGTACGTGCTCGTTGTGTGCTTAAACGGTGCGGCAAGGCGTGCGGTGAGCAACGGTTCTGCGCTGAAATGCAAAGCCAGTAACTCGGCTGAATGGGCAGGTTTATGTCAGCGAAGACTCTTTGAGCCGAGAAACGCTGCTGCCACCCTTGTCTCTCATGCCTTCTGTCGACGACAAATCACTCGACGCCACCGTTACCAGCGAGCCCACGTTCCAGCCCCCTCTGCACTCTGGCTCGTACTCTGGAATGCCCTTGCATGTGTATCCCATTCCAAGCCAATTCCTCCAGTCCCAGCAGCCCGTGCGGTCAAAACGGAGGCAGGTCAAGAATGCATGTACCCATTGCCAGAAGGCTTGCAAGAAATGCGATGATGCCAGACCTTGCCTTCGCTGCGTAAAGTACGGCATATCCGAAGAATGTGTTGATTCTCAGCGTAAGGAGCGGAAAAAAGGGATTAAGAGGGGGCCATACAAGAAGCGCGATGGAAAATGTATGTATATTTGCCTTATTATGGCGCGTATATTCTAATCATTCATTAAGATCGCGCAGGCAGCGGTGTCGCTCATTCCGATGTGCCACCACATGGTGTGCATATCCCAGGTGGCATTGGACCACCAGTGCCATATATGCCTATGCCAGGGTATCCCCCTGGCTTCTACGGTCACTACCCACCTTTGGTTTCAAAGCAAGGCGATGGACAATCTGTTTATACAACACCCCAATACTTCTTGACACCAGCCCCTCATTCTATGCAACCAGGAGCACCAGAGAGTGACCCTAATGTTTATCCACCTCAGGGCTACTACCCAACTGCAGTCCTTGCCCCACTTCCCTATCATCCTCAATATGCTATGGCTCGAGCTGATGGGTCTGCCATTCCAAATCCATATCCTATTTTCCCAGGTCAAATGTACAAGAATTCTCCAACTGTTGGGCAAAGTGATATAATTGGTGGGGACCGTGTGGGAGCTGGGGAGCAGTCAGAGCAGGTTATTAGTGATGCTACTTAAGTAACTACTTTTAATCTATTTTCTGCATTATTGCCATTATCTAGTGCCCTTCTTATATTGTTTCATATCCTGTCTCCTTTGGACCTTCATTTTATTGTACTTTTAGCTCAATGAGTAGAAATTCTGCTCTCTCTATACTGCTGGATCAGTGCAACTGCCAAATATAACTTGAATTAAACTTAAATATCCAATTACACACAAAGTCATACAAAAAATATCCTGTTTTACATATTCACAAGAAAAGATGTGACTACAGCCATCGAAGGCCGAGAAAGTGTATCCCGCTGCCAACATCTCTGCATCAAAACCCACAGGGCATCTGACAACCATATGCCAACTCCTCCTTGAGGACGTGCAGGTTCCTCCCCAGACATGATGCGGTGGATTACGGCTGCATCTCTTCTGACATCGGGGTAGGGCCGCTTCTCAGTTAATAGTTCAAGCATAGCCATAGCAAAGGAATATGTATCTGCCTCCTTATTAGGTGATTGACCAGCAATGAGTTCTGGAGCTAGCCAGCGCGCACTTCTGCCACCCTCTGTCAAAGTTGCAGATGCGCTTTTTTCAGTGACCTCTTCCATGACTTTTGCCATTCCAAAGTCGCAGATACAAGCATCTCCCTATTGATATAGTATTGTGTCAACAACATAAATCAGATTGATGCAGCCTAGATGATGCTTACCGAGTTTGTAACAAGAATGTTGGCCTGCATCAAGTCATGAGCAACAGTTTACACCATGAGGTACGAACATACACATTTCACTGTAATCTAACTATTAGCTTTGTATTGCGACGAGATGTATTACGCAGGTAACTTACCATTCCCATGGATTATGTTCTCAGAATGAAGATATTCTAGCCCTTGAGCAGCTCCACAAATCTGTAACCCAGGTAAGTACAGCAAGAATGTAAGCCAATACAGAAGAAAGGATACCAATAGCAAGCGGTTGGCATCGCCATGCCGCTTGACATATCTTGACATGAAATGAGTAGAAAGGCTACGCTGTTTATTTAATCGCACTCACTCGAGAACATTTCCATTTTCTTGCCATGGAGATACCTGAATGAACTTGCTTGAGAATCAAGAAACGCTGGTATTTTTGAAAGTCTATCACCATATGGATATGTTGCCCGAGATCTGTCACTATTCCGTAGAAAGGCAGAATGTGGATATTTTTGAGCTCTGCCCACATTTTGATCTCATTTTCAAAGCGCTGATATATACCATCAGAACTTAACGAAAGGAGGATCGGAACGTATGACCTTTTTGGCTCTAGAATCGGATGCTCTGACGTTCCTCATAGCTTTTAGAGCGACCTGAAAAGGAAGATTGAGGATCATTTTCGCAATGCGTAGGAGCAACAATGAACCTTTTCTTCTCCGAGCCACATGCCTTCCCATATATCGCTGTAAGCCCCACCAGCAACCGGCGAATCGCTACTGCGGACTACTTCACCATTGAGCACCTTGATCGACGGGGGGATGCCAGTTTCGCGGTGTAAATTTATCAAGCCTCGTTGATACTGTAAATATCGCTGGCTGTCGTAGACTGCTGGCACTGAGTGGGATGCCGCTGCCTCTTGCGCGGAGAACCCCCCTTCACTGCGATTGACTTCTCGGAGTATACGCAGTTCCTGCATTACATATGTCAGCGCCGATACAAATGTATTGGCACTATTGAGCGCAGATGATTCCGCCTACCGTTTGTCCAGCCTCCATGATCTGCTCTGCTACGTGCTCGCCAGATCTTTGCAGTTCAATGACCTGCTCTCTCTCCGCTTTCCCCGTCAAAAGTTTGTAAAGGAGGTCCTCCATTTCAGCCTTGTGATTATTGACAGCTTGCAATATTTGATTCTGAGCCGCATGGAGGTTGATGTTTGAACTAAAATGGTAAGTTAGGGCCAGCATATGTATCTAGTCGTGGTAAACGCAACTGAATCTAGGCGGGTTGAGCACTACACCGTTAGTGAATGCGATCAAGTCATTCAGGAATCGTAGCTTACATGAAAGAGTTCCATGCCTATCTGAAGCTCAGTTTCTGACAGGTTAAGTCCGTCTCTGATATCTGTGTTTTTCACTGTTCCACGTATTATCAAGAGTTTGACAAATATGATAAGATGAACATCATACTAAAGGTCATAACAGAATTATAGTTGGAATATGTCTTCATTCGCTTGAGAGTCTTTTCAAGTATGCTACGAAAATGCAATGAGCAAATATAACCAATAAAGCAATAGGCACCGCGTACGGAGTTAGTTGGTCCGTAATTTGTTGTATCTCCGTCCCCTCCATCTTCAATGTCGGGTCATTGAGTAAATTGAGGATCTGAGTGCATTTATTGGATAGCTGCCTGGATTTTTTCTAGTTTGTGTTGTCTTGAATATGGCTTCGACAGGGGCAATGTATCAACACATACCTTGTAGATCTTGACTTCGTCGCAAGTCCTGACTATTTCTTGCAGTAGAATTGCTGCTACGCCGACGAAAGGAACACCCGCCGCCCCTGTGATGTTGAGTACTCCAGTCGCAGCACCAACTACTGGTAACATATCGAGCAGGGTAAGTCTATGCGGCACCGCGTGAGGTTTTGCAGAGGAGATAGTAGCACCATGAGGCACCAAGTAGTACTACGTCACGGTGGTTATCTGAACGGGATAATTCCGTGTGAAATTATAACGCACTTCGTAGTTTGGATTTGAGATTTACTATATTGGCCAGCGCTTTCATGTCAAACTGCGCCAAAGCCACGAAACGAGTCCAACCGTGACCAGTCGCGTTCAGCGTTCAACAACCAGACCTCGACTGGGACGGACGGCATATATTCTTCTCTTCTCGCGCGATATCAATGTCAACCCGTAAACGCAGACGCGACGAGGCTTTTTCGGACGAAGAACTCGAAGCTCAGCTAGTAGTTGAAGAGGATATGAACGAGAAACAGAAAGAAAAGGAGCAGGAGGTCTGGGATGCGATTAGAGAAGCACATTATGAAGGTCAGATTGAAACAACAGTTAAATTATCGTGACATAAACTGATTGTATATTTGTGGTACAGCTATCGAACAACTTCCGTTGACACTGGAACGCCAGCTCTCACTTATGAGAAAATTAGATGAGCAAAGCTATTGTAAGTCTTCAAGATTGTAAGTTGCTTTTCTGAGCCGTGCTAAACCAAGGCTCTACCCAGCCTTGACCTCGCGCCTATTTCCAACGCTGCAAAGGTATATCAGACAGCGCCAGGCGATGTCAGAACCCTCTGAAAATGGAGCAGGAACTTCTAATGAACAAGATTCTGTGTTCGTTGCGGAAAGCGTTGAATGTGTTCGCCAAACGAACGGCCATCCACATACAAATGGTGGCTTGGTTGCGGAGACACCGTTTCGCAGACTCCGTAACGGTGCCTCGCCGACGTCTACACCTGGCTCCATTCCCCCTGAATTACAAAGAGGTACAGAAACGACACGGGAAATATTGATAAATATTGGGTGGATTTCTGAAGAGTTACTCCGAGCATCTCAGGAAAAAGCCAATTTAGCTCAAACGAATCATGACTCCGTAATGCATATTCTTTCAAAAATGGGTTATGGGCCTTCTGACATACCTCTCAGGTGGACCGCCATATACGCTTACTAGATCAGGCCATTGAAGAGGAAATAGCATCTCTCTCCCTCGGGCAGTCCCGTCTCACTACAGGGATCGCAATGCATCTTCCTGAAGTAGTTGTCCCGGAATGGCGGCGCCGAAAAAACCAGATTCGTGACACCTTCGCCAGCGACGATGATTTGGATGTAGCAAATCAAGGTCAGGCCCCCGTACTACCCGAACCGAAGAAAAGTCGTACCAAAGCAGCGCAACGCAACTCAAAGAAGAAAGGAAAGGGGAGGAATACAGCAGGACATGATGATCAATATAAGGACTCCATCCCATTGACAATTACATTACCTGCTACTACACAACAAGACGATATTGATGTTCAGCTAAATGAGGAGTTGTACTGTTACTGCAATCGGGAATCATTTGGAGAAGTGAGTCATTGTACCACTGCCAATTGTCTCATGCAGTCCAGCTCATGTATATCCTAGATGATAGCCTGCGATAATGACTCTTGTGAACGTGAATGGGTTCGTGCGCTTCTGTTAGCCATATTCTCAAGCTGACGCGAAATGGCTAGTTTCATCTCGGTTGTGTAGGATTAACAGAAATTCCCGAGGGTGAATGGTTTTGTGAAGATTGCAGAGATGAAGACGCCTAAACTTACGGCCAAATTTCTCGCCCTGTTGTATCGAATAGGCGAATGCTAGCAGCGAAGGGTATACAACATTTCAACTAATACAATTACAGCTTTTAAAATAAAGTATGATAAATATGTACACTATATGTATTCAGAGTTATTCCGAGATTACGCGCAGGTGCAATTTGTTTGCTAATGTCTCCATGTATACGTCTGCGATTTGAAGCCTTTTCAATAGTTGTAACATTCAAAAGGGATCACTTTCCTTACCGGTCTCGTGGCGTAGTTTCCAGTACTCAGCAAGTAGTTCATTAAGTTCGATTTCACTCATTTTGAGATGATCATTCATCTGGGGTATAGTATAAAAGTAGTCCATGCATGATATGCAAAGGGGCTTACCTGGACTTCCACTTGGTTCGCTTCTTCTCGAACATCTTCAATTTCCTTGTCGTTTTGCCGTCGCTGGACAACCATCTCATCGTATTCCTGTTGTAATCTCACAAGTGTGTTTTGACTTGATGTTTTTCTTTCTGCTGCATGCTGTTGAGACTTTTCGAGTTTGATTTTCGCATGAGCGAGTTGTTCATTAAGACGCTATGTCAGGGTGAGTATTAGATAGGGGCATCATACTGAAAATTCCAGGTAAACCTCTTGTCGCAAGCGAAGTTCTGTTCTGTCGATAGCCTTGGTATTAAGAAGGTCTCGCAGCTGAGTCAACGCTTTTTGCGATTTATCGAGAGATTCCACTTCTCTCTCTATTGTTTGTATCTGTTCAATGCAGCCTCGGACATCCTATAATAGGGTTGATTAAGACAAGGCGGTAAGAATAACGTTGCACTCACCTTTTCAATATTAAGAAGAGCGTTGATCTTGGCCTGGAGGTCGCGAGCCTTGGATTCATGCATCGCAACCGTTTTCTTATCTTCCATAGCAGTTGTTGACATTATTGAGATGGTTTTTTTGATGCGCTCCGGCGATTGAACAATTCGTGCTCGAGTGCGACTGATAGCCTCCTCCACACTTTTTATTTCGGCGTTGAGGGTTTCCTTCAAGATTGCTTTTCTGAGCGATAGTAACTATCAACAGAAAGGATACATACCCTTCGGTGTACTAGTGAGCTTCTATCTGATCTGTACTGTTCGACGTCTTGCACGGCCTTTTCTTGAGCATCTTTGGCAGCGAACATGATTCCAGTCAATTTTACATTTTCGCCGTTCAACTGATCGCAAACGGGTTTGTCTCTTGCCGAGCGATCTCTAGAAAAAAACAATAAGAATACCTTGCCATTCAGGAGAGAGACTTACTTGAGTTCGTCGAAATTTTGCCGGATTTCATTGAGCTGATCGGCTACATCGTCGCGCCTCATTATAAGCGCATCGGAACGTTCTCTGAGATCCTTGAGAAAGGGATCGCAGTACTGTTCCGTAAATTTCACAAAGTTGATAAACGCAGACAACAATACAATCGTTCGGTCGCGTTCTGGGCTAAAAAGGTCTTTCGCACTGAAGTCTTCAACTCGAGAAGCTTTTGCAAAACGAGTCCTACACACAGTGAGTGGACTTCTTGTTTGAGACAATAAGTCGCTCACAGGTGGTAAAGAATGATGTTATTGGTCAATGCGGAAGAGTATAGGTCCTAGCCATTATTAGTAAGTATGAAGGTGTCTCTGCCATGCCTTGCACCCATACCTTGTCCTCGACTTGCGATGCGTTCAGTGAGTTTTGTACCGGATCCCTCAGAGAATCGTGATTCAGATCGGTGACTTGCTGCAGGCATGCACAGTATACACCTTCGACAAAATCTGGAGTGGGCATCTTGAGTTGTTCAGGGCTGACCGAGATACCCCAGCCGGCTAGAGCGTTGATTATGTCTGGGATGGTCATTTGTGGAAAAATCCCTTTCGCCATGATAATTTCTGCCTATTGGAAGGTTGCGAAAAGCTAATGCTGGAGTATTTAGTAGCAGAACCTGCAGACTTGAAGACCTAAAATCAGACTCTGAGCCAACTATGGGCGGCGGCCTGAGTCGTGCGATATGCCAGTGAGAGTCAGGACTCAGGAGTCGTCACGGTTTGCATTTGACGCGCTTGTCACGTGATTAACGCGCCCGCTGTCACACTCACTCTCAAACTCCGACGACGGTTCTGGAGTCTGAAGTTAGGACCCTGGTTTATTTCTATCCTTTCCTTTGATTTATTTTGAAAGCGCGTTCCGGAATTCTCGTGTGTACTCTCTGCATGCCGTGAATTCAAATTGCCACTTCTACTATGGGTGATTATCTTTTTACTATGTATCCTCGTCAAGTGTTCACTGTTAACCGCTGTCACGGTACTGCCAGATTTGCAGCCAGCCGCAGCTAATCCATTACATATTGGTCTTTCAAGTGCAAAGGTGAGTACTGGTGCGGTGTGACTTGCAGGCTCTTTTAATCGTTCCCCACGCCCTCAGAGTACGAAATTCAGGCCAGCAATGAAGCCAAACCCACGTTTGTCGCTCTATCCCATAGATCTAGTGTGTAACTGGCGCTGACGGGGAAACCTATGTAGCACAACGCTCTTCTACTTTGTCTGCATTCTCCACCCCAGGATTTCAAACTCGAAAGCAGTATCCTGCTCAATATCAAACAAACCAGGATGCGATTTCAATTTCCAGTGGCTCCACTTCGTCGAGCCCACAACAGAACGGCATCAAACGGGATTCCTCGGGATTTTCCATCTTAGATGGCGTCTCTCCGCCATTGAAACGGCCGAAGACAGTAGCGAATGAAGAGAAAGAGAATATCTTTCCGGCATCAGCTGCAGTGCCCGTTCAACAAAGACGAGACGACGCCCAAGCTGTAGAAACAATGTCGAACTTTCCTGACCTTACTCAGGTGAGCGGCCCCTCCTTTGTTTCAATAAACTCTAGACTGAGTCCATTCCAGCTGCCACCTCAAACACTGATGAAATATCAAATTTACAGCCTGGACCTCGCAAAGCAATTCTCGGAGGACAACCTTGCTTACCACAGTGGCAAAGATACCGAAAAAGACATACATTTGATTGAAGATATTAGGTAATTACTGGATCTTTGGTACTCTTGCTTCAAATCTGACTACAACCGCCACTCAACAGAGAGCTGATTAGGTCTCGTCTCGAAGTGATCGACGGACTTTTAAAGCGTCACAATCAACATCGGACTAACCCCTCTATTCCCCCCCTCCCACTGATAAAGTCTGACCAAGAGCCCAAAACACTTTTCAGGGATACGTCCGTTGTTGTAGACAACGCTCGCTACCAAACATCTGGTCCTTCTAAGAAGGTTCCCGTCGATGATGACTACTGGAAGGGACTAGAAGACATTCCCGCCGAATTTGAAATGAATTTACCTTCCACGTCTGGATCTGGGACAGGAAATGCGCACCAATCCGGCAGCAAAACGTCCCCGCATTCTACCCCGTATTATGGAGAAATCCATCAGCGGCTGCGTAGCATCTTTGAGCTCAGCAATTTTCGACCAAATCAACTCGGCGCAATAACTGCTACCTTGGACGGGAAGGATGTATTTGTCTTGATGCCCACAGGTGGAGGCAAGAGCCTTTGTTATCAACTACCCGCTGTCTGTACCACAGGTAAAACTTCGGGCGTCACAATTGTTGTTTCCCCCCTTCTTGCTCTCATGAAGGATCAAGTCACCAGCCTACTCAAAAAGAATGTTAATGCCCTCCTTTCGAATTCGGAAACTGGTGGTGATGATTGGAGTCGCCTCATTACATGCCGATCTAAGCCAAATTTGTGGTACGTTACCCCAGAAAAACTGCGCGATAGTGGGGCTGTCAGCAAAGTGCTTCAAAGGCTTTATGACGATCACTCTCTGGCTCGCTTTGTGATTGATGAAGCCCACTGCATCTCTACATGGGGCCAAGACTTTCGGGATGCGGTAAGTCTGTTCACGGTACTGTGTCTGCATGTGTTTTATATTGAACCTATTCTTCAGTATACGTCTTTAGGTTCATTGCGTGAAAAGTACCCTAATGTACCCATAATGGCGCTAACTGCGACGGCCAACAAGAAAACCGTGTGCGATATTATTTCGCAGCTCAAATTGCGAAAAGATCATATTTCATTTACCCAGTCCTTCAATCGGACCAACCTAAATTACATCGTCAAAACCAAGCGGGGAAGTCCTCTAAACGAGATGACAAATTTTATCACTTCGAAGCATCAAGGACATGTTGGTATTGTCTATTGTCAGGCTCGGCAAACATGCGAAACAGTGGCCAGAAACATGCGGGACAGGTCCGGCCTAAGCGCTGCTCATTTTCATGCAGGAATGTCGACATCGGAGAAGGATCAAGTGATCGATGATTGGCAATCTGGAAAGGTCTGCATTATAGTAGCAACTGTAAGTCACCTCCTTATAGCTGCTAATTATGTGCTACTATCTGACATGCTGCCATAGATCGCATTTGGAATGGGTATCGATAAAGCAAACGGTTGGGTTTTTGAATATGTTTTTTGTAAGTGTTCGATCATTGACTTCGTTATTTAACACTAGTCCGTTTCGTGATTCACTACGATATGCCAAAAACACTTTCTGGGTATGATTCCTTGTGTGGTCATGAGTATATGTTACTGACAGTTTGGAATAAATAGCTATTATCAAGAAACAGGTCGAGCAGGTCGCGATGGCGAACCCGCGGATTGTTTAATGTGTATGTCTTGCTGTCATCGACCGTTGTCCGGCCGACTAATAAAAGCTAGTTTATTCCGGGCATGACCTTTACAAATTACAGAGTCAGATCCAAAAGTCGGAAGATGCAACACCCGAAAGTAAACGAAGGCAGGAGGCGGCTGTCAGAGAGGTCTACGAGTTTTGTAAGAAGATATCGGTGTGTCGTCGCGTGCAGTTGCTGCGTCACTTCGATGAAGACTTCGACCGAGCACTTTGCCAAAGAGGCTGTGATACTTGCCAAGACGACAGAGAAACGGTATCGAGAGATGTTACGAAATACATCCGAGATGGCGTAAATCTGGCAAAGAAACTTGCTTCAGATAGAACAACATTTACTGTATTCGGAAACGTTTTGCGAGGATCTAAAGCCGCGGAGATTGTCAACAGGGGACTGGATAAACTCTCGGAATACGGGTCCTGTAGCGACCTACCGAAGGAGTTGGTCGACCTCATGCTCGATGAATTGCTTTACCTAGGATTGGTCACAAAGGTGGCAACTCAGAATGCGTCTGGATTTCATACAGAATACCTTGCAGTGTGTTTTTTTAGATTGTTTTCTTCGTATCCGCAATGATTGACGTTCTCTATCCCTAGCTCGGCCACGCGGCGAATGACTTCTTCAAGGGGAATCAGCAAGTTGTAATTGACTGGCGCCCTACTACGACGGCTGCGAAGGCATCTGCAAAACAGCCCAGACAACGCAAGGCGCCGGCTGAGTACGTTGTCGACGCCCCTGTTCGTTCTAAGAAGGGCAAGAGGAAGGCCATAGAAGAAGACCCGATTGATTGCTACGACGATATGTATGCGGACGATCTCGATGACAGTCACTTTGACGCTATTCCCGAGCTGAACGTTCCATCACCGGCGGTTATGCAGAACCACTCTGCAAGTACCTCAATACCGCGGCCATTATCGTCGACAATCGCAACTACATCGCGGACAGCCCCCACACCTCCCCCACAGATAACTAATGTTGTTCCGATTGATTCTGACGACGATAAAGTGACAGTGTTGTATAAGAAAATGCTCATACTGCGTGATAAGGTATAGATTTCCGGTTTCAATCACTACTAATTCGCACTCATTCGAATTCGTGTTATTTCGCAGATCATGTTGGAAACGATGCTCAGTGACCCAGCTGAGGTCTTTCCTGATCATGTTTTAGCATTCATCAGTGCCATGTGTCCTGAAGGTATGTTCCTCAATGGGTGAGCAGCCAACACGCTCAACCACTTGTTGCTATAGATTATAACAGCTTCAAAAAACACTTGATTGATGCTATCGACATAGAAGGACCTGCAGCAAATGATTATGCTAATCAAAAATGGGCTACGTATGGCCAAAGGTTCCTTCAAATCTGCATCAGTCACAAGACTGCTGCTACAGTCGACCCAAGGTAGGTACTTGCACCCTTTTCTTCTGTCTGGCGATCTTGAGTGACTATCTCAATCTATATTAGTACTGCTTCGTCCTCTACCGCTCAAACTGTTGCTATTCCAAAACCGCAGTCTAAGTATGTTTACCTGGCACCCCCAATTGTAGATCCAAGCTTTGTATCAACATCCTCCACATCTCTCACCTCCAACGCCAAAACAAAGTTTAAAGCAGCAAAACCTAGGCCTTAGATCAGTTTTACTGCTGCATTTATATCCGTATTTTGTCAGGGAACTTATTCAGTATTATAATGTTTTAAACTTGGCTCCATCACATATGCTACTGTTGGCTTAAAATTCATTGTACTTATTCCCATGTAAATAGTGTTACTTTCGTTCTAATTTGTACATAGGTATTACGGTTATCATATAGTGTACTGGTCCAGTGCCTTCGCACTTTCCCAATGCTTGATTGACATTTCAGTTTGATGAGAAAGAAGCGCTTTCAACCTACAGCCAGTTACATCCTTGAAAACGCGAAGAATAGAACATTATTTACCTCGCAATCAACATTCGCCGAACAAGGGCGTCCGAGGTCAGAGAACTTCCCTTACCAGTGCTAGCTGATCGTTCTTGAACAAAGTCCTCTTCGATATACTGACGTTGCGCGTTAATTCTTAGCCGTTGGTCACGAAAGACAGGAACATTAATTTACCTTTCCAGTGGCCTCTCCAACGGCCACATTGCCCACTTTTGCACCGCCAACCAGCTGTCGGAATTGTCGCAATTTTTCGGGGGTGGGAAGCTTTATGGTATCGGCAGACTTGTAAAATGTGCTACTTGCATCATCTGAAGACATTTGTTGAAGAGAGACAGTGACATCGGTCTAAAGTCCAAAATTAACATGAAATTCTGCTTTTCGGTAGCAGGCTTGGCGCTTGCATACCTGGAAGAATGTGCTCTTTTTGCCTTCGGTGAGGATCAAAAAAGAAACGTCTGTTTCGAAATGGAAACTGCTGTAAGGAAAGACGTAATCAAGGGTCTGCGATTTCATCATTTCTTGAGCAGCACGAATATTTGTAACGCCTTACCGCACGGAAAACATGAGTATTGTCATTTCTGATTTCAAAACAGATTTTTTTGTATTCACCTCGATTAAAAATTCCACCCTCGGTCACAGCACCCTCGTCCATGATGAAAACCGTGCCTCTGGGAAGTTGAAGGAGGCCGCTATGCAGATCTTCCTCTTTAGATTCTGGACAAAAGGGTTCCTTGTTCAAGATTTCCAACGAGAGAGGGGTGGAAGTAAGCATAGGAAATATCAGAGACAATACACTAGATAGGACAGGTTTTGCATCAGGACGTTCGGCGTGTGCTGGGAAATTCGCCACTGTTAAAGACAGAGGAAGGACAGGCGGATGTCTCGAGCGCCTGTTCCAAACACATTAAGACCAAATACAGAAGATAAACTATTAGACATTACACTCTCGCAATTGCGCAAAGAAGAATCCATTCAGCGGCGACGCGATCTCCATCCAGACCTTCATCCGCAAGCCAAGCTATGAGTTCGTCTCGTATGGTGGTCACATCTTGAAGAATGGAGGGTTCCGGATAATCTCGTGGAACGATAGTTGTAGGGATAGGATTGTAAAATAGAACATGTAGGGTTGGCACGCTTCTAAGCTCTGATGTTTCCAAAGTAGCATGAAGCCTAGAGGGTTGCTCGGTTTCGTACAAATGTTTAATTCGGGGAAAGCTTACGGTTCAGAGGAAAGGATCCCAATGAAAGATATCAGATCCGTTGTTCGGAGGGGTCGCGCAAGATTTTCATCATATACCTAAGATAAATGACTTTAGATTCGATTAGTAGAACTTTTTTTTTGCTGACCTTGATCTGAACGCCAATATGAGGTGCGTTAGGAATGGGATATTTATGCGTCTGGACAGGATGAATAGAGTGTTGGCTGGAATCTCCATAGCACCAGGAGCTTAATCCAGGTACAGAGACCCCCCAAAAGACGGTACACTCTCTGAGATCGGTGTACCTCACGTCATCTTCAGAGCTGAGTTCGTCGGTAATGCCCCAGCCCCCACAGTCCCCGTTTTTGAGGGTTATCAGATAAAGCTCCGGAGAGAGAGAGGTGTCCTGAACCATGCAGTTGAATGCCACTAGGGATCCATTTGGGAAGGATTCCGGCGGATGAACCAAATCCAACGTTGGGATCTAGTGGCACAAATAAGACGCGCCCGCTAATTAGATGCGACGCGTGCGTACCTGCGCCAAAACATCGGGAGATGCGAATATATTCTTGAAGTGGTCTGTGACGGTCCTGGGGAAGGTATTGGGGCCTTGGGCCTTGTTGGCGATGTAAAGCTGGGAAATGGCCTGTGTCGGATTTGCGAGCGCATCGGAGGACGGAGACATGGTGAGCGCGCTTACGTGATGTGCACCTGGTGCCGATGACACAGCTGCGCCGGCTTGCCAAGCTCTTTACGTTCTCCCAGCTTCCACCATGGGCCTCTTCAACCGCAAGAAAAAGCAGGATTCGGACTCGGGCGACTCCTCAGAGAACAAGAAGGAGAAGGGCGGCTGGAAACGCCCTGCTAGTACGTCCTTCTCTCACATCCCGCCACCCCGCTCACCCCGCTTCTAGACACTGCGTTCAAGCAGCAGCGTCTCAAGGCATGGCAGCCTATCCTCACACCAAAAACAGTTCTCCCCACTCTTTTCATAATTGGAATCCTCTTTGCGCCCATCGGCGGCCTTCTAATATGGGGCTCGTCGCTCGTGTCAGAAATGACTTTCGACTACACTGATTGCGAGACGCTCACGCCCGCGACATCGCTGGATTCACTCACTTTCGTTGATTTGCCTTCGAACAAATATTCATACCGCATCCGCTCCTCGGAAGAAAAGAACTCCCATCCTTCTACTCCACAATACGCTTTCCTTGATAATTCTGGGAACGCCTCTGTCACGGATGTTTCCGAAAAGCAGCAGTGCATCGTTGAATTCGATGTCCCCGTCGACCTTCAGCCAGCGGTCCTATTCTATTACAAACTGACAAACTTCTTCCAGAATCACCGACGATACGTGAAGAGTCTTAATTCCGACCAACTCAAAGGCAAATTTGTGTCGGTGAACACGCTTGACGACAGCGATTGCAAACCTCTGTCGAGCATCAACAAGACCGCTATTTATCCGTGTGGTCTTATTGCTAACTCTCTATTCAATGGTGTGTTTCCGTATCTATATCTATGCGCATGCTGTGTGATTTATCCTGTCCAGACACATTTAGCGCACCTACGTTGTTAAACCCTACCGAATCTAATCCGTCCCAGGAATATGTCTTCTCCTTCACGGGAATTGCATGGCCAGGAGAGTCAAAGAAATATGTATCAAATCCTGTACCCGGAGGCTATTCTTCTTACACGGACATCTTGCCTCCGCCCAACTGGGCTCTACGATTCCCCAATGGTTATACAAACAGTACACCCCCTCCGGATCTGAAAAACGATGAGCACTTCCAAAATTGGATGCGAACTGCAGGGCTACCCACATTTACAAAGCTCTATGGGAGGAATGATGCAGACACAATGCAGAAAGGTCGATACAGAATTATCATTGGAATGAGTAAGATTCTTCAATGAATCGCCCTACCCAAGCTGATTGTCTTTATCCAGACTTCCCTGTCCTACCTTACAAAGGGACTAAGTCATTTGTTATCTCAACCGTGTCGTGGATAGGAGGGAAGAATCCCTTCCTCGGATGGGCGTATGTCGCAGCGGCGTCCATCTTCGTCCTCTTGGCAATTCTGGGTACAGCACGACACCTTATTAAGCCAAGGTCCGTAGATCACTTTTTCTCCGTGGTTAATGATATTAACCTTCGTGACAATTTAGACGACTCGGTGACATGTCTTTACTATCGTGGAATCGGTAGATGTGGGGGATCGTGGATTGCTTCTGACATGTATTTATTTATTAGTAGTACAACTAACGTCGAACCTGTTTCGATTGATGCTAATGACCCTGTACTATGCCTATTACTGGACAATCTTCTGTAGTTTTAATTGGTTGACCGCAGTGAAAATTACACCCAGGATCCCTGTCAAGTGAGGCAAACACTTCAAGCATTCAGGGATGTCGCTGCCTCTGGTCCTGAAGCTACTGTAGGTGCTATATAACCTATTCCCTGACAGCGTATGATGACATGGCCCGAAGCTTGCTCCTCAACTTCGAACTTGGCATCAGTGAGCTGTTCGGCAAGCCATACAGCAGTTCTGAGAAGTGATGCATGATGCATGATGAGCCACGGCGATGATAAGCGCAGAAAGCGATAATGTACATACTGTGTGTGAAGACTTAAACCAGCTGGTCCGCACATTATCTCGGACTTACCCTCTGCCAGAGCCATTAGTATGATGATTTGATCTTGCAGCCACTAGAATGGCAAGTTAGATAGAATTTAAGATCACGGAGGACTAACACTCACTTCGTCCACGCATCCGCCATTTTCCAACCCTTGAATAAGTTGACTGGCAGCTTCCTGGCCCACTTTTTCCGCTGGTTTATTTTTTGTGCCTACGGCACTGCCTCCTACCATTCCGCCACCTTCAAGTTCTGCCCAGAGTACGATACCGCTACCAGGGCCTTTAGTCAAACCCCTCGGTTCTTGTACATATTGGATGGACACCGTGACATCGTCGTCTCCGGGGGATTGTACAGATGTTGATGTTTGGGATACCTGCTTCTTTCCGTAACCAGCTATCGCTAGTTGCTTTTCGGCGCCAGCTATCATGCCCTGCCCAATAGCATGGGGTAGTCCTCCAGAGTGTGCAATCCCAGTAATCCATTTAACCTTGCCCCTCTCCAGTAGCGTTATATTCCGCAGTTTCTGATCTGGACCTGACAGAGGCTCGACGCTAAAATGGACCTCGCCTCCACCTTTTGGAAAGTAACCGCGCTTCTTGATGTCCAACGAGAATTTACCAATGCCAAAATGGCGTCGAGCGAAGGGTAGGAAGACATGTTTTGTGTAGTCTATTTGAGGGGCCATTGTGGCGTTGGTGCCGCCATACAATGTCAGTGTAGAGGGCGGTGCAGGCTTCGGGGAGAAGAGTAGCAGAGGAAGTGCGATTTGCAAGAGGAGGGTGGTCGAACCAGCTGTCACAGAGTCCGCATGGTAGTGATTTGAGATATTTATGTGTCCTGGCACGAACTCGATCTCAGTAGAGTCATTGGTCGCGCCTATGAGACTGGCGGAGGCGATCCTAGCAGCGAGCTCCAAGCCTGAGAGGCATATTAATGTTAGCCGAGAACGCGTCTTCTATAAACAAGACACACCTGTTCGATGTTGATTTCTCAATCCAGGAGGCTTCCTGCTATTCCGGATTTTCTGAATGGTTATCGGCTTCGAGAGAAGGGCGGAAAGAGAAACTCCGTTGCGGAGGATCTGCCCTCCACCTTCTAGCACACTACCGTCGATTACAAAATTCGTCATGGCTCTTGCTAGCATCAGGTGAGTGGGTCAACCGTTCATGAGCTGCCTTGACAAGGTGGTATGTGAGAAACTTGAACGAGTCATAGTGAGTCGATGAAGGATTATGCTAACCCTGGCACAACGTCCGGGAGTAAGTTTATTTTGTAGCGGGAAATTTCAGAAGTATGTGGAGTCAAACTTTATGAATCGGTCAAACCCGAATTGAACCAGAATCTACCAGATACCGGGCGCGGCCGATTCCCGAAGCTATGACTTGATGTCGCTGTATAGACGCGCTGGCGCGTCAGACGTCGCGTCTGCTCTTCACGTGCGTCGATCATGGTCCTCCGACGGTTAGCCTCAACTGCAGCTACCTCTGCCTCAAAATTCTCCCTTGCTCCAACTATCAAGCAGCTCCTTGAAAGGCCACCGACCGCGGACCATGTAACAACTGTATCTGGTTGGATTAAATCCATTCGCAAGCAGAAAAACGTATCATTCGCGGTTATTACCGATGGAAGTTCGGCGAAAGGCCTCCAGGCCGTCTTGCTCAAGGGCAAGGATGACGAATTTCTGCGAAAGTTTGCGGGGCCACTATTCGTATACCAGTACGGTATTGACGCGTTATTTTGCACAGATTAACGAATGGCGCGGCCGTACGACTCACCGGTCAGCTAGTGACGTCTCCTGGCTCTGGGCAGTCGCACGAATTGCTTGTTGATCAACACGGCGAAGTAGCAATCCTCGGTGAATGTGATTCTGAGGTACATCCTTGTCTTTGATATTCAGCGGTTGTTTTAAGTGTTCTACGTAGGCATATCCAATACAGAAAAAAGACTTGACACCGGAATATCTAAGAGAACATGTTCATCTCCGAGCGCGTACTGCGCAAATTGCTGCGATGGTCAGAGTACGCGACTCCTTAAGCCGCCAGATAGACAAATGGTTTGCAGTGAGTTACGTTCGTCTGTCATATGCGCCTCGTCTCATAAACGCCTAGTCGCAAGGGTTTTGCTACGCGAATACGCCCATCATAACGGGAAATGATGCAGAAGGAGCGGGAGAGGCGTTCCGCCTTGCACAAGTCGATACCCAACACCCTGCCGCTGCGCCGACAGGCGCGCCTCTTCCGCCCTCGGAGTTCTTCTCCCGTCCGGCGTTTCTCACCGTGTCGCACCAATTGCACCTGGAGGCGCTCGCAACGGCAATATCCCGTGTATACACTCTGTCCCCGTGTTTCAGGGCGGAGCGCTCGCTTACCGGACGGCATCTTGCTGAATTTTGGATGCTGGAGGCCGAATGGGCGTTTCCACAGAATGGGGTGCACGGCGTGTGCGATCTTACCGAAGCGCTCCTCAAGGACGTGGTGGGCGGAATCATTGGCTCCGAGGACATCGACGTTCTGTGGAAGGATGGCGACGACAGCCGACGACAAATCCTGTTAGATGCGTTCAGCCACAAAACGCCCTGGACGAAGATGAGCTATACGGATGCAATCCGCGAATTGGAGGTAGCGGGAACCTCTTCCCAGTTCGAATTCACGCCGACATGGGGACATTCGCTTCAGAGTGAACACGAAAAATGGTTAGCGGAGAAGCTGGTCTGCGGCCCAGTCTTTGTCACCGATTATCCGGCGCCGTTGAAACCATTTTACATGCGTGCCAACGACGACTCGCACACGGTTGCGTGCTTCGACCTCCTTGTGCCTCATGTCGGAGAGCTTGTAGGGGGGAGCGTTCGCGAAGAACGGGCCGATGTCCTGGAGAAAAAGATGGGGAATCTAGCAGGAAGCGAGTGGTACTTGGACTTGAGAAAGTATGGTGGCGCGCCACATGCCGGTTTTGGAATGGGATTCGAGCGCCTTGTCAGCTGGATCTCGGGCGTTGAAAATATACGTGAGTGTACGCCCATGCCAAGATGGGCTGGCCGTATGCTGCTTTGATAGTATTACACAGTACGTGTCGCAAGAATGAACTTTAGACCTATGTGCGTGCGCATTACAACCGACCGCATATCGCAATAGACAACCTGACTGCCACGGAATGAGGTGAAAGTAATGAACGCCCAACATTGTCGCGCGTTACCCTGGTATCTCCAACGAGCACGTCAGAGACTCAAACGAGTTGTACAAAGGTAGGTATGGTATAAAGACTCCACAGGCATCGGATGTCCAATGATTTGACTGTATGTATAGAAATGTATAAAATAGGCTATGCTAGAAATTATATGATGCAGGGTATAACGAAGGCAAAATAATGATGGTGGGCGTTGATGGTGTATGAATCTGTGATGACAAGTGAAGAATAATCAAACCCAGAGAAAATATGCATGGAAGAAAACAATCAAATTCATCTTCTAAAACCCGCGCCCCCCTGTGCTGCTTTGAATGGCATGAGAGCTCTGGGAAAGAGACTTATTAGGTGCTGCTTGACAAGTACTCTCTCCGCAAAGCGCTTACTCTATTACGTTCCTGGCTCAAGAAGCTAGTCTTTTCTACCCGAGGTGGATTCAAGAGGTGTTTGCGAATAGTTTGCATGCCTTCGTCGTGGATCTTCATGCTTAGCACACAGGCTTCTTCGAGACGATATCTCTTTTGGGATTCTTGCATTAAACGCTGTATTTTTCAGGTTGAGAAACGCGACTACAGGTTCTGTAGAATGAGAATACGAACCTTCTGTCTGGTGAGATCTTCTTCCAGAACCTTGATTTGTGAGCGGAAACTTGTCTCCGCCTCCTCAAACGTCCCTTTCTACATGGGGATAAATATGCGAACACATGTCAGGAAATATGTAACGTACAGAAACAGTAGCGACAGCGGCGGCATGCTGATCCTTGAACAGCTTGTCTTGCGATTTGATGAACTTCATATGACGTAGTAAATGTTCAGCCAACAAATAAAACCGGAGACAAAGCCGAAACAAACCTGTTTAGCTTTGGCCAATTTTTCTGTAGTACTCTTGTAGGACTCCTTCAAGTTAAGATTTTCCTCATGCATAGCAAGTAACCTTTGTTTTATATCCTCCGGAAGGTCTTTGCCAGACAGCGTCGCGCGGAGATCACTGTACAAGCACACATTAACAACACGTAACAAGTCCTCAATAAAAGAGGGTGGTGAAATGACGACGGTACCCAAAGTCTCGTTCCCGCTGGAGCATCTTCTCGCGCTGTCCAATGCCCTCGCTCTGTAGATTAACCTTTTCAAGCAGGAGCCCATTGACCTGCTCAAGCTGCATATGGTTTTTCTCACTCAATTCCTTATTTTGTTTCTTCAGACGCTCTACATCTGCCTCGAGGTCGAGCTTATCTTCGTTGACAGAATCCCTCAAGCTGGCGAGAATTTCCAGTTGGTCTTTGTTTACCAATGTCACTGAAAGAGAAATCAGATCATCCAGTGTATCGTGAAAAAGTACGTTGCGTACGGTCTGATTTTGCGATGGTCAGCTCGCGATTTAAGGTGTCGCATTTTACCTCCAATTCGGCATTTGCCTTGCGCAGCGCCTCAAATTGGTCCACAGTCTCGTTGAGCCGCTGTCGAAGCGCGATGGCCGCTTCCGCTCTGTTGAATGATAGTCGCATTTCAGCGGCGAATAGAAATGGAAGCAAAGAGACATACCCATCACCTAAGGATTTACCACTCCGTATCTCTTCCAAGTCACGTTGTAGGACAAGTTTCTCCCTATGAGCAGCCAGATAGTCGGCTTCATACCGTGCTTTCATCCGATTTGCGTCCTCCAGGAGATTTTCAAGAACCAACAACCTGCTTGCGTCTGCTTCGTTCTTTTTGACCGCTTCCAGTTCGCGCTGGAGTCTCCGAATTTGAAGCTTTAAATCGGTCATCGTCGTGCCCGTGATTGCATCATCAAGTTCACCACCGAGACCATGATCATCATCTCCATCTGCGTCCGAGGAATGGGGCTCTTCATCTTCCGCCGCCAATTCCGCTGAAAGAGTACCAGGCCTATTTTGATCTAACCCGGGTGATAAGAGGCCACCGTTTGGCGTCAGGCCACTGCTGGATGTTATACGGCTGCGACCTGTGCGCCCAGTGGATGTTAGCTCAAGCTCCCGTACACGTTCCTGGTAAAGCTCGAGGGCTTCAGCATCTTTTGCGCGTTCAGCCAACGTGATTCTGAGCTTGGTACGACTTTGCTCCAGCTCAAAGTTCAGCGTATCTATTTCTTGACTTTTCGACGAGTGCTTGGATTCAAGATCTAAGATTTGGGTCTTGTATGATTCCATGAGCGGTTTGAACGCGGCCACTTTGCGATATTCGTCTTCTAAAGCGGCGTTCTTATCGACAAGGTCTGCATTCTGCTTCTCGAGGGCCTAACTATTCGATGAGTATGGTATCAATTTGAGTTGGTCGTACAAATTGACTCGCCTTGACGTGTTGCCGCAGATCTGCGCCTTCCTGGAGTTTCTTTTTGTATTTCTCCATAACATTCTCCGTCTTTTGCAGTTTATCAGCTGCGTGGCGGTATCTAGATAATGTTAATAACGAGGTCTAAGTTTTAGATGCATTTGACGTACTCGTCAACTTGATCTTTCAGTTTGACCGCTTCGTCAGCTTTGATCTGCAGCTCGTCCACTTTCCTTGTAAACTCTGTAATGATTTTCGTGTGCTTGTCCAGCTCCGACTCCGCCATAGCAAGATTGTCCTCGCTTTTCTGTCTAAGGGGTCATGTCGGTGGAGTCCAATAGATATGTATGTACAGAGAAATCACTCACAGCTCAGTACGTAGTCTGTCCATTTCTGCGCGCATCATCACATCTGATTTGTCGTTCCGTCGTGTGTCTGCCTCGCGTCTTAGTTGTCGTGCTTGTGCCTGTGCTTCTTCCTTTTCTGACACAACGTCGTCATGCGCGGTTTGTAGTGCGCGGTGCTCTTCAAGGAGAGCGGTATACACCTTTTCTAGTGTTTCTTTCTCCGAAAATATTTGACTTCGTTCTGATTGAATCCGGTAATAGTGGTCGTCTCTAATTCGTGATATTCAGGAAATTGGTTCCATGCCGATGACAGGTTACTACGCACTCCGTCATACTCGCTTCGATGGAGTCCTGCACTGCAGGCGCAATTGCTATCTTGGTCATAACCTGCGGAAGTGCCACGGTCAGATATGATTGAGTCACCGGCCTTCTCGACCTTTTCAACCGCGACCTCTCAAAGGTGAGCGAAACTCACTTGCTCAATGGCCTTCATTAAACAATGTTGGTCAACTTCGCTCAGACCCTGTATCTTGTCGATGAACTCTTTGTTTTTCTCGCACTGGACGCCAATCACGATGGTGAGGCGGCATAATGTGAGGATAGCTTGTAAATTGTGGTCCTTGGCTATTGCTTGTAGGTTTGGAACGTCAAGACTCGACGTGGGTTTCTGAAGGACATCGGCAAAGTATTGGGTCATAAGGCGGTAAAGGCGTTTAAGGGAGCTAAACCGGAGAACCCAGTTCTCCGATGGCTGCGCCGACGGCCGCGTAGGTTGGCGGAAGTAGTCCGCATCGCTGTAAGACGTGTAGAATATCTGATTAAAGTCTGTCAAGCAAGAACTATTGGTTGCTAACGACGTACACGATGGAGAGCACATCGAAGAGGGCGCTGCCGTCCGCGAGATCCGCGATTGTGGTGACCGGACGCGCGAGGTCAAAGGTGGCAAAGAAATTGAAAAATGCGTCGATCTCCCTTCTCTGCTGGGAGTCAGACATGGCCGTTGTAAACAGCGGGACCCTCAGAGCACTGCGCCGAAAGCATTCTCGTATGCGCGTGGAGGAGTTACTATTACATAAGCTATTTACTTGTACAAGTGACATGGACAACTCTTCACATAACCACGCGCACTTGTTCCTCCCTTCCTCCATCCGCGGCGGATTGTCCTGCTTTGTCCACCGTCCTTCCAGAGCCATATGATGCTCTCCTTTTCTCCAAATTGCTTGCCCACAGAGCAGCGCCAACAGTAGACGTTATGTTGAATAGCAGTCCAACTACAGGCACAAGATTCAACGCAAGCGCTGCTGCACCGAAACTGCGAAACATATTAGCATCATTTAGCATCCTCGGAGTAGAATTGAAATACGCTGTGTATGCTCCTCGTCTCTTCTCTACATATTCTTCCCGAGTAGCCGTATCATAATTCTTGAGCTGAAAATAGCGCGCGTGGAATATTGGGCCAGCCTTGGTGCCTGAAAGAAGCTTGAGGCATTTGACGCGAATAGTATTTGCATTGACGCCTTACCATTGTATACCAGGAAAAATACGGTCCCGAATAGCGGAATGGAGTTTAGGGGTAGCGAAAGCACATATCTCAGCATGCCTCCTTTGGAAATTGTATCGAGAGGTTTGGTTATTGATTTTCCAAGTATCTTGAATCCTGACGAGTTGGACCGGATTTGCCTGCCCCTCTCCACGAGCGCCTGATTACCTTGCTGAAGCATCACTGCGTCAACTATGGCCATCAGATCTTCAGCTACGTGCGCCCAGAAGCAAAAGACGACATACATATGCGGTCTTGTGCGCGGTTCAAGAAGAAAGCCTTGGCTACTATCGACACGAGGATATATGCCTCGGAGAAGACCATAATTGCGGCAGTGAAAAACGCAAGTGGGCCTGAGAATAGGGCGCAAAAAGCGACTTGGGGAAGATATGTGAAGAAAAATAGGGCCCCTGTAATACCTACGGAGGTTGCGATAGCCTTGCTGATAACGGGTGTCACTGCTTTGTAGAGAACAGGATGTGTAGCAAGGTAAGTGATGCCGATGATGGGATAGGACCATGCTCGGGAAAGAAGCGCATCTTTGGACAGGATCGCTGTGCTCTGAACGGTACTGAGTAGGGTAGCTTGGATTGAGTCCATGGTCAAGGATCGGTATGGTATTAATACTAAGTGGTGAGCGCTGGGCGGTAGGTAAATATAGTACATTACGCGTGATGTCATCTCACATGACGTCAAAGTAGGTCAAACCTCCTTCGACAGCAGACGCTTGAATCCTACGTTCTTGCGCTCCAGCAATGAAACCTTGCGCTCCGCAATAGCCAATTTCTCTCCAACGGACCGGGCGCGCTCAACACATGGGCTCCGGTGGAAGCTGTACCATGGTCGCCGCTCCTTCTTCATGGTATCTACGAGAAGCGCCAGTTCTTGCTCATATTTGTCAATCTTCGCCTCTGCATCTAGGATCTGTTTCTCGTTGTAGGCGAGTTCCTGTGTCGCTTGGAAATATTTATCTGTATATAAAATTTAGGTGTTTATTACCCGCTTTCATGAGGATCCGACAGACATACCATTAACAACCCGTTCGAAAACCCATCGCAACACCGGCTTCCCTGGACGAATAGTCGCTGGTCGTCCATTCTTAGTTGATATGGATATTAACTCAGCATGCTCCATGCTTCTTAATGCAGTTTCATCCCCTTTGAAAGGGAAGTCGACGAGCATGTCGTAGTAGCCAACTTCTGGCACAGTTGCCAACATCTTAAGTACTTTCCAAGCTTGATATCGCGACCATGGAAGATTCTTTCCGTCTTCATTGTCTTCTCCGAATGCATTTTTCTGCAGCTCCGCGACACCTCGGCTGATGATGTCTTCTACAGCTTCGTCCACTTTCATCCCATTGCGTACTTTGTGTATAAGCTGTCATGTAATTGTGAGCTTACGGTGACTTGAGCTCAGACAATACACATACACTTTCCAAATCACTCGCTCGTCCGCCAAGGCGTTCAATGTGCTGCGCATCCTGCGCTGAAATACCGATGTCGGACCCCGAGTCAAGTAATTTTTGTTTCACGAACGACAAAGAACTTGACGCATCCGCGTCGGACAATGCTATCGAATTCAATGGCTTCGACGGTAAGGCTGTGGGAGTAATTTAGTATCGCGCAGATAAACGAAAAATCATATAGGCCTTTTGTTAGCCGCTTCGCGTTTTCTCGGTTATCACTTAGCACTATGACATGTGCAATCTATTATTCAATGTCATTGATCTTGAATTACAATGTGTGAAGAGGAAAATGAACGTACGTGATTCTCGACGAGCTTCGCTGCCCACTGAGCCAAGACAACCAACAAATCCTCTTTGGTAGTCGACCCAAAGTTCGCCGCATAATTACGAATAACGACAACTGGCAACGTAGTTATGGCTTCCACTTCTGTTAACGTCTTCTGTCTCCGACTAAGATATTCCTGCTCGTCTTTGTTCTTTTGCATGCTCTCTTCGTATCTTTTGATATGCTCGGTCATCTCTCCATCGAACAATTCATCTCCGACACCGAGTTCACTCATGATCCCGTTTCCAGCCACACAGTCCAAACGCCCGTCATGCCATGTGCCCTCCAGAATGGCTTGCTGGCGGTGTGCGGCTTGCACGCGGCGCAACTTGAGCTCTTCCGTTGCCTTTAATTGCTTCTGTATGGTGGAACGGTGTGATGAAGACACTCCATTGAGGGCGTGTGTAACTGCTTCCAATATTTGCTTAAGTTGCTCAGGAAGAGAACTCGATAGACCAGCTGGAAAAGTGGTCAAACTTTGTCAATGTGGGGTAGCGAGTAGATTCCACCTTTTTGACCAATGATGCCAACACTTGCTATGTCAATGAGGTTATTCATCGAATTAAGGAAGGTGAAGATGGGCCAGTATCCAGTCTGCGCTGCTAACCCCACGACAAGCGCAGAGTCTGTGGAGGTATTGAGCAGCTCCCGACAGTCGATGACAAGGGCATTCCGCGCGGAGTCTCGAATGACAGCCTCGAGCATGGTTGTTTTACCACTACCCTGAGGACCATGGACGAATGCAATCGTTGCTGTTGAATTTCTTCAGCGCTAGAAGTTACATGACTGAAAAAGCCGTACTGGGTGTATCCGCGAGATAAGCGTGTAAGGCAGCTTGTGCTGCTTTACGCTCCTTCCACACCTCTGGAGAACTGGAATCGTCGATCGGACGAACTTTAGTACTGACATCGTTAGAAAAATGGAGTGCATTGGATTGCAGCCATCGGTAGAATTTGAACTCTGTCCAGGGTCAAAAGGTAAGAACAAGTTCCAGAAGTCGAGAACTATAGACTTACTTCGGTAGTCAAATCGGTCAAGCATCTTCGATTCCACCATCAGCGCACGGATTGGGTCGAAAATCTAAGTGCAGTATATTTTGAGATTGATACCACTAGTTTGGTTCGGTAAACACTGACGGTATATGTCAGTGTGCCGAGAAGGAACACGATTATCGGCAACATGATCTTGGGATGACTTGACATCCAATCGCGGATAGCATGGGCTTGTAAAGGTTTCTCGTATTGTGCGCGGAGCCGTGTTTTTGCCACGGCTGGCTCAGATGGAGAGGGAACCTGGAGTCCATGGATAACATTTCGCGCGATAGTAGCTGAGTGGAGATGTTGGTATGTGATGGTGCTAGAGCGAAGGCTGCCCACAGGGGCCGGCATAGGCGGCGAAACGTCTCGTATCCGCCCGTATGGCTGAAGTAGCGTATGACGTCAGAGCCTCGAATCCGAAAGAATGCGAGGATACATACGCGACACAGTTCGTACAAAACTTGCTCTTGGATATCTGGACCTTCGAACGCCACTTTGAGAATGGGAGAGGCAAAGCGGTTCATGTCCTATGACGACATATCACACTAATTAATGCTGGCCAACAAAGGCACGGGTAGCATGGTAGCATACCTCTTTCCAGGGAGATCCTCTAACAACCCATAATTTGCCACTTCCAACACCCATCCAAGTAGGTAGAACACCATGTTTACTCGCTTCTTCGTTGAGGGCACTTTGCAAAGTTGATAATGGGTCGCCACCATCTGGGAGAGTCTCCGAAAGAGAAGGGGAATAGGAGAATCGGACGAAAACGCCACCGTCCTTGCGCTGGGGTTCTAATTCTAAGGGCTTGAAGTCATATACCGATGAGAGTTGCTCAAGACGAGTTTGAAGAAGGCTGAGCAGGTGTTCTTCCCGCAGGATGCCGATATAATGGCGGAAACTAACATAGATACGATCAGGTACAAGACGAACGAAACAGAAAGGTGCCTCACTCCCAGCGACCGAGTTGCACAGGAAATACTGAATTGACATAGAGCCATCCTTCGCTGGTACTGCTTGCAGCCGCGGTCGCGTACGTCCTTCTGCTGAGGAGGCGGAGCATGAGCAGCTGCGTGACAGTGACAGTGACAGGAGGTTGATGTGTTGTATGTGGTTGTTGCGTCTTTTGTTTCTCGTCGTCGATGGCGTCGTCCTCGAACAACGAACACCACGGCGGACAGCAGCGGCCGGGTAAACTGGCTCGCCACAACTCGTCCTTCATTGGTGCAATCAAGAACATCGTCAAGGCTCCTCTCACTTGGTTCGCCAATCAAGATGACGCAGACACCAGTACGCCCGGCAAGCGCAGGCGGCAGGTCGACCAGGAGCTCACCGAGGAGTTTGTTGACCAGAAGGACTTTTCAATGTACGGAGACGACCGTGCTCTAGAGAGCGACGACGAGACATCCCGTCGCACCAAACGCATGCGTCTGCATAGCCCGCCCGTACGAACGTCCCAGCCGTATCTTGATCCCCCCGTGGCCGTTCTCCGTCGAGCAGATCCGTCACGCAGGTCGTCAATTGTTCCTCGTGCATCCTCTGCAGTTCTACCGTCTACTAGGGCAACGCTCTCTCCCCGCCGACATCTTCCGATTACCCGGACCATGTCAATCGACCCGCCGCAACGTCCCCTCGTTCGGCGCGAGTCTTCCGCCTTCAATTTCGGCCCACCCCCGTCTTCAGCAGAACCTGTTGACTATGAGATGGCCATCGATTCATATGGGGATGTTTCGATGCCATCATCGCCTCGTCTTTCACCTCGCCCGTCTTTTCGCCTGCGTTCCTCCGTCACACCTCAGCCTCAACCCCCTACGCGATACATTTCGGAGCCACCTCCACTCAACACTCTTGTGTCCCACCCGGTCTTCTTGCGTCCGCCTGTTCAAACTACCCAGCCTGCTCAGACTACTGCCACGCCCACTCTTGGTGCGCTCGTTGAATCGGTTCGAGCAGTGAGTTTAAGTCTCTCGTTTCTTCACGCATCACCCTCATGCAAATTTCAGACAAAGTCCCCGACTCGTCAACATCATAGCTCTCTATTCTTGGCGTCGAATACAATTCCGACCAATAATGAGAATAACGATGGTACGTTGACATTCCGGAAAATTTCCGTTCCCCTCTAACAACTACATCAGCACCCGCGGAAAGAGCACTCCACCTGCTGGATGTTTATAAGACTCCACTGTTACCCACTCGTATGCGTTCTGCTAATTTACCGGCCTCTATCACTGCCTCTACCACACCAGACATGTTCAAATCGCGCCGCAAATCACATCTTGTTCTCATGCAAGATGATAAAGATCGCCTCGGCAGAAAGGGAAGTGTATCTGGAAGAAGCTCCGTGGTCAATGAGACAAAGCCATATGCGGGAGAGGGCGGCATGAAGAAATTATTGGCACGTCGTAAGCAGGAAGCAGAGGCGGAAGGTGACGGCCAGAAGGAGAAGCAGAGCGAAGTCAGAGACAGTGAGAGCACCCCTCGGCCTCGTCAACCTTCTCCGGTGGCTCCTATGCGCGTCATCCCAGACCCCCCGGTTGTAACTGGTGCGGATTGGTTCTCAACGGCTGCGTCCACAACGTCATCCGGCTCTTCTCTCCGTGTCGGTCGCTCAACCAATCGCAATCACTTGGCACGTCCTGCCAAATCTCGGTTCTCTGCTAAATATGATGAGGAAGCCGACGCTGAAGACACCGAAGCTCAGCGCTCGGAGAGACGCCGTGAAATGGCGGAGGAGGCAACGAAGCTGGTGCCGTTGTTCGCAGAGCCTCATGGCTTCTCTTTTTCGTTAGAGGTACGTTTCCGACCTCTTGCTAAATTATATCGTCTGTTAAATTTTCTGTTCAGGCTCCTCCTATGGAACCATCGAAGGATGACGACCCGAACAACTTCCCTATAGCCTCTTTACCGTTTTCTATTGCCAAGTCGTCGGCGCCATTTTCTCAGGACTCTTCTCCGAAGCCGTCTGCCATGACATTTGGTACGGGAGGCAAAGAAGACAAAGAGATATCTAGCCAACCGTTCTCGTATACACCTGCAACCCCTCCAGCTCCAGCTCGTGTACCAACTCCTGAACCGAAGGTTCCGGCAACTGTTACCGTTGCCATGCCTTCTATTACGCCAGCCCCTGCCCCAGCATCCAACGGGTGTCCTAACTTTTTTGCGTCCTCCAAGATTCTGAAGGAAACAAAATTACCTGCACCCCCTCCAGTAATGAACTTCGGCATTACAACCTCGGTTCCGACAAGTTCTACTACGGTACCTTTCTCTTTCGACGCGGCCCCAACAGCGCCTGCTCCGGCCTTGGCCAAGCCATCCCATGAACCAGAAAATCCTTTCTGGGACGACGGAGCGAAGAAATCATCCGAGGAGCCGAAACCCACCCAAAGTCTATTTTCTGGTTTCGGAAAGAAGGAAAGTAGTTCTACCAGCAATAGTGCTGACTCTGCGCCACCTGCATCGCTTTTTGGCGGCCCCAGCTTAGCATTTGCGGCTATACCCAAGGCGAGCACCGAGGTCAACCCGACGCCTTCGGCCGGCTCGGTTGGCTTCTCATTTAGCAAACCCGCGGAAACAACGTCGCTTTTTGGAGGTTCGCCAAACAGCACAACTCAAGCTACCCCATCGTTTGGTGCGCCTGTCGAGGCAAAGCCTGAAACATTGGCACCTAAGCCTTTGTTTGGAGCTGGGAGTTCTGGGGGCTCGTTTGGAGATTCCGCTAAGTCTTCTCCAGGCAGCAACCTCTTCGGAGGGCTGACACAGCCCCAATTAACTCCATCTCCTCTTCCATTTACTTTTGGTGCTCCACCTGCTCAACTGTCAGCTCATGAAAACCCAGCGCCTCTATCCCAGCCATCATTCTTTGGTACTGCTCCCTCATCTACATCAGCAGTTGAAACATCTAAATCTCTGTTCGGTGGTCCAGGCAACACTGCGTTCCCTTTCGCTCAACCAACCGCGGAGAAGAAAGAGGTGGATAAGGCACCTTTTTCGTTTGGCACCAATCCAAGCACTCCGCCTGCTGCATCTACTGTTGCCCCTAAGCCAGCCCCTTTCTCGTTTGGCCAGTCGTCGACGACACCTGCTGCTACTCCACCTATCTCTTTCGGTTTCTCTGGAGGGGGAAGTGCCACTGCGGATGTATCCAGCAAATCGCTCTTCTCATTTGGCCAACCCAATACGGCACCTGTCGATCGCCCTGTGACCCCTCCTAAGCAAGAAAACGAATTTAGAATGGAGGAAAGCCCAACGAGAGATTTGCAGCAAGCCAACCACAAACCTCCGGATTTGAGGCCTACTATTGGAGGTGGTGCATTTTCCTTCGGCAATTCTAGCTCCTCTACGACCAGCTCGGGGTCGTTTTTCGGAACACAACAACAGACCTCCCCTGCATCCGCCCCAGCGCCATTCAGTTTCAATTCAGCGACATCCAATCCTTTTGCCTCGAAGGAAAGCAATGCAGAAGTGCCGAAGCCGTTTGGAGGGTTCGGTCAGGCGGCGGCTCCTACAGCTCCTGCTATAACGACTTCCTTTAGCTTTGGTCAAGCAAAACCCAATGAAGACGCGCAACGACCCTTGTCGGGTGGTGGTTTCGGATTCGGTACAACACCCACACCCACATCCACGACGGCGCCTACCAATTCGTTTAGCTTTGGTGCACCCCAGGCCTCAAACCCATTTGGCCAACCGGCGTCCTCTGGATCTGCTCCAAGTAGCCCGTCTACTTTCAACCAGCCTTCACCATTCTCGTTTGGAGCACCCGCGCCTTCCACTAACGGTGGATTTTCGTTCGGGTCGCAACCAGCTTCACCTGCCTCAGGCGGAAACCTGACATTACCTTCTTCTGGCTTCGGGTCTGGAGGAGGGTTTGGACAGCAACAACAGCCATCGTCACCATTCAGTGGGCCGATAGCATTGGCTCCATCCACATCCGGAGGTGGGGGGGGCTCGCTCTTTACCATCGGCTCCGCTCCTGCTCCTGCGGCAGGTGGACCTAGAACAATCAAGAAGTTACCCAATCGCAGAGGAGGAGCCGCGAAGCGATAGCGACTGCGTCCTGCATCTGCCAGTGACAGAATGCCACTACAAAAAACACAAACCGCACTATCGAAGAAGCCTTCATTGGTCTTACTTCACCCACACTACATCCAAGGTATAATTTCCTTCCTCGCAGTATGGACCTCTATTCTCGCGTATCTATCAAAAGCATCAATCCCACACTCAAATGAACCAACATCATGACGCCTTCCGCAAGTTCGGCATCCCCCAAGTTTTAGTTTGTCTTGGGCAGGCCTATCCTTCGAGGCGCATTTTTTCTGGTTTCTTGAATGAAGTAGCACGGCGCGATAACGGGCGAACGACTTGAACACGCGTGACTCTTTCTACGTGTTTAAGTATCTATGTAGGATTTCATATGCATTACATGTACTGCAACTTGACGTGGTGTTGGCTGAGCACCACACCCATCACACCCCCATGGCTTGTGGCCGATTTTGTTTTCCGCCATGTCCTTTTATACGTACTTAGTAGTATATTCCACATTTTCGGGGGTCACTCTTCATGAGTCTTGATTTTTCTCTTGGGCTGACGGCCTTCTCAGTAGCAGTAATCATCGATTTCTTTATCACCTATTACACGCATAGCTCATACCTCCATCCATATCGCCCATTCCAATTCTATCATTATTCACCTGCATTTCATGGCAAATGATCCTATCTGAAGTCTTGGACGAACCTTTAGAAGACGCGTGCACTTCAAGTACTTGCGGCGGTGTCTAAAAAGGAGATTGTTTCCAGGTGGCATGCACTGTTATGTGACACAACGCCAGCCCGCAGGTTCGATCAGTACTACTTGTACTAATTTGACTACTTCCCCTGCTTGACCGCCTCCTTGACCACTTCGTTGACTTGATTGTCTTTCTCGAATATGGCTGCAATCGATGGGCCTGCGCATCTCTTGTCCTTGAAAGTAATGCGAGTCTCGGTTGGTGCTAACTTGCTTTGCGACTAGTGACTCTCCCAGACTGATTGCCACTTGACTGAAAGCGACCAGAGCTGGCGAGCGCATGGCAACCATTCTACTCAAGCTCACCATCTTTCTCTGTGAGCTCATAGATCTTCATGTCATATCGGGATTCCCATTTACCAGGGCTTCCCACAGGCGCATTCCTCTGCATCTATTCTATCTCTCCAAGGAACCTCACCATTACTTGGTCACCCGAAAACACTGCGGGACCTAACACATGCCTCTGAATTTCTCACTCTGCCATCGTCATTTGGCTCGATCCAACTCGGCGAAACGTTCTCAAGTTGCCTGTGCGTTAACAATGAAACGGAAGCCGAGATAGAAGTTGCTCAGGCGAGGGTGGAAATGCAAACAGTAACGACAAAGGTTGTTCTGTTCGAGATGGAGATGGAAGGCGCAGGTAACATGCTTCGCGGTGGTGATACCATAGAGCGCGTCGTTCATCATGAGATCAAGGAACTTGGCCAGCATGTCCTCGCATGCACCGTCACATATCGTCTCCCCCCCAACTCGCGTCCTGTCCCAGGGGCCTCAGAAGATGCAACTGATCCCAGCTTGCAGACATTCCGGAAGTTCTACAAGTTTGCAGTACGTCCTCACATATCGTTTCCTACTGAAATACTTAGTTATGTATGAATTTAGGTGGCAAATCCCCTTGCTGTGAAGACCAAGGTTCATGTTCCGAGATCTCCAACCGCCTTGCTATGTGCGACGGAGCGCGAGAAAATATTCCTCGAGGTCCACATCCAGAATCTAACGCAACATGCCATTTACTTCGAACGCATGCGATTGGAATGCACAGACGCCTGGAAGGCATTGGATAGCAACTTCTTGCCAGGTGATGATAGAGCAGAGACAAGTATATTTTCGGGGTCCATGGCTCTTCTACAGCCGCAGGATATGCGTCAATATGTATACGTTTTGCTTCCAAAGAACCAGGAACTGACGCCTATCGTCCATGCTCCAGGAAGCATAATTCCTCTGGGAAGGTTGGACATATCATGGCGGTCCTCTTTTGGTGAACCAGGCCGTCTATTAACCTCTACTTTGTCCCGGAGAATCCCATTAACGCCGGCGCCTCAGCCTGCATCAGCGTTACCTCCTCACCTCAAACGGACCATGGCAGGATCTACTCCATCTCGTCCGGGCTCCCCGTCCGTTGGCCAGCCCAGTCGCACAGGAACACCACCACCCGTCCCACGACCAGGATCGCCTGCCACGAACAGAGCGTCAATAAGTAGCGTTATGCTGCCTCAGTCACCCCATCAGCCATCTACGTTACCTACAAACCAACTTCCTGACCTTGAAGCTCAACTTATCGTCCGCCATATACCTCGCGAGTCCCTCGTTGTCGAAAGGGAGTTCCCGATAGCCTTTACAGTCATTTTGACATCGAGTACACCTGTCGCAGGGAAAGGCCACATGAGGCGGAAAGTGAAAGTGGCTATTCAGCATATCCGACCTCGCAAAGTTCAGCCGCTTGTGGTAACATCTCCCACAGTCCCGGAAGCCTTCAGTCCTCGAATGCCCTCCTCTGGCTTTTCTACGCCTTCTTCATCTACCACGACCTTCAACTATGCTCTTGCACATCAAAAAATCCTAGCAGTGTCATCTCAGCCACCGATTCGAGATGTGATAAACGAGCTTGACTTGTCTGATGACAATACAAGCATATTACCCCGCCCTTATTTTGAGGGAGCGGATGAACTCAAGTCCTCAACTGCAGCTGGTGTCTCTTTTGTTGGACCTTCTACCACGACCCTCCCCGCCATCGAGTTGAACTTCGCCAATGCACAAAATAAAGGCGAAGGGACCCCTAAAGTCCAAGCGTTTCAAGAATTTGAACTTCCTTTCATCGCGTTACGCAAGGGGTTTTCAACGATAGGCGGCCTTCGTATTCTCCTGATAGAAGATCACCTGCTAGAGAGTGTGGAGGAAGAAGAGGACGACAGAAAGACCAAGCCAAGGCGCGCTACTACTCTGAAGGAGTACGACATTATTGGTGAAGTCTGGGTATCTGCCTAATATATATTTTTGTACAATAGCGAGAAATCGTTCATTTATCGTCCATGGAAGCCTAAGGTAATTTCTAATACCACTTAACAAGGTCGAAAATGGCCCTCGGGCCTCGAAATCAAACCGATAGCCAAGGTTGGCTGACGAGTTGTTGAACGGACAACAGAGCACGATATCTGACGTCTGAATTTGGATGAGTCATAAGTTCCATCACCCGGGCTTTGCCACCAAGTTCAGCGACGTGTCTGTTTTTTGAAAATGATATCAGAATGAAAGCGGTAGGATTTGAATCTGCTTACTTCTTTCCCCTGTCGTAATGTTTTACATACTGGCCAATATCATATGCAGCAACGGCAAGAGCTGTGGCGTCAGTCGAATCATTCAGAACTGCAATCAAGTTCCTGAAACAATATAATGTTACGTCAGCTTCATAATAGCAATGCATAACCAAGACGCACTTCAGTTGTTCATAATTCTTGTCGTTGAGTTTAGTAGCGTTTTCCTTCCAGAAATCGTCAGACTCGTGCACGGGAGTCCATGAGAGATGGCCCGAAGCAAGCTCCGAAGTGTACTCGTCATATGTCCTAAGGCGTCTGAATCAGAGCAGTTGGAATTTCACGACAGCTAACATACGTTAAGCTTTGGAACCGTGCGTTCAGCTCGTCTTTCAAGAATTGAACATCTTCCAAGATGTCCTCGTCTGACCATTTCCTGGACGCCAAATTTTTGACAAATGGGAGAACTTGAGATACCAACATGGCGGGAAGATTTTCTTTCGGTGCTTTAGTGACCAAGTTCTATGTGTATATGAGACTACAGGACATCCTTGAGAAACTGAGTGGACTCACCCGGAACGTAGCCACGATTACGCGAATGACTTTTTCTTTCATGGCGTTCTGGGCAACTTCAACCAGCGTTGGGATAATGTCATATTTCCTAGAGATAGTCACTACCAGAAATCAAAGAACACCAAATTATAACCCTGACTTGTTGAGATGCTCGGCAATGTTCTGCTCAAAGGAAAGTAGCCATAGGCAGACAGAGACCTGATAGTTCATTTGAGGGCCAAGATTCTCTTTTAGAATATCCATGAAACTAGAGAATCCATAATCAGTGCCTATATGTAGGCATGCGACATTTGACGCACCTAGAAATGATGTTAGGAATTCGCATTACTTCCTGTCGGCAGTCAGGCAGGGCAAGTAAAGATTCGAGGCACTGAACGGCAACATCGCGCTTGTTCGGGGAGGGTCCTTTGATCAAATCTGAGAGCACACCGAGGAAGCTCTGTAGTTGAGCGGCGTTCGTATGTGTACGCTCGGAGCTGCTGAGCATGTCAGACCTATTCAAATAGTAGAATGATAAAAGTACAAGCCTAAGAAGGACGGTCAATATCTGGGCTGTCTTCAGCTGCACGAATTCATCTTCAGTTTGGAGTGCACTGCAACAAAACCATTGGTATCATGCAGGTTAGGGGCAAATGACACATACCGCAGTAAGGGCTCATATGGAAGATCGGGATCAACTTCTCTAGCTTTCAAGAACAGGGGAATGCGTTCGTCGTGGTCTTATATTTTTGTGAGCAGTGCCTATATAGATTTATGAATGGTGCAATCTACCTTGGAGAGCGTCTGCGATGAGAACAAGGAGGCATTGCATTGTTTCCCCTCGGGAGAACTTCTTCAACAGCCTCAGGTATAGTAGTGCATATTCTCCACCATTTGATAGGTATAGAGAATCGACTCTCGCTCTTGGCTGGTGGTCAACCTTCTTGATAGATGCCAGTTCCTCAGGTGTAATCAGGGTCGCGCGTTGGTAGTTCTACACGCAGGATGAGCCAGGTACGACGATTGCCGCAGGAGAAAGAATGACCTCCCATGAAACGACCTTCGCCCTGACTGTTTGAGAGTTCTTATCGAGATATGTGCTTGAGAGAAGGGATACAGACATTGCGGACAAGGACAGGCTGGAATCTGGACCTCGTCACTCCGGTCGACATTGGACTCGCTAAGCGCTTCGCGGGTCACCTGACCACAATTTTTGGACATTCGCCAGCGTCTCGCCGCGAGCTTGTCACCGTCCAACGCTGCCACAGCGTCTACACCATGCTTTCAAGGACGTCATCAAGATGCGTACGAGGTAAGTAGAAATTGCACAACCTGCTCTGATATTCATGGCTCATGTTATTGCAGTGGGCCGCCTCTCGATTCTCCGCACAGTCGCGACGGAGGCAGCCGCTGCAGCCTCTGAACCACCCGCGCCGACGCTAGCGCAGACACCGCGCCCACGGAAGGCCCCCAAGCCGCACCTCTCCACCTCCATCATCCTCACCCGCGCCCCCATCCTCACCCGCACCCCGACGCCCTTCGAGCAGGCGTACTACTCGTACCAGGCGCGGATACGGCGCGCGCTGCACAACCCGTTCCCGTACGACTTCTATTTCAAACAGGGCACGCTCATCGAGACGCGTTTCAATCTGGAGGAGCGCAAGCGCGAGCGCCTGGCCTTCGGCCCCGCGTTCCTACCCAAGGAGGCTGTGAGCGAGGAGAAGCGGGCGGCGGACACCGCTGCGGTCGAGCAGCTTGCACAGCAGGAAGGCGAGGGTGAGGTTCTTATGCCGAGAATACATCCGTCGGACACCGCGGGTGACGTGAAGAGTCTCGACCGCCGGGGTAAACGCAATTTGTATCTGCTCCTTCAAACCTCGGAGAGCGGGAAGGATGCGTGGCGGTTCCCGCAAGGAGATGTTGAGAAGGACCTCTTTCTCCATCAAGTACGCCTTCTGTTCCACTCCTTGTTCTCAACTAATTCATCTTTTATAGGCCGCCCACAAAGATCTGCTCGCTGAATGCGGCGATGAGATGGACACATGGATTGTGGGTAAAGCACCAATAGGAATTTACAAGCCACCACAACCCGAAGCAAGCCCAGAAATGGCTGAGGTGAGCATATACAGCTGTGGTGTTGCCAGTCATACTGAGTTTCGCTGCAGCGTATCGTATTCTTTTTCAAAGCCCACATTATGGCCGGCCAAGTGAAGCCGCAGGGGAATCACATCTCAGATTTCGCGTGGTTGACCAAGCAGGAAATCGAGACACGGGTGGACAAGCACTACTGGGATAGCATTAAGGATATCCTCTCCGACTACTAACTACCAAGTCTATTAACAGTTGATATTTAATACAAATGCTTTGGCTCGCTGATGGCAACTCTTTGCGATCCAGGCGTTTGGCAATCTAGATATTATTGAAGATGTCTATTTCGGAGCTGCGATGGCCTTGCGACCTTTCTTTTGAGCGTCCTCGAATTTACGGATGATGACTTCGCATTTTGTCGCCCTGCAGATGTGCTTCGAGCTGCTTTTTATGTCAGCAGAGAAGAGAGAAAGCCCTGCGGCGCGTTCAACGGCCTCGACTGTAAAATAATATTATTCAATTAGGATGCAGGCGCTTTAAGAAATCTTACTGGGCACGATGAAGTTCTCTAACGGTGTATTGTCATTGATGACAGCGTTGGGCAGAACGAAGGCTCCGGTGGCTAGTTCTAGGATCTCTGGCGTGGACGGAGACGATGGCTTCGTCGTCAACACGACCTTGGCGAAGTGGGTGGGTACAGACACATTGGGCGGCGAGCCAATCACTTCATGTGTCTGTCGCGATATTTTGAGTACCATCCAGGCTGTACACGCGATCGGCGTCCACTCACAATGCGCCATTTCCCGTCTGCTTCCTGCTTAGGCAAGTACAAGGGGACAGTGAAGACATACACGTCTTGGAAATTCCCCGTCAGGCGGCGACACCAATCTTCCAGGTATGCCCAGTCTATAACGGGCACAAGCTCAGTGGTGTGCTATCTCGGGGCGAAGGTGTGGAGTACGCACAGTGCCGGTTGAAGCCGTCGCCCACCTGCGGCGCCATGTTCGACAGGAGGAACGTCTCGTCCATCGCTTCCTGCGCGCGGAGCCGTCAGAGACGCGCGCGTCGGAAGCAGAACAAAGAATAGCGCACCTGGGAGAATTTCGCGTCCGCAGCGGGGACCCTGCGATGCGCGGCGAGAGCGTCAGTCCGTGCCACATCCTTGTACATACGAGTGCGGCCGGGGTGTGATGAAAGGGCGCTTACATGTGTCCGCGGTCATACCCGCTCCGGAAATAGTCCTGCAGGCGCGCGCGGAACGTCGCCGGCACCTCCTCGTCCTCGATGAACTTCGAGTTCGCGCGGTCGCCCGCGGGCGCGCCGGCCGGCCGCGCGAGCGACGCGCGCGTGATGTGCTCTGCGGTCTGTATACCCCCGCACACATCCCGTCAGCCGCGTATCCGCCGGAGTGCAAGATCGCACGTACCCATGCCGGGTGCCGCAGCCGCCTGTCGTACCCCGCGACGTACGCCTTGCGCACGAGGGTGTCTGCGATGGGACCTACGCCGCGCGCGAGTGCGAGGAGTGTCAGCGCCGCGCGACGTGGCAGAGGGTGGGATGCGGATGCGCTCACCTGGGTTGCCGTACTTGAGTACTGGGGGGAGGTTCGATGTGATCGACAGCTCTTTCGATATGTTCGTTCGGCCGTACGTGTCCAGGCCAATGACAGGCGCGACGACGCGCTCGTCGGGCCTGGGGGCGGGTGTGTACGGTGCTGTGGCGGTGTGCTTGTTTTTGCTCGAGACCGCAACGGCCAGACCGCCGCCGAGGAGCGCGCCGGCTGTGAATACTGCCGCGTGTACGAAGGCTGCGCTGGGCATTTTGGAGATAGGAGATTGAACTAGGCCGGTGGTGAGATTCGCTTCCGGGAGCTGCTGAATAGGAATAGGTGACGGAGGTCGGTTCAACTGACCAACCGGCTTCAAATTAAGTGTAGTCGGTAAATCCAATCTTGATAGATTGCTGCCACGAGGTAGACCAGTGATTGAGAATGGAGCCTTATGTGGGTGACAGTCGAGACAGACCCCAGAGCTCACCCACAGGGATCAAATTGCATATCGCCGGATATAGTAATATTTTCCCGTTCCGGTTTCAAGCGAGGAGTATTGCAATAAATTATTATTGCAAGAACCGTCAAACCAACTAGGTGGCAATTTGAGCAAGTACTTGCTATTTACAAGAAATCGAGATCTAAAAAGAGAAAGAAAGAAAACATAGTACACTATACAGTGGTACTAGCAATGCTGCAAGAGATGGTAGTCTGGTCAATCTCATACTAGAGGTTGAATGGGAACTCGAAGAAAGATATTTAACAACGCAAGCGCAAGTATGATAGATAGTAAATGTGAGGATTGTCGTTGAGTAATTCCAGATGCCTTTTTCTTATATGCGGGAAAAGAGACCGTTAATGAAAGTAGAGGTTGAGGGAATGTTGGGCGAGTATACAGAAATATATACCAAAGCAGCGAAACCGTTAGAGAGACGAAGCAACAATTAAAATAAGAGGGTGCTGAAAGAAGAGTGCAACTCAGAGTCCACTTCTGCCATCGTCACCTGTGAGACTATCTGAGCGGACTGGTATCACTCATTAGATTTCCAGAGGTTCGTAAGTTTGAGCGTCGAGCCCACCTCGCGAGGAAATCTGGCTTTCGCTAACTCCGACTCTACTGTCTCGCCTGCTGAAACCGCTGAGGCCAGGGCCGCGGGGTTGACGGACGACGCCACTCGACATGGTGTTGTCGTGGCCACCGTTCAGACTGTTGCCTGATAACAAAGCCGAGGGGGGGAGGCTGGGAACCGGAGGAATAGAAGATCCTCCGAATGGGCTGCTGCCGTTCGAGAAGAACGAGCCAATGCCGGCCGACACGCGGCGAGATGGAGAGCCAATGGTGGCGTAACCTTCTCGGATGTTACCGTTGGATGGGCGGGAGGTAAGTCGGGGGGCCTGTTGATGTAAAGTCTTCATATCGGGCATAGATTTCTTGACGCGGAGAGAATTCATGGTAGTCGTAGGGCTGATGGGGGACAAATAGGCTGATGGAGCACGCGAAAGAGTGTGTGGTTGGCGCGGTTGCGCCTGTTGCTGTTGCTAAAGTATTACGCGTGAGATTGAATGTCAACAGGGATGATTATAATCAACGTACCCTTTGAGGATCGATCCTTGTAACAACAGCGTAGCGGTCTTCACCCTCGCCGACTGAGTAGTGATATACGCCAAGCTTCTGGGCGATCAGATGGACAACCCGTCTTTGCTTAGGGGTGAGGGATCGAGCGAAAGCAAGCTCATCGCGCATCCTGTCGTCCTTGAATAGTAGAATCCGAGAATAGATCTCCAGGGTAGAAGGATCGTTGAGATCGAGCTCGCTGGAGATAGATTTCTCCGAGATGCTGGGGGTGGCAGGTGGGGGAGGATGAGATGGGGCCGCCGGGGCCGATGAAAGAGGCAGAGAGTATGTAGGAGTAGGCATGGCCGAGAGACCTGGCGGAGAGTACTGAGGCTGCTGCTGGTAGGCAGAGCTGGAGGAGAAAGAACGCTGGGGGCTGAATGTGGAGGAGATGGCCGATGGATAATCCTCGTAGAGCTGATTAACGTTGGTTTGTTCTTTCTCAAGCTGCATGGAGCGCATGCGGCGGATGGCCTTTTCGCGCTCTATGCGCTCCTTTTCACCTGCCTGGAGAACCTTTTTGTACTCGACACGCAACTTGCGCCCCTGAACATCGAAGCCGTTGAGGGCTGCGACGACCGCGTCTGCATCGACGGACTGGCGGAAGTTGGCAAAGGCGAGGCCGCGGAAGGAGCCCTGCTGGTCGAGATGGTAGTTGAAGGCATAGGGGGTGGGAATCGAGAGAGAAGCCTGGGAGGGAAGGTGAGAGGGTGGGGCGATGAGGGGGAGAAAAGAGACTGACGATGATATCAAGGAGCGTTTCACGTTTGACGTTGAATGGGATGTTTTTGATGACGATGGCGGTGGGGATGACCTCGTCGTCCGGGTTGGCGGGAGGGTTGAGATGTGCAAGAGGGGGGGAGCCGCCAGCGGAGGAAAAGTCCGAGTTGTTGTGTGGAGAGAGCGAGCGACTGTCGGAGGAGTTGCTGTCGAGCCATTGCTGCGGGGGGGTGAGCAGGACTCGGTGGGCAGCGCAGACACTCACGGTGGGCAGGGCGCCGCGCGCAGCCGGCTTGGGCTTTGCGTAGGGGGACTGCTGGAGGCCCTGGGAGGTGGCAAAGTGGAACTGGCGGTTGAGGCTTTCGCCCTCGTAATCGTAAGAGTCGTGGAGACGCTGCTGCGACGCCCTGGAGTGCAGAGTCAGCGACGCGATGTCTGGCGGCGAGCTCGTCATGATGTCGGGAAAAGAAAGAGGCAGTTTCAAAATCCACTGGCTTCACCGCCCTTATACCAGTCACGTTGTCTACAAACTTGTAATCTACACAGTCCGCGCCCGTCCCGGCCGCTGCAGCAGCGCATCCACGTCCACCCACACCGCGATGCTTCCCGAGTGGTCCCAGGGCCCCCGCGCAGCCGTCGTCTTCTTCGCCGCCACCGGCCCCGCCACCCGCACCCCCTCCTTCCCCGTCGCCTCCACCGGCCAGTGGAACGCCGCACATGGCATGCTCGGCATCCGGTGCTTTGGTACGCTGCATCGCACATCAGCACCCCGTCACACCTCTTGTTCGTCCACTTGCCTTCGCGCTGGCCCCGGAGTCAGCCGCAGCGACGATGGTGGTGACCGTCGAGTCATAACGCTGCCAACACCGTCATCAGCAGATGCCGCCGCCTGTCACCATCCAACTCACATGCGAGTTCCCAGCACTCAAGAGGGCACTGTCAAAGTGCCTTGTCAGAACAAATGGATGAAAGGTTGAGCTATAAACGAGAATGCGTCCCGCTCTGACCAACACCCGTTGCCAGCAACCAGCCATCAATGCGATGATCTCATCATCCGTATAATGAATTGCTTAAAAGCCACGCAGCTCAAGCATCCATTGCACAATCTACAGAAACAGGATTATAATACAAACTACACGTCTAAGACGACTCGCTGATGGGACGGTAGTGTTTCATCAACTGCGCCTTGAATGCTACAGCCATCCTCATCAGTAAAAGATGCGACCAACACGGCAAATCCACGAACCAGTGGCATTGTTCCAAAGTCCTGCGGCATCCGGGTTGAGCGGCGAGGCATTGTTGGGCTCTGGTAAACGTCAGCTACGGCGTCGTTCCCATAGAATCCCACTCACCTCCGAGCAGTGATTGCAGGGAGAGCAGGATCGTCTGCACGCTATAAACAGCCGACCACTTGTCCTTTAAATCCAATCAACACACCGACAGATATCACTCTCGGTAGACACACACCTGCAAAATATCAAGGCAGATCGCGCCGCCGGTGATGTCGACATTTGGGTGATAACATGGGGTGTCAAACTTGATGCTAGGTGCTACATATGGGTAATTTGCAGGGAAGGAAATGGATATTTTGAATGTGAGTCCGGCATAAATCTAGAAGCACTGCATGAGTAAGATTTCAAAACGTGCTGCCAGTGCTCACAGTCTCAGAGGGGCCTTCTATCGTTCCGACCCATTCGAAAAGGTTCCCATCATGCTTGGGGAACGCGGACTAGTAAAACTTCGTTAACTGAATTCCCGTCGAAGCCGGGAAATGAAGAACCCACAATGCCAGGGGAGGCCGACATCTAGACGTGCAAACGGTCAGCGGCGCCACTGAGAAGTTATTAGGAGAGGGCAACCAACCATAAGAGTCATCAATTCACTGCTTAAGCTACAGAGCGTCTAGGTCAGTCGACGTGACGCGCGATGTGGTGCCAATGAACGAACCGTTTGGCCACACTTCCTGCCACTTGCTGGCTCGATGATGTGACATTAGACTTTGGGGAGGTTCGAGAGGGGCCGAGAGAGGAGGTGATTTGTTCCATAGTTATAATGTCTTAAGGTCGTGAAAAGCGTGAAGAATGAGCTGCGTGGCAAGAGATGGTGAAAGAAAGAGTGCAAGAGGCAAGTTGAACGCCAACTTGTCAAGTTCAAGTTTCGCGTGCCACGTGGTCACGTGCGCGACTGTGTGAATAGGAGCATTTGTCAGCGGCGCTGCCGCAGCCGCCGCCGACCGTGCGCACTGCGGGACCTTAGCATTCCGACTTGACCTTACCCCTCCCTGGTATCCCATCCCATTGGACACAATGTCCACCAACTTCTCTCCGACACCGGCCGAACTGAGCATCGTCAACCAGATATTCACTCAGGCAGATCCCCAGAAATTAGGTGTTCTCACCGGTGAAGTTGCAGTCAAGGTATTCGGCGGCGCCAAGCTGCCCCCTACAGTTCTTGGTGAGATATGGAACATTTCCGACGAAGACAACAAAGGTTGGCTTCCGAAGAAGGGGGTCGCCATAGCCGTGCGCTTAATTGGCTGGGCGCAGAAAGGCGAGAAGATGACGCAGGCTTTGACCAACAAACGTAAGGCATACGCATCACACATTCAGAGCCGCCTTCGTTTACCATGCCCATTACGCAGCTGGTCCCTTAGCTGTAATTGAGGGGATCACTACTGTCGCGCAGCATGCTACAGGAATGTCCCTGTCAAAGTCTCCTCCGCCGCCCTCTTTCCCCCCGTTGACACCACAGGATAAAGCCAAATTCCAGAATATCTTTATAAATCAGGGGCCTTCCAACGGCATCTTAAGTGGTCAGTCTTGCAGTAAATTGGCTTAGCCTCGTGCTAAGCATCCTAAATCAGGCGAAAAGGCTCGCGACATGTTCGTCAAGTCGAAGCTTTCAAACGACCAGCTTTTGAAGATATGGTTCGCCCCTAGTCTTCTCTATACACGTCATATCTTGTTCTTACGTTACCGACGCGCAGGAACTTGGCGGACACTCAGGACAGAGGCGCGCTGGACTCAACTGATTTCGCCATTGGGATGTACTTCATACAGGGCGTTATGAGCGGCAAAATATCGTTCATCCCGACTTCCCTTCCGCCAAGTCTATATCAGCAAGCCGGCGGGGGGTCGACTACGGGCTCCATAAGATCAAACATCACTGGCAACAGCGGCTCATTCAGCCCTGTCGGCAGTGCTTTTGGCCAGGTTCAAGGGATGCTGCAGCCCGACTACACAGGCCTTTCCCAGCCTTTCCGCGCCCCCACCTTGCCGGCGCGTCCCAACACGGGTGCTCTCACCAATGGGCACCCAGCCGATTGGGACGTGACGGCCGCAGAAAAGGCGGCATCAGACAGGCACTTTGACACGCTTGATACCCCGAAGAAAGGCTTCATCGAGGGGGAGGTGGCTGTTCCGTTCATGCTCAAATCTCAGCTCCCGGGTGAAATCCTTGCCCAAGTTTGGTGGGTACACTCAGTACTTTTCCTTTCTATGTGAATTCGACTGACATCCCTCTTTCGTGAAGGGACCTCGCCGACATCAACAATGATGGCTGTTTGACAAGGGATGGTTTCGCGGTAGCGATGCATCTTATTCAAAAGAAATTGGCCGGACAAGACATCCCCGCCACGCTTCCCAGGTCCTTACTGCCTCCGTCGGCCCGTGCGGCGGCGAACACAGGATCACCATTTTCACCACCTCATACCCAAACGCAACATCAGCAGCCGGAACTGGCTGTGGACTTGTTTTCTTTCGATGATACACCTCCTCCATCTGCTACCCAGCCTATGCAGGCAACTTACACAGGGACTTTGCAACCCCAGTCGACTGGTACGCTGTCTAGCGCATTCTCACCTGTTCAATCCAAACAGCCAGTTGCGTCTGATCCTTTCTCCTCGGCTCCATTCCAATCATGTACGTTGCGCTATTTTTAACATGCTTGACTTTTGCTTATTCCGCATATAGCTCCCCACCGGGATCTTCTCAGCGACGACGATGCACACACTCCAGCTGCATCACCTCCTCTGCAGGACCGCTCAGCTGAAATAGGCAATGTGAAGAATCAGCTACAGTCGACGACCCGGTCGCTGGATGCCGCGAAGCAGGAGCGCGACACGTTGGAGCAGACGCTTGCGAGCCAAGCGGCGCAACTTTCGACGATCCAGACTCAGTTGTCCCTGGCCAAGGCCTCGTATGAGACAGAAACCAATTTGTTGGCAGCGTTGAGGGAGCGTCGTGCGGGCCAGATTGCGGATATCGATAAAGCGAGGCATGACCTCATCAGCGCAGAGAGCAGCCTCAGTGCTCTGCGCGCTGAGAAGGCTGAAATCGAGGGCGCGTTCCTTCGTGACAAGGAAGAGGCTCGCGATCTTCATAAGCGTATGGTGGAGGCCGGCCAGCAGGCTGAAAGCCTCAAGACGGATGTCGAGAAATTGAAGAAAGAGGCGAAGCAGCAGAAGGGCTTGTTAGCAATTGCTCGTAAGCAATTGAGTACCAAGGAGGCTGAAAGGGCCAAAGCGGAGAAGGAACACGAAGAATCTGTAGCAGAGGTTACTGCCGTTGCAGAGGAGAAGCAAGCTGTGGATGCCGACATCGAGCGCTTGGACGCCACTCCTCTTCCCGTCCCCGTTCCAAAGGTAGCGTCGCCTTCTCCATCTGCGTCACTCATGTTGGCAGCGGCACAACCACTGCCTACTACGCCTGAAATCTCGTCGCCTGTCAGCCCCAAGAGCAACAATCCTTTCGAGCGCCTCGCGATGACTTCGAGTCCCCCGTTGCAGTCGCCATCCTCATTCTTAGGGCTCGCGAACACCGTTGTGTCTTCACCTCCTATCTCGGTTACTGAAGCAGCAGCCCAGCAAGTGCCGGCTGAAGCAGCTCCCTTTGAAGTAGCCAAAGAAGAACCCTCTACATTTGATGACTTCGCTTCTAGCTTCGGGAATCAGGACACGGAACTGTCATACCTTGGAGACGATCTTGAGGCTTCGCAGGCACAAGATGTCACAGTGTCGCCAGGTACGGCGACTAGTGCCAATGAGTTCTTTTCCACGCCTCCTACAAGTGCTTTCAACGACGCCAGCCCTCCTCTTAATGCATTGGAACGATTCCCTTCTCTGCATGATGTCACTACAGTTTTGCCGACTGAGAAGGCTCCTACTCCGGCCCCCGCAGCGAACGGCACTGCAGCCCCAGCCGCTTCGACGAACCCGCAAACTGATCTCACCGCCCAACTCAAGGAGTTGGATATCGAAGAATCGGACTCTGAGGACGAAATTGACTCTGATGATGAACCACTCTACAAGAAATCGGCGATCGCTAATGGCAAGGCTCGCGCTGTGGATCCCGTTCCTGTCGCCGAGGAGCCACCCGCGCCTATACCTGTCGCCTCTGCTCCGGCTCCGGCTCCTGTGCTTTCCCCTGCAACAACTGCGCCGTCTTCTTCCTTTGAAGATGTATTTGGCTCTTCCGAGCCACCTGCGGTCCAGGGGAAAGCAGCGCCCAATGGTTATACTACACGCTTTGATCTGCCAGCATCACCCTTCGCACAACCAGCCGCAGCTTCAATTACTAAACCCGTAGAGGAAAGTGTGCCTGTCGCCGGGGTTGACGAGTTCGACGCAGCCCTTGGAAAACTTGGAAATTCCACATCTGCAACGCCGGTCAATTTCTCCTTTGAATCGAGCTTCGATGATACCTTTGATTTCTCCTCCAACTCGCAGCCGCCGCAGCCTTTGGTTTCTCAGGCAACTCCTTCCACGGGCATTACCCAGAAAAATGATTTCGACAGCCTGTTCGGGACATCTGCGCCAGCTTCGTTTGCGCCGCCCCCCGCCATCCCTTCCCTTACTGCCCCAGCAGGTACCAATAAAGTGATCTCGTCATTTGAGGAAGCTTTTGGAGGATTTGATACGATCAGTACTCCCAAGTTGGACGTTAAACCGGAGAAGCCAACCTCTTCAGCTTTTGCGACTGAAACCATGCCAGGGTCGTTTCCTTCATCGCCTACACAATCATTCACTGCAGCTGCTATAAAACCCCGCGTTTCTGATATACGCGCGGCATCTCCTAGCCCAAGGGCAAAATCGCCACCGCCTCGTACCACCTCTCCCGCGCCACGCGCGTCCTCGTCGTCGAACAAGGAAACTCACGACAAGCCTAAGGAGGCTGCCACGCGCCACTCTAAATTGAGTGTAAGTCACCGCTTTCTTTCCCAATTATAATGTTTTAATATTGCCTCCTTCAGATCCGTCTGCCGTTCGGCAGGAAAAAGAAACACTCGGAACCTCTACCTGTTGCCCCTGCTCAGCACCTCTCCCCTCCGCTTGAGCAAAGCAGCCGGGTCGGTACACCGGCCAGCGCAGACGACGTTGAGCCTGTTAAGCAGCTTACTGCGATGGGATTCAGCCGCACCCAAGCCGTCGATGCTCTTGAGATACACGGCTACGATGTCCAGAAGGCTCTCAACAGCTTACTGGGCGGCCAATAGCCTGCTTATTTATTTCTATACCACGCCCCGAACACAATCATTTGGACAATCTAACTCGGACGATGGAACTACCTTCCTTCCCCTTTATTTCCTGTTCTTAAATATGCACTGAAGGTTATTACTTGATGATTTAATATGTTCAGCACACCTCTTTTTTTGGCTTTGGTGGCTCGTTGGCACTGTATTGAAACTTGGCCAGTTGACCAATTATGCAACCATGTTTGAATTCGGGCTGCAATGATACCACCTGTTAATATATGAAGGATTGCAAATTCTACTGGCAGAGCTTTCTAATGACTATGAATGTGGAGGATCAAGCCTTTCGCTGGCAGATATGTTTATGATTTAAATGGCATTCATTACTTGTAATCTAGTGTGTAGTGGACAGCATGGTTCAAATTGTATTGTAAGTGACACTCGAGCTTAAGTTCTAAAGCCGCGGGAGAAAACAAGCACGTTTTTAAACTTCATCAAAACACCTGATATGATATTCGCCTTATTTAAAGGAGAGGACCAAGAATGTTTTTTCTACATGGACATTCTATGTTACATCTCAATATATATGTACTTTACTTTTAAAAATATAATCTGAAAGGACCCATCACAAATGCGACTGTTCCAGAGATGTTTTAAGCCGTTGGCCTCAATGGGACCTTCAAAGGCCTGGTCATATGCCGTATCCAATCTTGCCATTCCCTATTCTTTTTCCATTGCTCTTCCACATGGGAAAGCTGGGCCCGGGTGGGATAATGAGCATGAAGAACAAATGTATACTGACTCAGATCCTGATATTGGCGGAGTTCGCAGACATTGGGTCCGACGGCCAAGAAAGTAGAGATGTCGACGAGGTTATCGGGCGTGACCTAGGGGGGATTCAGTCCATTATGTGCACATGCCTTCTACCCTATATTTTACCTGAATGGGAGGGGCCAGCGGCAAAGCTTGTCGGCTCCCTGCGAGTTCGACATTCATAACAAGTGCTCCGTTAACGGGCCAGGTAGACCTGGCACGGAAGACTCCCTGTTCAAAGACGTCATTGCCTTCCTTTTCACAGTTTTTGTGGAGTTCCTCGGTAAGGTAACAACCCAGAGATAAGCAGACACTAGAGCGAAGTTTTCTATTGGGGGTCAGTGATGAAAAAAAGGCGTTATAGCCATCGGGGGAGCTTACTCAATGGATTGATGACTTGAGCGTCCGACCCAGGCGAGAAGTAGTTGGAAGTCTGTTTCAGGAATGTCGAATTTCATGCGGGTAGCGACGCTTTCTTTTCTTCCTTTCTCGCTTGCAACGACCCGCATCTCTGAGGTAAATATAACTTTCGATGGAGATCAGGCATAGTTACTGGCAATTAACATATCGACTCACTAGACGGATCTAGAACTGGATGTGCGATTGAAGTAACAGGGGGTTGTATTTGGGCTGTTTTTTCTAAATCATCGGCTTCCGAGCGACTTGTTGCCGTTCCTGAGATCTCAGTAATTGGTGCGGGGTCTTGTGTCGTCTCGCCTGTCGATGTGTCCATTTCACTCGAATGTTTCTCTGTACTGTTGCTCTGCAACATAATAGTAATAAGTATCTTAAACCACCGTGGAATTGATTATAGATACCTCAACAGTATTAGGCTTCTGCGGTGTCTGCAGTGGGATTGGGCATCCTTGAACCTGATCTTGACTTCCAATTTCATCACTGACCGGAATTGTATCGTTAGAAAGGCCTGTAGGTCCAGACAGCTGAGGAGGCGAAGCAGGCTGGGGGACGGAAACCGGTGGAATAATAATACTCGGCGACCTTTGATTTTCTGTTTCTTGCGCAGCTGATGACGGGTGTGGGGAGTCCTCGGCGTTATGAGAATTTCCCGCCTCTGTTAGAGACTGTAGATTGTCAACGTCCATGTCCATGTGTTGACTGTCTTCACGAGTGGGTTCTACTTGATGAATGGGCTTTACTTGGACATGATCAACTTCCATAGGTACGTCGGGTACCTCAAGTGCTTCCGGCAGATTGTCCTGTGTCAAAATAAGCTCCTCAGCTACAGCAATTGTCGGCTCAGATGGTGGTAGATTTTTTTCGGTATCATTTTTCGAATCAACCTGTACATCCTGCTGTAGTGGGGGGCCGGTAGGTGCCATCGTTGCTCCCGTTTGTTCCATGGTAGCATTTTGTACAGTAGAAGCATTTGGTGCGGCCATGAGTTGACTTCCGACCGTTGAATTCGGGTTGATTTCAATTTCCATAGGTTGTCCCGTGAGCTGAGGTTGAGGGGTTGACTGTGAAGCTGCTATATCTAAAAATAGGGAAAGATTGAATGGATGTAATTCCGTAGGGAGTGAACCGTGGCAGACCTCTGGAGGGCTGGGCCGCCTTTTCCTGTTTTGAAATGAGTCCTTGTATGTCTGTTTGAGCCAGAGCGTCCAAATCCAGGGTCTTGCGTTTTTTAGCACGCCTCACTGGAACAGCAGCATTCGGTGGCTTGAGGACAGAGCTAGATTGAGACGCATTTTGCGTGGTAATGGGAACAACGGTTGGAACCTGTGGGGTTGTCTTAGGTTGGTAGGCGAGATGAAGTGGGATGAGGATTCACATTTGGATTTTCAATTATCTCAACTGCAATTCTCTCAACACCGTACCACATAAATCACGGAACAGTAAAAGAAACGTACTATCTGGATCGCCCGTGCCATTCCCATGGAGAGGAGCATGCATTCTTGAGATGTCTGAAGGGCCTAGAAGCTCGGAAGAACTGGGGAGCAAATGTCTGAATGGCCATCGACGGTCTGTTGTTGATATTGCTGGATGAATAGACGCGTTAGCTTACTGATGGTAAGATTGATTCACAGCGGTAGTCGGATCGGCTATAGTATGCTGCAAGGCACGTATATGGGCTTTGTATCGTCGTCAGTTCCGACGGCATGCGAGGCTGTACGAACTCACCTGCAAGGCTAGGTTCCAGGAACATTTGGGAATAGGGCATAATAGATTTGACAAGTAGGGTATAAGGATCAACGTAAGGATTTTGAGGATAATCATGAATATTGAAGGCAAATGAGAATTCTATAGGGATGCCTAGAGCGCGTCTGAGAGTCCCTTGGGCGACCTAGTACAGTTGGGCCACAATCAATACGGGAATATCTCTTGGGGACAAAGGGAAATTACCAATAAAAGTTTGATGATCTTCATTCATTTAATATCAGCACGTTGTAGAATGAACTGCCAGGTGTTCGCATACCTCTGGACGCGCAGTAACATAATAAGCCTTGTAATCACTCAACCAGACGGATAATTTTTGGGCATGCTGTGCATACGTCGTCGGATCTGCGTTTGAGAATATGCGCGCATACCGCTTAAAGAGGCGCTGGTTGTTCTCAGTGGCCTGGTCAGATATCGCTGGGGCGGCCGACATGATGGAAGTCTTGTTCGAAGTGCGTGACCGTGTGCAGCACTGCGTCCAGATTGACTATTTCTATTTTCGTATGCATGTCCTTCTCTTATACTTGACATAATTCGATGCTCGAAACCCCCGTCTTCGATGTCCTCGTCGTCGGTTCTGGTGGGGGTCCAGACGAAACAAATCTCTCGGCGTATGCTTTCCATTTTATTAGCACATCTTCTCCAACACTGATTTCAGTCAGATATCTGCTCAAGTTGCACAACGCGCAATGGGAGGATGGTATCGTTGGTCTGGAAGCCGGTTAGTCGCGTCCATGCCCTGTCTTTGCCACCTATTCGTCATCATTCTTCAGGATCAGGGCAAGGCGCTCTTGCAAGGCTACTTCGAAAAGATCCATGTACTATCACCAAGCCTGGATCGCCGGGCAATGCATATAACGCATCAGAGATATACTCTTTCGTTCGGTAGGCTCAAACTCCACGCATTCAAGCTATGATTCTTTTAGGCTGTCCTGACTTTGAATTGAGGTGTTTTCTGCTCACACACGCGCACCTAGATCACATCAACAGTCTTGTTGTATCTGCAGGCTCTCTGTGCGGCGCTCGAAAGCGTGTTTACGCCCTCAAACAGACTTTGGAAGACCTCGAGATCGTATTTTCGGATCGAATATGGCCCAATCTTGCATCCTGGAAAGAGGACGACGACGCGGTGAAGTTATTGTATTCCATGTGAGTCACCATATGCATTACGAACATTACAAAGTTTTTTAATACCGGATGGGAGTGTAGGTTAATACCGGATGGAAAATACAAGACCATAAGTCCTGCTATTTCAGTGCGGACAATGCCTCTCAACCATGGAACAAATGCCCTTGGACAATACAATTCAGCGGCATTTTTTGTCCGACACGATACTTCCCACCGGGAATTTCTCTTCTTCGGCGACGTCGAACCCGATTCATTGGCACTCAAGCCCTTAACGGTAAATATTTGGCGTGTAGCTGCACCCAAGATACCGGAAATATTGTCAACGATATTCATTGAATGCTCTTGGCCATCGGGACGACGCGACGAACTTCTCTTCGGGCATCTAACCCCAGAGCACCTTGTAGATGAACTATCGGCCCTTGCGACGGAAATTGTGAAATACCGGCAGACGACCACACAGGATGAAGGGAAGAAACGGCCGTTTCGTAAACGACAGAAACGTGGTTCATTATCTCCAGATGATATGAAAGATGCGCTCGCTGGTGTCACTATTTATGTTATGCACTGTAAAGACGACATGAACAGCGGCTCAGAACGTCATATCCGCGAAGTGATCGTCGAACAGGTACGCCTGATTGTGGAAGAAAGGGGGTTGGGAGCGAGGATTCTGGCTGCCGAGCAGGGTGCATGTATTAGTGGGTTATATTCCCATGTTTTTCTACCCGCCGCATGCTAACATGCACCACAGCCATTTGATGATTGCCACGATTATATTGTATTTTTACTCCACGAGGTCCATGCTTACAAGCATCTGCTGTATTTGTAGTCTATCACAATGTGTAGCCCTAGTTTTCACGATCCTTCACTTTGTACTAGTGAACAATATCACAGATTTACAATTGTAACTCAGTTTAGCTTGAAAGTGACCAGCGTTACAGCGAGATTTGGGTAATGAAATGCGGTATAAAGTACTTATCACTAACTATGTAAAGTGAAGCTGAGGCCTACATTTTACGTAGAAATAGGCATGCGATAAGAAGAAAAAGAATAGTTAGAACCTCTGAATATGGTATGTGAAGAGTATACAAGCAACATGCCCAACTGTAAAAAAATAAAACTAAGGCTATGAAGAAGCATATAGTTTTACAACTCCATCAGCACCAGCGCTGGCCATGAACGGCAATGAAGGATGGAACTCGACATCCAAGACACCTTCACGAGCCTTTTCACGATGCGTCGTCAGCTCTTGGACGCATGCGCGTGAACCAAGCAGGTCCCAGAAACGAACTGAGCAATCATGGCTACCGGACACAAGCGAGAAGCCAGATGCGTCAATGGATAACGATGTGACTCCATCCAAATGAGCAGGCATCGAATATGTGCATTGTCCTATGTAGCCAGTGTAAGCATGTCACGCCAGCAGTGATGGGGTGAAGATTACCTGTCGTCAGATCGAAGATCCGAATGAACTTGTCCTCGTGGGCAGTTACAAGAATAGACATAGTTGGGTGAGAAGCGATCCGGTTGATTTGCGTGGCTGGAGTTCCGTCTATAAATCAGGCGTAAGCTGGTGCACCGGTGAAAAAAAGATACGGGCATACCATAGCTCATGTCACTTTCCAGTCGGTTCAATTCCTTTCCAGTTTCGATGTCGAAGATTTTGACGATGGCATTTTGGTACGCAACTGCAACCTTCTTCAAGTCTGTCTTTATCGCCTCTACAGACGTTGCACCAGGCGTGTCGGGATTTTCGTGTCCCTCGTCTCCATGTTCGACTCCATTCCATCCCCATGTTAGTTTGAGCGATCCCCCCCCAGATGGCCCGCTGACGTCCCATACTTTCACGGCACCTTCAGCACCGCAGCTTATCAACGTACTCTCGTCCCTAACGAGCGCGAGGTCCCAGACTGCGTCGGTGTGACCAACGAGTTCTCCTCTTGACCGTGTTTCGTCGTATGGTGCATATGTCGTATGTGATTGGGAGGGAAGTGCCCAGATCCGGATAGACAAGTCAAGGGAGGCAGAATAAAGCAATTGTTTGGACGGGGAATGGATCAAGCGGGTAATTGCCGCTGAATGACCGCGAAGAGTCAACTGTGGTTCTACCTCGGTCGTTGCACGTGAGCTAGATAGATGTAAATCTCTCGAGACGAACAAAGAAGACGAGATGACGTACCCCGACGAAGCTAGACTGGCTACATCCATTCGCCAGATTTTGACGGTGCAATCATCACCTCCAGTGGCTAGGCATAGTTCGGTAGGATGGAACGCCAAGGCACGGACCGCATCTAGATGGCTAGCTCCATCGTCAATACTCAAAACAACCCGTGTATAACTTTACGAGAAAACCAACTTTCTCAAAGTTCTTTTAGCTTTCCACAGCTTAGAATCTTCGCCCTCGCCAAGCATGGCTGATTCCTCGTCATCAACTTCGCCTTCGTCTTCCTTAATCTCCTCTTCTTCTCCTGCCCTATCCCAAGACCCCGACTCCGCAGCCGTTGATTGGGCGAATTCCCTGGCCAACTTGGCTTTTTCAGCTGCTTCCCGAGATTGTCGAAGTTTCTCTTTCCATTCACCGGCGTCATCAGGTCGGAAAATTGCGGTTAGTCGTCGGTCTTCAGGATCAATTTCGGTACCCTTTTCCGTTGATTGAGAGCCTGACGATGACTCCTGGGGAGGAGGACCAGCACTTTGATTGGATTGTGATAGAGGTTGATGTGAGCCAAGGGCAGAAGTTATGTGACCATTTCGCTCCAAAAGAGGGAGCTGTGGGGCACCATTTGCTGTTCCGACAGATGGAGACCCCGTCATCGTGTTCATACCGTTGAGCAGGGGGAATTCTTTCCCTCCTTCAGGCAAAACCTTTCGAGGCCTGCCATTGTATGCAATCTGGTCAAATGAAGGCACATTCGGAAGAGAAAGCGGAGCAGAGGAGTTGTTTAGGAGTGGTCTATTTGGTAGAGGATTCATGGCTTGAGGTGATGTAAGGTATGAAATTTCTTGAAGGCATCTAATGCACGTATGAGTGGAGATATGTTGAGGGTGCCACCAACAGAAACATAAACAAAATACGCACTGCTTCAAATAGTCGCGACTGCGGGCTCTACTCTTGGGATCCCGTCCCAAAGGGGGCTTACCGAGGGCAGCCAGAGACCCCGCTGTAGCGGCATTAGGCCAGTTCGTAGCACCCCATGAACTTGGTCTAGGTGGCCCATTCGTTGAGCCGGCACCGTTGGGAAGTCTACTGTCAGGTAAAGGGGAATCTTTATCAAGAAAATGTCGTAAGTCATATAACGAAGAATGACTCGTCAGCGCTATAGTGCGCACCTTCACTTCTCGGTGAGCTGCCGCCTCCGCTTTCTTCTTTTTGGCTATGTGAATCCTCTTTTTGGGATGATGTGGCCGCATTCCCCTGGATAGTCGACAGTTTTGTGGAGGGCGCGGAGTGCGAAGCAGGCTGGGACAACTGCTTGGATCTATATGTGCTTCGTCACGTAGGGGGATGAGAGATATTCACAAACAAAGGCACCTTTCCATGCGAAGAGCATACTCGAGCATCTTAATTCGCCGCATCATGTCGATTTTTACATTCTCAAAAGATCTTCTCTCCCCTTCAAGCAGAGCTATGCGTGCCTACAGTGTGGCATTTGTTGAATGAAGCTACATGAGTATAAGAGAAGAAAACGGACCCGCATTTCGGCACGCTCAATCTCCCACTCATTTCTATCGCGCTCGTATCGTCTCCATTCTGTTTGGAGGTAGTGGAGGACACTGGAGAGAGTGAAGTCCTGCCCATTCTGGGGTGGCGGCGGCGGTATTGTGCCTTGCTGGCCAGGTTGGTGTTGCTGGTTTTGCTGCTGGTTTTGCTGCTGGTTCTGGATCTGCTGCTGCTGCTGCTGGTTGGGCTGGTTTCCTTGAAGCGAACTCAGCATGAGTAGCGACGAATCAGGGAGACTGTGAGGAAGGGTGCGTTGGTGGATAGCTAAGCAGTACAACCAGACACCACCACTACATCCCATTATCCAACACAAACATGCACAAATTCGATTTCATTCAACGAATCAACTACATACACCAGTGACCACATGCATCACAATCACTTATTTCTTTCCAGATCTAAACATGCATTACAGACCATTCACTTATCATCCATGTCAGATTTCACTTACTTCTTGATTCCTCCGCCCACTAGAGGTCCACCTGCGCAAAAGTCAGTCAGAAGGGCCATCGATGGCATCAATTCGTCTGCAGACTCACTGCTCTTCATGGCTGTATGGATCAAACCAGACGGTTAGCCCATCTACGAGTATTCAGTGGATTTGCTGCCCACCTTTATCGCGAGCAGCCTTCAGGGCTGCCTCCTCTTCCTTCTTCTTCTGTTTGAAGGCAATTTCTTCCTCTGTCTCCTCCTTTTTGTCCTTCTTAGGAGCCTGCATTGCGAAGTCAGCATGCATAAATCATATATAGTACAACAGTGTAACCTTGAGAGGCTTAAGTTTGCCGCCTTGTCTGCTTGCCATGATATGGAATTTAGATGGATGATAGATGGGCGCTCGGACACCAATAAGAAGTTTGCATCCTTTGTTTGGCTTGGTATATGTAATCTTGGCTCCCGCCGCCCGCATACCATCGATGACCTCTGTTCAATCTCATCTCTCTCTCGGTTCTTTCTGGCGCGCTGAACTAGACACAGTATGGGATGTAAGTGGGGTGACGAGCTCTTACCAATGGCATCATTCATGCAGTCATATTGGATGCTAGGTTCTTGGTCCTTTCCCTGTCCACGCTAGAGAGCAACATTTCATTTCTCCGGCTTTCCCCCTTAACCGTAATAAACACCTCTATAAATCGTTGTTTTCTCTGGTTTAATGGCCGCCAAGTTTCGCAGCCTATTGACTTCCATCAAGAGTGGCCTTCTTCATACGCTGACGGCGGATTCGTGAACTGGACCAAAGCTATCGGAACCCACGACGGAGACATCGAGGTATCTTTTCCTCGCATACGGCAAGTTCGTTTGCGGCTTCTCGAGGATTGCGTATCCTTAGGTTTTATCTAGCTGGAAGAATATTCGCGCAACAGAGGGCTGGGCCGCACTGCAACACCATGCCATCCTTCGTACTACTCTGACTATCTATCCGCCGACATCATTGTCACACACTGATGTTCCCCATCTCTTGGTCGATCTCATACAAGGCTCTTACTTCACTCTGAAGGAAAAAACCCAGGTCTCTGACTTCATTCCACAATGGTTTGCGGGCAATATTTACAATCTTGAACGTGCTTTGCCTCACATCGTCCCACTTCCCGTCACCCCCTCCCTGACTGGTGAGCCCACGGAATACGACCTCTTCATCAGTGGCGATTACGAGGTATGTAAGGTATACTTTACCAAGAAGAATACTCACCGTATTGTTCAACAGATCAGGTTGTTTGGTGATCCGCTTGTGAGTAACAGTGAGATGCCGGTTCAAAAACTTGGTATCCGCGTTCAGACACAAGAACCTTGTCCTCCTATCATACATCACGAATCGCAGGATGTCATATGCGATTTTCTTAATGGCTATGCCTTTGGTAATGTCTTGGGGATCGGAATTCAAAGTCTAAAAGGATGGTGGACTGTTGAAAGCGTTGAAATAAGCACCGCGCTGACTGTAACTATTGTTCCCTTGGTCACCCCGTTTATTGGCTCAAGTACGAAACAGGGGGTGGATGTCGAATTACAAGCAACTCCAATAGTAGTTGCCCCATTGCAAACACGAATACTCCCTTTCTTCCTGCGTCAATCAGCACCTTTCACCGGCGATGCTTTGCAACTAGATATTTATTTGAAATCAGGCAGTTTATCAGAAAACATTTCCATCTCTCTCCCAGTTGTACACCATCAATTGGCGTCATCTGAAAGGCAGGCTCTAAGAGGGACTTTTCTCTTTGCCGGCTCTTCGCCGACAGCATTCCTTGCGATTCCACCCGCATTGCACAGCCCTCACCCGCAACCACCTGTATTGGCACTACGTCAGCTCATTTCTAAAAACCAACCTTTCTGCATCTAATCTAGATGTCTCTTCAGATGGTGCAGGCGTCGACGTTCTTGGCGGCTCTTTCTGGCAGAAATCGTTACCAGAAATCAAATCCAGTTGGACTATTATACCAACAGGCCGGACTTCGTGGGTATGCACTGTCCAGAACTTATTTAAATGCAACAAAGAGAAATTAACCGAAAAGTGTCCTAGGGCCTTGACTGGCACGGTCCTAGCACGCAGGATGTTTGGATGGCTTTGGCGGAGTTGTCGACAATAATCAAAGATCGGATTCCTGGTCTCCCGGACGCTTGGATGATACCGATTGATACCAAAGTAATCTTGATAGGGCATTCGAATGGAGGTCAAGGTGTCTGGCATATTGCCTCCAGGTTTCCCGACAGGATTCTCGCTGGTGAGTCTGAAAGCACAGTCCGAGCATAATTTTTGCATCACAAACAAGCTGTTCAGCCGTGCCGGCTGCTGGTTACATAAAAGCACAAGCATATATTCCACTGACACTATCAAGGTGCGATTAATCTGCTTGATTTATAGATAATTGTTCGAGTCCCATTGCAGAAGTGGCCACTTCGTCGATCCTGCCCTACGTGCTATATTGGAATCGTCGTTGACTCCAGATGATAACGATTTGCACGTATCGAACCTAGTCGATACCCCAGTCCTCGCCATTCATGGGTTCGTCGTGCAATCTTCTCAGTGACCGTTTTGGTTCTGAGTCAATATTATCACAAAGGGGAGACGACGAAAACGTACCCGTGTGGCATACCCGCGAACTAGTTGCGACCCTAAAGTCATGGTACCCAAGGGCAGATGTCACGTAGGTCTATTGCGCCACAACTGCTTTTTCGCTGACCGGGCATCAAGGTTTTTGGAAGACCCTACAGCTGGTCATTGGTACCCTTCCATTTTAAAACGACCAGAGGTTCAGAATTTCATCGAGCGCGTGCTTGCGAGCTCATTGGAGCGAACAGAGCCTACAGGCGCATTTACCCTGACAGTTGCTAATCCTCGTGAATCCGGGTCCTTGAATGGATGGAAAATCCATCGTTTACTGATACCTGGCAGGTTGGCTACATTTAAAATTGAGCCCCGATATCGCTTGACCGTAGTTTGCTAGGCTTGCGCGACTGCGTGTGTACAACATAAACCAGTTCCGATTTGACATCGAACCATCCAACATTCATACTTTCAGTGCCCCGGAGAGAAGCACGCCGTACGAAATCCACATCGGTGACCAAAGAGTACCTGTCCGTCGATTTCAAGGCGAGGTGCATATATATAGAGATGGATCAGGAATTTGGAGGGTTTGTCAATCCGCGCATCATTCATTTTGATTTTTCAATCGCCTAATCATTTGCTCTCGCAGGTAACTGATATACCGGGAGTCACTCACACCCAGCCGCCGGGGCGCCTCCAAACTATTTTACTGTCTCCTGGCCCGATCGTTATAGTTATTTCCAAAGCCTCTTCCACGCACGAGCTTCTGGCGGCGCAGCGCCTGGCTCACGTCCTCCTGCTATATCACAAAATCGACAGCGAAATCATTGTTGAATCTGTGCTCCAGGCGCAGGCGGGAGAAGGCCGCCGTTGGCCAGTGGGAAATATCGTTTTCATAGCACGGCCTTCCTCTCTTTTGGCAGAAGAAATATTGGGCAAAAATAGGACGCCAGTTCGCATCACTGATGGCACGGTTCAGATAAACCAGCGGAGGTTTGGCGGGTCGGATCAAGGTCTGTTAGTTTGTAACAATCTGTTGGTGGATTTACGACGACGATGATCTTTGTCATTCTAGCTGTGATTTTTTCACATCCTCATCCTACAGGAACTGGTGGTTCCCTTGCGGTGTTCATCCTGTACAACGATATTTCTGGCCTTGAAAGAACTCTTCGTCTATTTCCTTTCCGGACCGGTGTAGCTGTTCCGGACTGGCTGGTTGTAAGCGAGAAGATGGACAATTTCGGGGCAGGGGGCATAGAAGCTGCTGGGTACGTACATTTTCTTCGACCGGTCTCAGACGGCCGCTTTTCGCCGACGACACTGAGTGTTGAAACAAAACAGAGTGTGGGGAATGGATTGGAAGCTCAGTGACGCTATGACATGGTGTTGACACCAGCAATAAATCAGAAGTTGCGGAAGAGAACAAATTTTCCAGAAGAACTAATTCCATTATACTAAATTCACTTCCAGCAGTACTACGTGTACAAAAAACATAATACCCGGGATATACGTAGAAAATGTCGAAGTCGAAGGGGTTATGTAGAAATACACACGGATAAACACATAGCTCAGAGGTAAGTTAGAAGCGCGCCGAGGGTGGTCATTAACAAAGCGACGGACGGGTACAAGGGGAACTGCGAGGTGCTGGCACTTGCGTTGAGGGCGCCAGCTTTGCCGCCGTTACCCGCGATGACCCCCAGTTCAGTGTTACACAATCCTGAACCGTTGAGAAGCTGAAGGGGAATGAGAATAGTAGGAACACCGCCAAGGGTATATTGAGTAACGAGTGTGCCTTCCGAACCAACTACCCATTGTGCGCATGTGAGGATGCTATAGTTGACAAGCAAGTCAGCACGCAGTGTCAAACGTGTAAAAAGCGGAGAAAACGTACTTGACCATGGCAGTGTTTTGGGGGTATGGTGAGGTGACGGCGATGTGGGTCCCATTTTGAGGCTAATGCATTAATTTGGTTAGGGGATGCAGCATTGTTTTAGTCGATGAGACAAGGATACGCACAGGAGAGCCTATGTTAGTCATAATGGAAATGACCGGTCCTTTCATGATAGCGATACCATAAGTGCTCGTTGTCAGGATCTGAGCTTGTTGCGTCGCCCAGCTTGTTGTGTTAACCAAGAAATTGCGGAACTGAGTTTTTTCAGCTACTATAATAAAAAGAAGATGCAGAAGCTGACTCACGGTATTGAGAGTTGTCATCAGGTTGTACGAATTAGTTTTGGCGTAATCAGAAGGCCACAGGGGTTCTCGATTCAACTTGGTGATTGAAAGGGGCGAAATCAGCAAAGAGAAGAGGCAACATAGGTAACATATGACTTACTGGGTCAGCATTCCCACTGAAAGATTGCTCCTGACCATAATATACGATGGGTATGCCGTCTGACATGAAAGTGAAAGTCATGGCATTGCTAAGGTGGGTTTTGCATTTTCATTGAGACAAAACTTACAAAGAGAAAAAAACAGACACTCACTACATGGACTGAGGATCAACGGAGATGTTATGCCATCGGGGCACATCTTGATTCTCTAGAAAATTGCCCAACAAAGTAACATCCTACAAAAGAAGGTGTAAATATTTAAATAGTCATCATTACAGATCTATGAAATAAGTCACCTTGTACTGAGCTTGAGAGTCCTGGAATACCTGGACCAGGTTTGATACGTTCAGCGGCCCTGGAATAGTGAAGGCGGATACTAGGGCGTTGTATATCGGGTAGTTTAGCACCGAATCTAGACCCTGTGGACCTTGGTACATTGCAACATTTCTCGGTGGACATTAGCATGGGACTAGGGGTGTATGCTGAAAATGCCTTACGGTACAGAGGAATCGAAGACTTCTCCCATGCAGAAGACGCCTGCCTTTGCACAGAAAGGCGGCCAGAATTCGATGTTGACGTGCCTATCAATGGAAGTTAACCGAATTCAGTTAGGAGTTCAAGGATCAGGACTAAATCGCTACACACTTGGCAGCTGATATTATTAATGTTAGAAAGGCAGGTGATGAGGTAATGGAAGACACTCACCATCGATACGCAGACCGTCAATGGAATACTCTTGTACAAGGTTGGCAATCCAGTCGCCGTACTGGGAGATGACAGTGGGGTTTTTTGTGTCAAGATCCGGGAGAGGAACTACTGTATCGCCTAACCAGCAGACTTGCTCGCTGGTTGTGTTGCTCCAGTCAATGGGACAATAAGGGTGATAGAGCGACTGGCCAAAGGGTCAATGCATTTTAGCAGGGCCGAACAGAGATATTGACTTACAGCGTCCTTGAAGAAGTACGAGGAATAACCGGGATCGGTGGATGTCGACATAACATTGTTGGCAACTATATCGACCATCAGGAACCTATAGTAGTAATGGTAAATCATAACGGTTACATCAGAGTGATAGATTTATCTAACATATTTCGGCGATGGACCTCAGCTGAAAGGGCTTTGAGATCGTCTGACGTGCCGAAGTGACTGTTGAGCTGAGAGACGTCCGCAATCCAGTAACCGTGATAAGCATCGCCATAGGCGGATGTAGGACCCTCGTAATTCTGGTTCACGGGGCTGATCCAAACTTGAAGAGCAAGGCGAGAAATAAGCACGCGATAATAATGCATAGGCAAGAATATACATACTCGCCGTGAAACCAGCGTCCTGGATGTAGTCGAGATTGGCGGTGATGCTGCATGCATAATATTTAGACAGGTCCAGGTGGGTAAGGCGGTGAGCCGGGCTCACGTATTCCAGGTTCCGCCACACCAGGTGCGGGCAGCGGGGTCGCATGCATTTGTGGCGGCTCCTTGAGGAAGAGCATAGCGATCTGTAATTATTCTATTGGGGCTGAATAGCGAGCACAAGACAGCGAGGGGAGCGCGCACTGGTATATTGAGCGGCCTCGCCATTGGTCTGCAGTCGCGGCAAGCGCGCACTGAAAGGCGGCGGAGGCGAGAACAACCCTGGACAATATGACAGATTTCATGACGGAGCTGTTGCGGGGAATAAATTATGCAGGAAGGAGAGTGAGTTAAAGAGTGGGGTTAGACGCGCTGGCTTGCGCAAAGAGACTTTAGCCTCGGAAGGCGGGGAAATAAGACAGGGTGATGGATCGGAAGGAAGTAGTACTCCTAGACCAAGACCCGGCCCCCAGGCGGCATACATCCACAGTGGGAAAATGGTCCATATGAATGCTCAAAACAAGTGGCAAGAAATGTCCGATGCAACTACTGGCCATGTGGGCGTAATACCGCTCGGCAAGATCCGCCCCTGCTAATGGCGCCGAAACGCCTGGCCAACGCTCTCATCTCACTGCCATGCCCAACGGCTCATCATTCACCAGCTATGGTTGGGCCGTCTGTCTCTGGGCCTTGGTGATCGCTTTTCAGGTATACCCTACCCCTCTGCATAGCACTACTTGCTGATGTCCTCCAGTATGGCTACCATATATCCGTTCTCAACCAAATCCAAGGCGTCCTGACATGCAAAGTTACTACCCCACATGCCTTCCCCGCCACTCCTCGTCTGGCAGACTGCATCCCCATGTCTGACCTGACCTTCTCCTTGCTCACCGCTATCTTCACTGTTGGTGGTCTTGCTGGCAGTCTCGTCGCGAATCTCGTCATGGACAGCTCAGGCAGACGCGGGTCCAATCGCATCTGTGCTATCTTCATGGCCGTAGGAACCGCACTCATGGGCCTTAGCAACTCTCTCATTTTTCTCTTGCTCGGGAGGTAAGTACGTGCCTTGTTCCGAATGTCCTACGTTATAACGCCGCCAGATTCTTAATTGGCGTAGGCTCAGGCCTCGGTCTGTGCGTTGGTCCGATATATCTCGCGGAGATAGCCCCCACAAAGATTAGCGGAAGCGTCGGTCAGTCTTTCTTGATGTATCCAGCGCGTAATGCTTTATCGATTTCTCGCTTCCAGGTGTTCTAACGCAGCTCGCTATCGTTTCCGGAATCATGCTGACACAGGTGGCTGGTTTAAATTTGGCTGCCCCGTTTCTGTGGCGTTACGTCTTTTTCCTGTCCTTCTGCCTTGCCGCAGTTCAGTATTTGTCAAGTTCAGTAATCGTAGAGTCTCCTGCGTTCTTATTACGGAGGGGTCGTCTGGAAGAACATAAGACATCGGCGAGAAGACTATGGGGAAATACGATTCCCTCTCTAGCTTGTAAGATCGTCGGTATATCAGTGTGGACACATCTTTTGATACATACTTTTTGCAAGCTGAAGAAGCGCTTCTGGACAGCGAGCCAGCCCAAGCTACCGATGCTTCTCGGGACAATGTCACTATTCCGCAAGTATTCTCTCTGAAAGAATATAGAAAATCTCTCGCGATTGTCTGTTCTGCCATGCTAGCTCAACAGGTTTCTGGTATGTTGTGTAAATTTATCTATCTTTGTAATAATACTCAATTTCTTTTTAGGTGTCAATGCAGGTTAGTGGTATTCCCGTCACTTGACAAGCTACATTAAATTGGGGAAAAATAGTTCTTTATTACAGCAACGATATTCTTGAAAAGTCTCTTCCGAACCTTGGGGCTTACATCTCGTTGGGTATCACAGTCGTGAATGTCATCATGACATTCCCCCCAATTCTTTTAATAGATGTTCGTATTATCTTTTCATGAGTCCTTCGCCACTAATACAAAATTCTCTAGAAATTGGGACGGCGCAAGTTGTTACTCATTTCAACCATCGGGCAGTTGATATCTTTGGTATTTCTAGGCTACGGATTGAATTCGGGTAAATCTACAATTTCAAGTATTTCAATTCTTACATTTGTGATGTGAGTACGCACTGATGATTGATCGGTGCATAAAAGCTAACAGAGGCGTCTAGGTCATTTGCCTTTGGATTGGGTCCTATACCGTTCGTGATCATCCCGGAAGTTTCTCCTGCACATGTAGGCTGCATCTTGATAGCTCCGAGAGTTTTAGCTAATAGGGTTTGCAGGCTGTTTCTGCTCTTTCTTCTGTGGCTCTCTCGCTCAACTGTGAGTACTATCCTAGATATGTTCTACCTTGGCGGAAAATCTTAATATCGAGTCAGGGGTCGCTAATTTTGTTGTGGGCCTCGCGTTTTTGCCTGTAAGGAATTTTCTGTCGGGAGGGGACATGTATAAGGAAGGCCAGGTTTTCTATGCTTTTGTTGGCGTCTTCTCTGCCGCTGCGTTTTGGCTCTTCAGTGTCTACAAGCCTGGCAATATTGGACTTTGAAGTTTTTACGTGCACCAGTTACTTACCTCGACTGTCTAATATGAATACATCTCGTCGGCATTTACCAGTGTAATACTTTGCATAGAGAATCGAGAGGTATGTAAGTACTGCCGCGAGTTGGCTGCGAGAAACGGGGAGCACTCAGCAAGGTGACTCAGTCATCTGTCAGGTAGGCGGGAGATGAACATCTGGGCGGAGTTTGAAATCACACCCCCCAAGCGGAGCAAGCTGCGACGGACTTGCTGCCACTCTGCACATTGACGAACCCGTGTTGGAGGTGGCCTGCCTCTCAAATTCCCCAATTACCTTCCAAACAACCATCCAAAACGGCGACTGGACCTGGAAGCGCTCGGCGCTCGGTGACCCCATCCAGGTCCCACATGGACAACCCGCCGGGTACGAACATACACACCATCGTTAAGGCTCAGATTGTTTTTCTACTTTCTACCTTAACGGAGGAGAACTTCGATAGAAATCAGTTGGAAATACGATCTGTGCGTTTATCGTGATTTTTTTTTCCCTCGCAGAAGCACGTTCTAATCGTTTGTTGGTTGATATTCAGCTCTCGGAACAACATGGAATAGACACATATATCCACTTCATTCGTCGGCTTCTCGTTCATTCCCAAGCGCGTCTCGCTGCAAATCCACCGGCGTCGGCTTTTGATCCGTCTACGTCGCTCACATTTCGGTTACTGGTTCAAGAAACCCAGCGACTTGCTCGCGATCCGTTTCTCGCAGACCGGTTTAGAGATGGAGTGGGCGGGGGCGAAGGCGAGAGCTTCAGGCAATTCGATTTCCCGCGATTCGTAGATCGTGTTGGCTTGCGTCCCTTGGAACGCCTCGTTCTGGCTGCCGCGATAGTTTCAGGGCAGACACGTAAGGAGTTGATGATTCAGGCCATGGGTGTTATCCGCGCTGAATTCGACAATGCCGTGCTCGAACTTTGTCATTCCCCTCCACTCGAACACGCGGACTTCACCCAGGCGCAGTTGACGAAGCTGTTGTCGAATTTGCTGTCAGACGGCCCATCTGAAGCTCCTATTTTGGACTCCGCACAACGTCAGGCTATGGTAGTTGCTGGCCAAACAAAAATAGGCAAGGATGCAATGGGGCCCATATTGCACCGCATATTCACAAAACTGAGGTAAGTTGCAACAATGTTTACGCTGTGTGGATCTGAACTTCGTATCCAAAAGCCTGCAGCCCAATACTTCTTTGGTAGAAGTTTTGATCCAATTAGGCCCCGACATCACAAACAATGCAGAAGTCATCCGTGGACTGCTGGAACGCTTTGGTATCACGGAGGCGAATCCCCCCCGAGATTCTCAGGTCATTGAGATTATCACCACTCTTTCGCGTCTCGCTGGAGAAGGAGCTGTAATATGCGATGTTGGAGCTCTTGTCCGCGCGCTGGTCAGTTACGTGAGTCGTTTGCATAACCAATGTTTGTCGCCTGCTTCTGACGGTAGTTGTGTAAATAGAACGTACCTCTGAACTGGCCCAACGTCATCAAATCATTTGATTGGCCGGACCGACACGGAGTCGATACTGCGACATTGAAGATGTTGATTGCCATCCTACTCAACTCTCCCCGTGATGTAGAACCTCATGCAGTCACTGGCTTTTGGGAACCGTGGGCCAATCCTATGTACCAACTGAAACTCCTCGACGCCCTCCTATCCCTCCCCGCGGATACTTTCAACTTTGTTCAGCTTCCTGGGCGTCGGATCGTTACCGTGGATGATGTGTCTATCGCGAGCCCAACGATTAAGTCCCTCGCTGCCAATGTTCAAGGACAAACTTGGAATTCTCTGGAACTATTCCAGGTGTTAGTTCGTCTGGCTAGTTCCGATTCGACGGAGATTCGTCATTGTGTACGAGAAATGCTGGACAAAGCCATCAAGATTAGCGCAGAGATCGTTCACATGGGCTTGCTTCAAGTACCTGTAAGTTTGGACTTCTCTTATATACCCTATATCCTGACAGTGGCATAGGACTTACCCTGGAACGATATCCGCTCGGAATACTCCCGTAAATTGTTGGCCATGTTCCTGGCAGGGCACCCGAACCACCAACTCGTATTTATGCGAATATGGCAAATAGATCCATCGTACTTGACCACCGCCTTTCGTGACTTCTATGAAGAAAACCCACTCAATATCACCCGGATTTTGGACGTCGCCCAAGACCTCAAGGTGAGCGCGGTCATATCTACTGGTAAATGTAGGAACTAAAGTGATTGGTTGTAGATTCTTGACGCATTGCTTGAAGTGCAGCCATTTACCTTTGCGTTGGACGTGGCTGCGCTAGCTTCGCGACGCGAGTACTTGAACTTGGATAAATGGCTAGCTGACAACGTAACGAACTATAAAGCCGAGTTTCTTCGTTCTGTCATCCACTTTTTGGAGCAAAAAATGGAAAGTGAAATAGCAACTAGACTGTCTGATCCAGCAGTCGAGAATCGTACAATGTCTCTTAATCCCAATACCATCACCATCATCCTACGCTTCCTCCGCATCAAGTTGGTATTATCATATGCCTCCAAGAAATATCTTTTCTGACAATACTTTGATTAGCTCTCCCTTGTTAGATCCAAATGACGTTGAAGCATGCATCGAAGTCCGCAACACATGCCTTCAGGTTCACCCTCGCCTTATGATATTGACGCCCAGTTCCGATATAGAGTCTGGCCTGACCGTTGTTCAGTACTCCAACGAAATTGAATCGGAGGTAGACGGTATCTACAAGCAAATGTATGACGAGAACACCACGATCGACGAAGTCATTGATATGCTTCAACGCTACAAGAGTTCTAGTAATCCTCGCGATCACGAAGTCTTCTCCTGCATGATCCATTTCCTTTTCGACGAATACAAATTCTTCCAGTCATACTACCCACCTCGTGAACTGGCTATGACTGGATACCTCTTTGGCTCACTCATCAGGCATTCCCTCATAGAATATATCCCTCTCGGTATTGCTCTGCGTTACATTATTGACGCTCTCAAATGCCCTCCCGATACCAACCTCTTCAAGTTTGGCATGCAAGCTTTAAGCCGCTTTGAATGTCGCCTTGCCGAATGGCACCCACTGTGCGAAGCTCTAATCAGAATACCCGACCTCCTCGAAGCCCGTCCCGACCTCTTATCTACCATCCAGCGTGCTCTAAATTCCCCTGGAGTCTCTGGTGATAATCTCTCTGATGCCCACCTAGGCTCTTCCAACCTATCTTTCGAGCCTGTGACACCTTTCGCGGCGATCCAGCCAGATGAGATAACTGAAACTCTAGAAGTACCTCCCGAGGAGTTGTCTGATCGCATTCTCTTCATCGTCAACAATTTGGCTCCCAACAATTTTGACTCCAAAGTTGAGGAGATGCGAGAACAATTCGCTGACCAGTATTCGCGGTGGTTTGCTAATTATCTCGTCGACCAACGTATAAGCACAGAACCCAACAATCTCCCACTTTATCTGCGTTTTCTTGACTCCTTGGACCGGCAACTGTTGCTGAAACTCATTATTCAAGAAACCTTTGTAAAGGCGGCTGCACTTCTCAACTCCGATAGAAGCATATCAGGGCCGTCAGACCGCGGTGCGCTGAAAACCGTTGGAACCTGGCTTGGAACAATAACTCTCGCCCGCGACCAGCCTATCAAGCACAAAAATCTATCCTTCAAAGATCTCCTCATTGAAGGTTATGACAGCGGCAGGCTCGTCGTTGCCATTCCATTTGTCTGTAAAACTCTCGAACCATGTGTCAAGTCCAAAGTCTTCAAGCCTCCTAACCCTTGGCTGATGGCCGTTATCAGCCTTCTTGCGGAGCTCTATCATTTTGCGGAACTTAAGTTGAACCTCAAGTTTGATATTGAAATTCTTTGCAAAAGCCTCGACCTTGACCTCAGCACGGTTGAGCCCACTACCATCTTGCGCAATCGCCCTTTAGAATCTATGACTGGTCTCGCTCTCCCCGACTATCCCGAAGACATTGGCCTACTACCCATCGGCGGGGAAAATCCTGCAGGACAAGTCTCAGATTCTCAAGTGTTGGTGTTGGGTGGGCAGAGCAATGCCGAGGCACATCGTGCCCTTGGGGCTCATATCGAAGCTATTCTAGTCAGCTTGGTTCATCAGGTTCATATCAGTAACCAGCTTGCTCCCATCAACGTCAACCCCACCTTCAAGCGCGCTGTGCAGCAGGCTGTGGATCGTGCTGTTCGAGAGGTACATAATATGTTATAATACTACCTGAATGAGCTCTGATAAATTTCATTTTAGATTATTCTCCCGGTTGTTGAGCGTTCCGTGACAATAGCGGGCATCTCGACTCGTGAGTTGGTTGCAAAGGATTTCGCGACAGAGCCCAATGAAGAGAGACTCCGTCGAGCTGGCCATCTGATGGCTCAGAAGTTGGCTGGAAGTCTTGCTCTTGTTACATGTAAGGAGCCATTGAAGAGCAATCTTGCAACACATTTGCGCCAATATTTGATTGACCACGGCTTCAATGAGGTTCGTCGAACATTTTCGTGCTGCCTTCTTTCTTAACCCTCCCATAGCAAATAGTATCTGAGCAAGTTGTCTCTTTATTGGTGCAAGACAACCTCGATGCTGCTTGTGCTGCAATTGAGAAAGCTGCCATGGAACGGGCTGTTAACGATGTTGATGATGGCTTTAGTACATCTTACGAGGTCCGGAGGCGTCATCGTGAGGTACGTGTCTACATGACATGCCAGAGATTTTGTTCTTAATTCATTCTATCGTAGCTTCATAGCACCCAACCATTCTGGGATCCATCTGTTCCTCTTTCGAACTTTACGGCCGCGTTGCCCGATCCTTTGCGCATCAAGCCTAGTGGGGTACAAGCGCATCAGCTCGTTGTATACCAAGATTTCGGTAAATTCCTCTACACATACATCTATTTTAACGCTAACATACTGCAGCGGAGGGAGATGCCCAGCGGCGGATTGATAGTCGACCAGGGTCTGTCACATCTATTCACGCTACCGTCCCTGGGTACGCACAGTCCCCCGCCATGGAACATGAATTCAATCAGAGATTGCACACCCATCAAGAGGCGATGGAACGTTTTGCAGTACGTTCTCACTTTTGTAATTTCTACAAAGGCATTAATAGCTCCTTTGGAAGATTCTGACTCGGGACCTGGAGGCGGTCATGCTCCAGTACCCAAGCCAGTCGCTGGGAAGTCTCGCTGCTAACCATGATATCCGCCACCTTGTTCGCCAGATTATATTGCTGGCCGATGAAGCTGCTGATAGAGAACGCACCCCATTGATGATGTCGCAAAAGATTGTTCAGCTTTTGTACAAGACGAATTCTCATCTTGGTCGCGAAGTGTATGTTGCTCTACTAGATCAATTGTGCCGTTCATTCGAAGACGTCGCCAAAGAAGCAATCACATGGTTGCTTTATGCCGAAGATGAGGTTTGTCTCGCTGCTTATACAAATGATGTCATGTTCTTATAACGTGTAGCGCAAGTTCAATGTGCCCGTTACCGTTACATTGTTGCGAAGTGGTCTCATCAACACAACTCTCCAAGATCAGCAACTTGCCAAATTGTTATATGAAGATCCTCGTCCAATCCTGCTCAGCTTTGCAGCCAATCTCATCCGAGAGTGTCTTTCGTCTGACCCACCAGTCGCGACGCAAAACCAGTTCGCCTATTCGATCGAAATATTTGGTCGCCTTTCTGTTGCAGGAAAGGCGAACGAAGAGTACGTTTATTAACATTGTATTGCAACAATTGCTTACTGACTGCTCTTGATAGCGTCAACCGACTACTTGATGATTTGCGCGGAGTCAGACGGACGTCACTCGCTTCCCCTGCTGATACCGCATTCGCTGTGGCCAAACCAGACGATGCCATGCGCGAAAGATTATTCATTTGCTTCCAGCAGTGGATCAACATCTTCCAGCGATCGGCTTCTCCAGAGAAGAGTTTTGTTCCTTTCATCACACAGCTCACCAAGCAAGGGATCTTGAAGGCTGAAGACGCTTCTTCCTTTTTCTTCCGCGTTTGCACAGAGACTAGCGTAAACCATTTCAACAAATGCGTTGAAACTGGCGAGTATGACTACGCGTTTCAAGCTGTGGATGCCATGTCTAGACTCATTGTCTACATCATCAAGTATCATGGTGATGCTTCCGGGGTCAACAATGATCAGGCGAAGGTTCATTATTTCAAGAAGATCCTCTCCATTTTTGTCCTTGTCCTTTCTAGCCAGCATGAAGCTCAAGCCACATTCTCGCAAAAGCCGTTCTTCCGCTTTTTCTCGAGTCTAGTCAACGATTTGCACAGCATTGAAAGCCATCTCGGACCTGTGTACTTCCAGTTGCTTATTGTAATCAGGTATGCCAATCTTATATTTCCTTCAATCATCTATTCTAATGCAGGGCCACTTCTGTTAGTGATACTTACAGTTCATTGCAACCGATTTATTTCCCTGGCTTTGCCTTCTCGTGGATGTGCCTAATCTCCCATAGGCTATTCATGCCAAAGCTGTTGATGTCAGAAAATCGCGAGGTTTGCTGCCATTCATTCTAGCATCCCCCAATCGCTTACTTATTATATGTAGGGATGGGACGCATTCCACAAACTGTTATTGTCCCTTTTCAACTTCTTAGCACCTTTCCTGAAAGACGGAGATCTTCAAGTGGCAGCCAGAGATCTTTATCGGGGTGCTTTGAGGCTGCTTCTCGTTCTCATTCATGATTTCCCGGAGTTCCTCAGTGAATACTATTTCACCCTTTGCGATGTCATCCCACCTCGTTGTATCCAATTCCGCAACATCGTCCTCAGTGCCTTCCCTCCAGCCATCATTCTCCCAGACCCTAATCTCCGTAACATCAAATTCGACACCATCCCCGAAATGGGGCCAATCCCACCCATTCTTTCCGATTTTACTTCAGGCCTCAAAAATGGTGATCTACGCGTTTATCTGGACCAATACCTCTTGAATCGAGGCGCGCCGTCTTTCCTCCCATCACTAAAGGATCGCCTCAGAGTGAAGGCTGATGACGATTCTGAGTCCTACAACTTGTCATTGATCAACTCACTCGTAATGTATATCGGCGTGTCTTCAGTGGCTCAAGCAAAGGCGAGAAGTGGCTCTGCGCTATTCACGCCAAGTGATCCGGGAGTGGTCGCGCTTCAATATCTGGCCCTCAACCTTGATGTGGAAGGTCAGTGATACTTTAAATCGTTTGATCAAAATTGACATATACTATTCTTCCAGGCCAACACCATCTTCTCAGTTCCATGATCCTGCACCTCCGCTATCCCAATGCCCATACTCATTGGTTCAGTTCCTTAATACTGTATCTATTCCTGGAAGTCAGCGATGAACGCTTCCGTGAAGTCATTACCAAAGTACTTCTGGAGCGATTTATCGTTCATCGCCCACACCCGTGGGGCGCGCTGGTGACATTCATTGAGTTATTACGGAACCCAAAATACGATTTCTGGAACAAGAAATTCATTCGAATCGGACCAGAAGTAACCTTGCTGCTAGAAAGTGTAAGTACGTTTTCACTGCGCCATGAGAGCATACATTGACATGACCCCTTCCAGGTGGCACGGTCTATTTTCCAGTAGAAGCTTTGTCGTTGTAATTCTCGCTATCTTCGCACATATCTGTCATTCCTATCTGGGCTTATCACACCTGCATACTGTATTGTAACAACAATTCTGTGTTATCATTCCTTGTTCGACTTTGAAATGCATTCCCGAAGTTCAAGAACCGTGACGAGCGTCCCGTGACTGTGTGACAACCGTGGAACAGTCGCGACTTGCAGACTTGCAGTTGACCCTCATCCTACTTATGCCACGCGAGATTGTCACCGTACAACTAGGCCAATGTGGCAATCAAAGTATGCTTTTCCATGTCTTACAGTACACTTATCTCTAAAAGAAATAATCAAGTGGGATCTGTTTTCTGGCAGCGCCTTTGTGCAGAACATGGCATCAGTAAGGACGGAATCCTTGAAGAGTGGGCCACCGAAGGAGGCGATCGCAAAGACGTCTTCTTCTATCAAGCAGATGACGAACATTACATTCCTCGCGCGCTACTTGTTGATCTTGAACCAAGGGTACGCAGACTAGATCTCACATGAGATACATTTGCTAAAAACAACACAGGTGATCAATAACATATTGACTTCTCCGTATGCAAATCTATACAATCCCGAAAATATCTTCGTCTCCAAAGACGGAGGAGGCGCAGGAAACAATTGGGCTCAGGGGTACTCAGCCGGCGAACGCATCTATGAGGAGGTTATGGAGATGATCGATCGTGAAGCGGAAGGGAGCGACTCGTTGGAGGTGCGAAGTCCTCAATACTTTATCACTGATCTCTCTTAATAGCGCCCGTAGGGATTCATGCTAATGCATTCAATAGCAGGAGGTACTGGCTCAGGTCTAGGGTCCTTTCTCCTGGAGCGATTAAATGACAAGTTCCCCAAGAAGTTGATCCAAACATACAGCGTATTTCCTAATGCACAAGAAGGAGACGTGGTCGTACAGCCTTACAATTCTATCCTGACTCTGAAGCGTCTGGTTGACCACGCTGATTCCGTTGTGGTATTGGACAATGGTGCTCTTGCAAGGATATCTGCAGACCGGCTGCATGTCCAAACACCATCATTTGATCAAACTAACCAATTGGTTTGTACTCGCTGAATTATAAGCCCTGCCATTGCTCACAGCATTGTGCCAGGTTTCCACTGTAATGGCCGCGAGTACTCAAACACTTCGCTATCCCGGCTATATGAATAATGATCTTGTCGGAATCATCGCTTCATTGATACCTACGCCTCGTTGTCATTTCTTGATGACCTCATACACTCCATTCACCAGCGATCAGATAGACAAGGTACAAGAACCTTTTTGCTCGAAACTTATTCTAAATTCACTTGCAGGCAAAACCCATAAGACGAACAACAGTGCTAGATGTAATGCGTCGTTTACTTCAACCCAAGAACCGAATGGTGTCTACAACGCCTAGCAAAACAGCTTGTTACATATCCATTCTCAACATCATTCAAGGTGACGTTGATCCCACTGATGTCTGTATCAAACTTTCTATTCCTTATCCACATTGATCAACTTGTCTTGCCAAACAGGTCCATCAATCTCTACTCCGTATCCGTGAAAGGCAGCTAGCGAATTTTATACCCTGGGGTCCTGCCTCGATACAGGTTGCTTTGACTCGAAAATCTCCATATATCACTACCAACCACAGGGTTAGTGGATTGATGCTCGCAAACCACACGAGTATTGCTTCAGTTAGTTCTTTCATTGCCTGTTATTGACAGTCCTACCCTAACACTTTGAAGTTGTTCAAGCGGATGTTGGACCAGTATGACAAGCTCAAAAAGCGCAATGCCTTTTTGGATCAATACAAGAAGGAGAAAATCTTTGAAAATGGATTGGAAGAGTTTGATGATGCAAGGTCAGCATTTCAATGATGGTCTAAGATGTTATCTAATCCGTTTTATCAGAGCAACATGCGAAGAGCTCTTGAAGGAATATAAAGCTTGCGAAAGTCCTGATTATATCACATATGTATGTATGTTCTCATTTGCATCATTTCTATGTTTGATAGCACGATTCTAGGGGACTGATGCCGAGCAGGCAGCAGCAGCAGCGCAATAATGATGAGTCGTTCAGGCAGCTGCCATAAGCCTGCTGACCACCATAGTACTACTTTTAAGAGCAGTCAATTGTTGGTGCGACGTCTTTCTTGTATTCCATAGACGATATTATCTAGCAATGTGTCAATTTTCGTACAGTAATAAGTTGGGCAATACCCTGTACACATATGTAGCCACCAAGTATACTAATTCATGGTTTGGGACAGCAGAACAATATAATAAGCCTCTGCTTTTATTTACCAGTAGTATGCACCTGGAATTATCTTGGAAATACAACTCCAAGCGGATGGAGGAAAGAGTATATAGTCAATGTTATAATGCTATCTACAGCTCTAAAAGTGGACCAAACATCTAGAGGGTACTATGTGGTAAAAGGAAAGCAAGAGACTTGAAAGAAACAAAGCAATATTCAGACTCATGTCGCTTTCCGGGATTCCAACTTCTTGCCGATGTCAGAACCTAAAGAGAGGTAAATCATTTTGTTTGTGCAACGCAAATTTTTACTAACCGCGAAGTTTGACTAGGAGCACACGCTCAAGCTTGCCGAGGATCTGAGCATTGGGGATGGCTTTGCTCGATTCGTAATCCTGGATGATTGAGGGCTTCTCGTTAATCTTCTGAGCAACGTCCTTCTGTGAGAGCTTGAGCTCGAGACGGGCGTCTTGGATGGCCTAGGTAAGATGAAATTCCGGAGTCAACACGAGGATGCAGGGATATAGGATAGACGAACTCTGCCAACGGAAGGTGCGATCTTTGCAGGAGGGGCTACTTCATTTTCGCGGTCGAGCTTTGCTATGCGTTGATGGTCGGTACCTGCATATCAAAGGTGACTGCGTAAATATCTTCAAAGTATCTTGGCAGATACAATGAAGGATCTACATACCCTGATGCGCCTTGTTTCCTCCTCCGCTGACCTTCTTGTCGGTAGCGACGACAGCGCCAGTACGGCGAGCCTAGCAGTGGATATTAAGATATGCCAATTATCCATATGTAGGTGGGGATGCTTACGGCTACGACATCAAGAGCTTAGTAGGTCTCAGACGGATATAGCGTCAAGCACATACCATTCAAGTCAGAATCTTTCTTGGTGACCTTCGCTACCTGGCGTTTGAAGCCGATAACGGTTTTGCTGTCCCAGTCGGTGTCCATTGTGTTGTAAGTGAGTTGGTGGTGGTAGTGGTAGAGGGTAGAGAGTGGTTGAGTCAGAGCACAGCTTCCAACGGCAGCGGCTGGAGTAGTTTACGTCCCCGACCTCGCGGCTTAGCAAATTATGTGACGCGTTACAGTTCCCTATAATAGATGGTGAATTATGTAATAGATATCACCAGACCCTGATTGTTGCGGGTCCCATGACGACTGGATTTGGACAAAGTGCCCATGGTCATAAATTGCTTTGCTCTGCTTTCTTTTATCCGCTTCTTTCATCCCTTCTTTCGTATACTTTCTTTTCATTGCTTCAGGCGCTAGCGCTCGGAGACGTTGAACGTCTTCTCTATTTTCGATTTCTCTCGTCAGGCTTCCTTGCAGCTCGCCCTTGTGCCTCTTTGAAAGAGCAAGATCAATCCAAGTTGTGCGTTACCCAGATTGCCATTCCAGCTTGACGTTGGTTAATAAATCCTCAGCATACTCTCTTTAAAATTCGAACACCATGGTTTCCCGGAAATTAATGGGCACTTGGGCCTTCCTTGACTTCTGCCTACTCGCTGCTGGTGCTATCGCACTTGCATTTTCCATCGTATGGCGAAGCCCAAATGTGCTTATGAACTTCGTCATATCATCTGCCGATCTTACCGGTACGTTTTCAAGTACTTAAACGCAGTTCCCAGTCTCATCTTTATCTTTGCTTGCAGCTGGCACAGTGTTAGGAGTCTCGTTACTGGCCACTTTTGTTATATCAATCGGCGCTATCATCCAGCGCAACCATGTCACCATTGGCCTCGTCATCCTTAACTATATCCTAGTTGCGGACGCCTTTGTTGTTGGTATAGTTGGCTCATTTATATGGTTCTACACTCTACGGGAACGCAACAATTTCCATCTTGTATGGGCTGAAGCAGCACCTGCCACACGTATATTCCTCCAAGACCATGTAATTATGCAATCCCTATCTTGGATAACTCTCTTTGACCATTCTATAGTTCCAATGCTGTGGCTACTTCAATGGAACCGATATAGCGGAGATCGGTGGCACTTTTTGTTCCTCGCAAGGCTTTGTGGACGGCCTCAATGCCACAGTTACCACAAACTTCTGCGTGGCCCCCGTCACTGCATTCGCTGACTATACACTCAACAACATTTTCACGTGAGTTTCCTTTCTGACTGCGCGATACCGCCTTCAACCGGACTATTAGAACTATATATGGATTCATGGCTATCGTGCTATCTCTGTTACTTGCGTCGCTCTGCGTTATAAAAAAGGTGTGTTGCAATGTTTCTCTTTCACCTGCTCACTATTCTGATATATGACTTAGAGGAACGAAGATGAGAGATTCAAGAGAATTGACGCCAAACGGGGTGGAAGAGGATTTGTGTAATCCATCACTATTTCCTCTTCAGATACCAACCCGAACATCTTTTTCATCCTGGAGATTTCTGATGTATCGCTCCTGCTTCGTCTATTTTGTTCATTCGACTACCATCTCAATACCAATTTCACGTCGTCTATCTGGATATCTCGCATCCGGGATGTAGTGGCCGATACATCGCGGGACAGTACTGTGTCGGGTGTCAGTGAACCGATGGCAAGTTGGCAACCGACTCATGAAGAAGCGGCAGCAGGCCGCAGTCTGTTTTTGTATGCGGTACTTAGATACGTAGAATGTTGTTTAACGTTGTACATAGAAACGTTAATAATACATATTATGATCGATGACTGTAATGACCTAGACAAGTCCAGACGCGCCGCCATCACTGTAATTGACCAATTCTTCGCGGCTGTATTTGGAAATCGTGTGTAGCGCTCATCGAAGCAAACCATCATGTCTTTAAACTTTTGGAAACCTGGCACAGCAGGCCCCGGTAGCAATCTCGACAGAGCTTCAGAAAAAGAAGAAAATGTTGTACCTTATGCCCTCCAAAATTCGTATCTATCCATCCAACGCCAACAGGAGCAACTACCTATATTCAAGCATCGTGCGCGATAACCCCAATTCTATGAGCTCATCTGAATTCATCAATCTTGCAGGAGAAAAGCTACTCTATTGCCTTGAAAAGTATGGCGTGATTATAGTTGTTGGACAAACTGGTTGTGGAAAGACTACTCGTAAGTCTCCACGTCTCTTTGCAGGACCCTATCGGCAATGATCATCAGAACTCCCTCAGTATCTTCTTCAGGCTGGGTGGGCTAACGATGGACGTGTCATTGCATGTACACAACCGCGGAGGATTGCTGCCACATCTGTGGCCTCTCGCGTGGCAGACGAGGTCGGGACGAAACTTGGAGACGAGGTCAGCCAGACTTATTCACCTGCTCCATACTTCGTTTAAACTCTGTTCTTGTAGGTTGGTTATACGATTCGCTTTGAGGATGTCAGCAGCAAAGAAAACACGCGTATCCTGTATATGACTGACGGTATGCTTTTTCGGGAAACCCTGGTCGATCCTCTGTTGAGCCGATACAGCGTTGTAATGGTAGGTTTTATTCTGGCGAAATCTTCATGTATCTCACTCGGTTGAAAAGGTCGACGAAGCACACGAACGCAGCGTCTACACCGATCTTTTGTTAGGCATTTTGAGAAAGTCAGATCATCGTCCTTGGCATACAATGCCACCTTCCTGACTGCGTAAAATCCCAGAATTCGAAAGAAGCGACCATCCCTTCGAATAATTGTATCCTCCGCAACATTAGATGCTACCAAGTTTCTAGATTACTTCGCCCAGGGTAGCTCTCCAGATGAATGCACTATAGTCAGCTTAGAAGGCCGCATGTATCCGGTTGAGGTTGCGTATCTCAGCGAGCCCACACCGGATTATGTTCAAAAGGCAGCTGAGGTAGTATGGAACCTCAATTTGCAGGTGGGTTTTAACATACCCCAATGTTTACATGGCCCCGCTGATTTTTTCTAGAAAGGGCCTGGCGACATCCTCGTATTCTTAACAGGTCGAGAAGATATCAACCGATGCCTCCAGGAACTTTCTGATATGCTACCTACGTTGGTCCCCTACCCTATCTCCTACCTTATTCAATAGAAGCTTTGACGCTCCCCTTAACAGGCTTCCTGCTAACGCGACGCGGTTGATACCCTTGCCTTTACATGCCGGCCTCACGACAGATGAACAGTTGAATGTTTTCCAGTCTGCTGCTCCCGGAACACGAAAAGTTATCATCTCTACTAATATAGCAGAGGTGCGTCATATTATTCGCGGGACCTACTTTTTCTGATACATTATCCGCGTCCGAAGGCTAGTGTCACCATTGACGGCGTCAAATTTGTTATTGACGGAGGGTTTGTGAAGGTATGTTGGCCCGTCATATCTTGTGCACCAATTAGTTGCTGATATTCGTCGCAGATACGCGTGTATAATCCAACAACAACCCTTGCATCGCTGACTACTGTTCCAATATCTGTGGCCTCTGCCACCCAACGGGCGGGTCGCGCAGGTCGTACGGCACCTGGAATTTGCTATAGGCTTTACCCAATGACAACCTTTAACACGCTTCCTCAGACGACCTCTCCCGAAATTACGAGGACGGATATGACTACGCCGATACTGCAACTAAAATCTCTTGGGGTCAACGATCTCATGAAGTTCGATTGGGTTTCTGCACCTCCTGCAGAAACGGTGTTGAGAGCGCTGGAAGGCTTGCATGCCGCAGGGATGATTGATGAACATGGAAAGCTGACGCCAATTGGCGAGCAAGTATCAGAATGCCCTGTCGAAGTCGGGATTGCAAGAATGGTGAGTGTTCCTATTGACTTATCGCTGAATATATTTAGAACAGAATTCCCAGCTTTTCCGTTCCAAAGACATGAAATGCGGAGAAGAAATCCTCACCATTGCTGCTATGACCTCTGTCCAGGTGAGCATCACGTCTGCGCGTATGAAGTAGTAATTGAGAATCGAACTAGGACGTCTTTGTGATACCTGATGGTGGTGCAGCAGGGGCCCTAGCAGAACTTGAACGACGTAAATTTACGGCTGAAGAAGGGGTACATATTTCAGTTCATCGTTGTCAATCCCACATTATTTATCACGACTTTCCTTTAGGATCATTTTACCTTGTTAAATGGTGAGTGCATTCCTCTTCACTGACGTACCTCATTGATAAACTGTGGACTAGCTTATAATGCATTCACAAGATACGGACGCTCGTCTGGCTGGTGCAAATCCCATGCGATGTCGTTCAGAGCCATGTCCCGCGCCGTTTCAATCCGATCGCAGCTGAAGAAATACATGCAGCGTTTCAACCTTCCCATAGAAAGCTGCGAGGGAGATTCAAAGAGGTTGGCCAGATGCCTTGTCAGTGGCTATTGGCGAAACGCGGCACGGTGGGCGCCAGATGGAACATATCGTTCTGTGAGGGGAAACATGGTAAGCTAATTCATTGCTGCACCCTTCATTCAGAGTCTTGATAGGAATAGGTTCTTCATGTTCATCCGACCTCGGTACTGTTTACGAGGAAGTCAAGAACCGGATGGGTGATTTTCCATGAAATGGAAGAAACTACGAAGACCCAGTACGTCGTCTGGATCACTAAATACTGCATGATTCTTACCTTAGTACCCTAGGATTCGGGTTCTTACAGAGATTGAACCTGAGTGGTGAGTGGAATCCTCCACTCTACGATGTAACCGGCGCTGATCACCGCTATTTTTTCTATTGCGCAGGCTGCTGGACCACGGGCACGCATATAACGAGAAACGTAAAGAACAAGAATAAAATCAGATTTGTTGCTTCACCGCACCAGAAATCAAATTCTTATGTTCGATAATTGTACAACATATGATAATTGAGACCCTACTGGCAAGAACAGCTTGTCAAGATACAATTCTGCTCATAGATACAAGGGTGATATAAAACTCTCAGAGATATATGGACTGAATTTGAGCACTGAAAGCTTTCAATTTTTTCTCTCTATTGAGATTCCGAAATTGTACAGAGCTTTTGAATGTTATTACTTGTGCAGTGTCAATCATACAGGACGTCAGGTCACCGAGGTCGTCTTCGTCCTCTGATTGCTCTTCACCCTCTTCGAGATCGGGCTGTGAAGCGCGTTCTTCTGCAGTGATAGAGGCTGATAAAGGCTGGACGTGGGGAACTCGAAAGAGGAGTGCAGCACAAATTTCAGGAATTTCGATCGTTTTACCAGATTCATGCAAATTCCAGATGCCAAAGACAAATTTCCATGTGAAGCGAAATGGTCCAAAAAGGTCTCTGTCATGCACATGTTTAAGGTGGACTATTGTTGGTTCACTCTGGAGGCCGTCTGTACATTGCATCATGACTTGATTTTCTTGTAGTAAGGAGTTTGCATCTTCGCAGGGGGATATCACCACATCTGCATTGACAAATATCAGTCGAATTTGTAGTCCAAGATGAGTTAGAATCATAGGCTTGGCCGGCGTTTGTCGGTTTCCTTGAAGATCTAGATTAGTTGCGCGACGTAGATAGCACTCCGGACTTGAAGGTAGCAAATTTGTAGAGTGAATTTGGTTCGGTATTGGCCTACCAGCCCAATTCAGGATATCCAATACATTGCGGTGAGAGTGTAAAATTTGTTCGATGAGTCGGAAGAAAGCTCGCTCTACACCTTCTCCATAAGCAATCGGGAAAGTAACGCTGAATATACCCATCAGAGAGTAGGCTCTATCTTCTCCCCTCGTTGTGGTTCGCTTGGCTGCCCATGTCATGCGCCTTGAGAAGTCACCGCTTTGTGCGCCCGGTATGAAGTGTTGCATCTCAGTGAAAGAGATACCCGTCACCTCTGCGAGTATATTGTGGATATGGGAGGGATTCACGTTCCACATGCTCCGGCTAGGCTTATCGTTCAAAATGTCGATTGGGGTGAGGGTCGTCCAAGACTTCGCATAAAATTTGAAGCGCGGAGGAGCTAGGAGCTCCTGCAGTGTCCACCCACGCGTGAACCATCGATCGTGTGGCAAATCGACCAGGGAGGTGGTGTTTGCAAGGAAAATTATGCAGATGGAGGAACCTGCGTACCAGCGATACATCGAACGAATGGATTCATCCAGCTCGGAAGTACTTTGTTTGTCGATGCAAATGGTGTCCATCCAGGCAAGAGATACGTCGTAATCCGCTGCGGAGACTCTGCAAAACTGCACAAGCTTGTCATAACCTGAGCCAGATAGATTACGCTTGAGCTTCCAGTCCTCGTAGGTCACCTCATTGTCAAGCCAAGTGTGTGAAAGGATTGCGTATTGGGCGCGCTCTTTGATAATATCGATGAGAAGGTTGCTTCGTACCGCGTACCGTGCCCAGTCCTCTTTCGCCTTTTCCGACAATATGTCTTCGGTAATGTCCTCTATGCAAGGTAGCAAATGCTGGAATATTTCCCGCCTTTCTATAAGCTTGATCTCTGGTACTTTGAGCATTCGGATCGGCATTTGATCAAAGATGTACTCGCGAAGAGCATCAGCTACTTCTTGAAGAACCATGATATTTCGATATTGAGAACTGGAATGTTAGACGGGTGTGTTCAGTACTACTATAAGTAACCATGTTCGTGTTGTGATCATAGGCATTGACACGAGGTGGTGTGATTGTGGGTATCTAGCGGTGTTAAGAAATCGTGTAAGTAGCATTTCTTCAAGGCAAGTTGACAGTTGACAGTGAGAGCAAGTTGAGAGAGCGACTCGGAGACGTTGCCGAGCCTAATTTGTGTTACATAAGCCACCGCGGAAACGCTCGCTCAATGCGTTTGGACTTGTCCTAAGCGCGGAAGATGGGAGCCAGTCAATCAAGGTCGGACGCGCCAGACGAGAAGGTTTTTCAAAATGAAACGCCCATCTCGGTGAGTCTTTCTATTTCTCGTTCCAGGTATAATTGTCCCAATGCAGATATTCTAGTTCTCTCCAAACGTCGTGAACCAACTTTCTGACCGCCAGGAAGCGACAGAAACTACGCCGGAGCGGCAGTCAATTCTGGATGGCCATATTCGCGCCCGGATACGGGACGAGCTGGAGCACCTGAGGAGGGACGAGGAGGTCGTACGTCAGGAGATTGAGCAGGCCCTCGAGAAAGAGAACCTTGACCGCGAAACGTCCATGGCGGGCAAAGCTTCGGAAGGGGACGGAACACAAGCGGGTGACGTCAGGAACAGCGCTGCGCTGCTCGGCGACCTGGAGGAGGTACGGGCGAAGATTGAGAAGTACCAGTCGAATAAGAAAATTCCCGAATACCCAGAGGTTGAACAGAGCGGCAATGCCGTCGCGGAGTGCTATAAGTGCGTGTGTCGTGTGCCCTCGCCATCGGTGCATTCATCTTCGCTTTCTTTCAGGAAAAATAAGGCCGCCGCCCTTGATTGTTGGCCTGAAGTCACTAAATTCAAGGCCTCGGTGGACCGGTTAGAGCAGGTGAATCAAGGGCTACCTCATGCGGTCACAGTTACTGATTTTATCGATCCTCTAGGCATATTTCAGGTCGTTGTGATTATTTAATTCTTGTAGACACCAAACATGGAAGCTACATGCCGTATCTTTAGAGCAAGATATGCTTCAATGCCTTCTTCGAATTGGATGAAGTCAAATTAATGGATTGCAAAGGGACCGACTTGAATGACTTCACTGCTCCATTTTGCAAACCTTTAACAAAGTGGAACGAAGCTCTATGAATGCTACCTCTTCATGAATCCAAGCAGCCACCAAATTGGAGGGTTGAACGTGAATGCCAATATGAAGACGTATGTTGTTTGGAGAATGATCCTCTCCTTCCAATTACATGTGTAAATCCATGGCTCACTGAATCTGAATGTTGTGCGTCATAAAGAGGATATTACCATTGTATAGAAAAATTCTATACAAGACCAAGTATACATGTGGTGAATAACGAGTGGTACAGATTCAAAAAAAATAATTAGCTCTCCATCGCTGACAGCTGAGCTTCATTGTATGCCTCAGCCTCAGCCATAACTTTCTCCTCGAGAAGCACGACCCGGGACTCCGATTCCTGCTTCTCCGCGGCTAGCTCCGCATACCGCATCTGCAGCATCTTTTCCCGGTGCTCGAGCTTGTCGACCTCCTCGCGCAGCGACTCAACGCGGCGCGGGCCAACCGCGCTCTCGTTCGTGCGCAGCCGCGCAAAGCTCCCGTAGTCGACCTGGCCCTTCTGCAGCTCTGCGAACGCGGCCTCGATACGCTTGGCGAGCGCCTGCGCGCGCTGCTGGTACCCGCCGAGCACAACACCGAGCTTCTTCTCGACCTTGACCGCCTTCGCGGCCTCCTTTGTCATCGCCGTGCGACTGTCCTCCAGCAGACTCGTATACCCGGCGACGCGTGCCTCGAGCGTAAGCGTCGCGGGCTCCACCCAGGACTTGGTCGCGGCGTCATAGGCGAGGCGCACACGGACGGTCGCCCACGAGAGGTCCTCGGGGACGGCCTCGGTCTTGGAGATCTTGAGAAGGCCGTCCTTGAGCTGCGCGGGCGTGGCAGACGGGAAGCCAACCATGTTCGCAAGTTCGTCGTTGATGGCGGCCTTGGCGGCGGCAAGCGTGTCGTCGTCGGGCATGTCGTACGTGGACTGCGACGCGCCAGACCGCATGGTCCCGGGGAGGGGGTGCGCGATCGCGTCGTGCTGCAGGAGTTCAACGAGCTCGTTGTCGATGAGTCGGTCAGCGTCGGTGACGTCGTCGTCCATGCTGAGGTTCTTTAGTAGCGCCGAGACATCGACGTTGGCAGGGCGCGGCAGGCCCTGCTGGACGGACTGCGAGCGGCGCGCGAGCGCCTTTCTCTCTTGCTCTTCTTGACGTCGCTTAATTGCAGCGTCTCTATCCGCGGCATCTTCCACGCTCAGGGTGGCGTCATCGTCAGCGGCATCAGCATCTTCGTCGTCGGGCACGAGAAGTTCGAAATTATTTTCGGGCTTGGGTAAGCTCATGAAGCCTGCTTTGAGCGCGCGCTTCACTGATGACTCGCGAATGCGCACGTCGCGAGGTGTCTGTCCTGGTGTTGACGAATACCCTTCTGGGTTGATGGAGAGGTTGTCGCGAAGAGGAGTGCGTAGAGGAGTGGAAGAGACGCCGCCTGGCGTTGCAGCGACATCTGAGCCCTGATCGCGTGGTGTCGCCAGAGGGTTGGGAGTGAAGCCGACCTGGTGGCGCGGCGTCGCGCTCTCGAAACCGGAACCGCCTGAGGGGCCTAGGTGCACAGGCGTGTTCTCATCGCCGAGTAGCGGCGTCTGTGTCATGGACATGTTGCGCAGATTTCGCGCTTCCATCATCACATTATCGTCTACAAGCGCATCAGGTGATGGGTGGCAAAGCATAAAGACAATGAACTTACGTTGCGGAGCCGTTCTGGGTGTTCGCGCCATTCGCGCCGCTTCCAGGCCTTCATAGTCACTGAGAAGCTTTCCACTGGCATCGCTGCCACCACCGACCAGGGCCTTGGCGTTCTCACCCGCCTGGCCAATTTTCACGATCTCTTCCAGTTCAGTCTCTCCAACCTGGGCAGTAGGAAGCATAAGCTTGCGCCTGCGACCAATGGACTCTGCTTCCTTGAGCTTCTGTATTTGTGCATCCCGAGCGGCAATGAACTTGGTTTGGTGGTTTGGGCTTTCGCCCTCCTTGCCGGCGGCATTCTTGCGTTGGCGTTTCTTGCGTTCCGCCTCTTCCTCCTCGGGTTTGCGCTTGTTCTCCAGGCGGCGAAGAGTCTGGCCCACGGGCGCGGCAGCAACGCGGGCCTGCTCTTCTGCAGTGTCGTAGAATCCGGCAGCTGCCTTTTTCTCGAAGGGTATATCGGCATTGTACTAGAAATGGTCAGTAAGAAACGCGAATTAAGAATGAGTTGGGGTGCATACATCCATGCCCTTTTTCTTGGTCTTGTGACGCATACTATATTATTGTTAATGACGGAATATGGGGCAGTATCGGTACGTACATGATACCGGCAGCCTTCAATTCACGCTTCTTCTGCAAGACAGCCAGTCTCCGGGCCTCTTCGAGTTGGCGTTCACGCGCTTTCCGCTTTGCCTTCTTACCTTGCGTGTTAGCTAAGCGGGCACGAGCTTCTGACAACATCTCCTTCTCTGAAGGGGGTGTAAGTCGACGGCTGGGGATATATAGGTGGTGACGCACCGTCCTCATCCATGTCTATGGGATCTGGCCTGGCAGGTTTTGTTTCCGGGTCAGGATCTATTTCACCAGGACGCAGACGGCGGATGTCATCTGCGCTTGGGCCGGTATCGTCAGAAGGGCCCGCCAACCCAAGCTCTTCGTTCTCCTTTGCTTCGGCCTCGTCCAGTAGCTTTTGGTAGCGTTCCAAACATTGGGTTGCGGTGCGACCAACGATGGGTGCTATGGTCCGCCACTGGGTGGGCATGAGCTTTGCAAGGTGCAGGAGCTTCTCATCTTCGGTCTGGGAGGCCGGGTGAGAAGAGCAAGGGCAGTGCGGGGGAATACGCACTTTGGACCACTCTGTTTTCTTGATGGAAGGATCGAGCCATTCGTACCAGCGTGCCTTGCACTGTTTTGGGGTCTTGCGGACGAGAAGGGAGGATATACGGGCCCTGGGGGAGAGTGAGGGGGGAGAGCGGGAGAGAGGAAGGGTGCGCACCATTGGTTCTTGCCATACTTTGCGATGGCGGCCTTGAGAACCTCGTCCTCCGTGTTCTGCGGATGGTCAGTAAGGGGGCGGCGGGGCCGGGGGCGGGCATACCTTCCAAACACCTGTGGGACGTTAGTAGACGTCAGCGGGAGAAATGTAGCGACGCGCCTCCTTTGATGATGATTCGGACCATCGTCGTCAGTGTATGAGAGCGAGCGCAGTGACAGCGTTGACGAGTCACAGTCACGTGGGCCGGTCAACGTCGGCGTTCAACGAGCAGCGGTCAAGAAGCCGGCGACGAGCAGGATGTGGGTGACGGCGAGCACGTTGCGGGCGTCGACAGCGAGCAGGACGGCGACGAGGACGGAGCAGGTGCGGCGGACTTGGCCGAGGATATGATAAAATTAATTAATGATAAGTATTAGCAGTTAGAAGATGCCGGTTTCTTTCCCTGACCACCACCTTGACCTCAACCACCACCACCACCCGCCGCCGCCGTCCCCGCCCCACCCACACATCGCCCCCGCCACTGCCGCCGCCTGATTCCGTCTCGCCTGTCCCCGAGCCCGTCGCTGCCCAGCGCTCCGGTGTCTCGAGCTCGCTTTGATCACCGTCGCCCATCGATTGAAAACCGGACCACTCACACTGCCATGGATCCGCAAATGGACACCAGTCCCGACACAAAGCACAGGTCCGTCGCCGCCCCGCTTTTCCATCGTCCCCAGCTGAATGTCTGCTGCAGTGCCAAGACCCCCGTGGTCCGCGGCGCCCGTGCCTGCACCGTCTGTCGCGCCGCAAAGGTCCCGTCTGCCCATCTATTCCAGTCTCCGCTCTTACCCCCAGCTCTAGATGAAATGCGTCGGCGCAGAAGACGGCCAGAAGCAATGCCAGCGCTGCAAGCGAGCCAACGTGGAGTACGCCACCCATCCCGTCCCTCTCCCTCTTTATTCTCATCGCCTCGATAGATGCATTTTCGAAAAGCACAGGCGCGGCCGCAAGCCAGGCTCAAAGTAACCACCTTCTGATTCTTATCGCGCCACGCATCCTCTGACCACTTTCCTGGTCCCCAGATTATCAGATGCCTCCAAAATGTTGCGTCGTCTCGAAAAGGGTCTCAATTCTGCGAAACTAAAGTCCCACTCGACCGAGGCCACTTCTCCGTACCAAGAGGACCTCCGCATATCTTCCAGCCAGGACCATTACACATCACCATCACGCTCATCAGACCAGCCATATAGCGCAACTAATTCCCACTTCGCTGCCAACGAGCCTCCTCCGCCCATGCAGCCGTCTTACCAAAGCCCTGATGGCTATCCTCCGTCCGCCAATGGCTCGCGCTCGGTCACCCTCGATGACGAAAAGGATGACTTTGAGCGGGTAGATGAACCTCTCTTCCCAGCGAAGCTCATCTCAGAGAATAAACGAAACTCGTTCTTCAGGACTATACTCAATCCAGAGTCTCTCCCTTCAGCAGCGCCTCGGAGCACCTCCTTCACTCCACCACCGAACCTTACGCCCGCTCCTGTCGGCTTGAATGATCCCATCACTGCCGGTATCGTCAACGAAAAAGAGGTCCAGGATCTGTTCGACCTCGTGTTTTTGCGTCTGAATCCATTCATCAATTTTTTTGATCCTACCCTCCACACCGTCTCTTATGTCCGTTCAAGATGCCCGTTTTTATTCACCACTCTCGTCATGGCCGGCTGCAAGTTTTTCCGGCCAGAAAAGTTCAAAGAATGCCAGAAGCTCGCCCAGGAATACGCAATCCGTGCCTTTTCGGAAGGGTGGAAGCGCGTTGAGGTTGTGCAAGCCTTTGCATGCCTGACCTATTGGAAAGATCCGACCGATAATGTGCGTCCCTTTTTCTTTTATGGTATCAAACGGTTTTAACTCCACATATAGAGAACATGGACCTACATTGGTTATGTATGCACATACTCAACTGACACGTTGCTCCTGCTTATCGGTCCCTCATTCAGGCATGCCGTATGGCTGTGGAACTGGGGCTCAACCGCTATATTGCGCACCCATCGCCTGCGGAGACCGATTTTCAGCGACTGGAGCGGCGCAACCGGGAGCGCACATACCTGGTGTTGTTTGTGCACGACCGCAGCTTGAGCATGCAAACCGGCCGGCATTGGATGCTCCCAGAAGATGATCTTATCAGGCACGCCACGGCATGGCACGAATTAAGCGGCACCACGATTCGGCCGGAGGATGTTATCATCGCTGCATTTGTCGCGCTGCGTCGAATTGCCGTATGTGCATTCACTGGCCGGGCTATTTTTGCGGATTTTGCTGACATATCATAGGCGGAGACGACGGACATCTTCAATTCTGCGAAGGCTACGCTGAACAATGCACATTCGGACATCAACTATGAGCATGTTCTCGCACATTGCAACGTCAGACTGACTTCATGGGATCAGATGTGGCGGCAGGAAATGGAAAAAGGTCCGTGTTATTTGTGGGTTCGCTGATTCATTTACTGATGCATCCGTGTAGCCCGAGGAGAGAAATTCCACTTTTCGTTCTTGTCGTTCTTCCGGCTACACGTCCGACTGTTCTTGAATAGCTTCGGCATCCAATCGTCGATGCAGCCGGTGAGTCGGTAATTGGTTTCAAACTCTAAATGTGCTGACATATGTCCGATAGCACAGTCGGCACCCCCCTAGTCTGCAGGCGCTGACGATGTGCATCACGAGCGCACTGGAGTCGCTGAACATCGTGTCGGAAGACTTTCACGGGATGAGACTGCTGGTGGGAGCTTTGCCAGCGCGCGTCTGACGTAGTGCTAACCGGCCTCCTTAAGCGCTACGGACAAGAATCAATTACGGTTATGACGGCATACTCGGCCATCTTCCTATTGAAGGCAAGTCGGAGGCTGTATGGACGTCGGTGCAATTTATTGACCGCAGTCTCAGCTTCTGCGCACGCCAAACACGGGCGAGCAGCTCGGGGCGGAGCGCGCGGACGAGATTCACAGCCTGATCAACCGCACGGCGGACTCGTACGAGGAGGCGGCGCGCTTTGCGGTGTCGACGGTGTCGATGGCGGCGTCGTACCACGCGCGGTTCCTGCGCAGTCTCGTCGAGAACGATATTTTTAAATCCCGGCGGGGCGAGCGCGAGCAGCGAGGCGACAATATGCCGATTGATCCCCGGCTGCAGGGTAAGTCGCCGCAGCGCACACAATTGCACGGGCGCGACGACGGGCTAAAAAGGGAATTAGGCGCGGCGCTGCCGGCCGCCGTGGGCGCGCAGGGGTATGGGCAGCAGCAGCAGCAGCAACAGGTGCAGCAGGTCCAGGTCCAGGTGCAGACGCAGCAACAACAGCAGCAGGTGCAGGCACCGCCGCAAGTGCAGGCGCAGGCGTTCCATTTCCCGGCGTCGCCGCACCTGCCTGCGCACCCGCAGGCGGGGGTGCGGGAGCACGAGTACGGGGGGGCGGGGGACCTGCCGACGCGCAGCCTGGGGAACGCGCCGCTGCCGCCGGGGCAGTCGTACCCGGGGGGGTACATCCCGCCGGCGCCGCACTCGTCGGAGCTGGACCAGCGGTACTGGAAGAACATGTTCATCGAGCTCGGGTTCGGGGAGAGCGACGCGCCGCTTGCGCTGCAGAACGTGGTGCTGGCGCCGCAGTACATGGACCAGCAGCAGCAGCAGCAGCGGCACGCGATGCAGGCGCACGGGATGGGGCAGATGCAGCAGTACCAGGCGATGCATGGGCCTGCGTACGGGCACTGATTTTGGATTGGATTGGGCTTGGGGATTTTTGTGTGTGTTTTCTTGAATGTACTCGTAATACTACCTTTGTAAATATGCGGCGCGTGTGTAATTTGTACTACTTTTTGGCCAAGCTGGTCACTGTCAGCGATGGCCATTTCTCGTTTGGTTGTCTGGTATTGTTTCTTCTGAGATTTAGATTTCACCATTCATGCGCAAAAATTATAGATGAGTGAGCAAGAGAATAAGATACAAAGGATATGAGAATTTTCTCCCGCAGTCAGACATCGACGCCGATGGGAAAGACGAGGACGGTGCTGGCGACGGCTGCTGCGAGGCGTGGGATGCCGGGGAGGGAGAGAAAGTCGAGGGCGCGGATGTGGTGGGGGCGCGGGCGCAGGGCGAGGGCGGTCGGGGCGGCCTGGGCGTAGGCGCAGTTGTGGACGTGGACGACGGCGCCTGCGCGCGCAGAGGTGCTCGCGATGGCGAAAAAGTCGGGGTGCGTGGGACACCACCTGCCGCGCGCCGTTAGTGCAAGTAAGTGTGCGAGAGGGGGCACGCACCGGAATATCTGGGGGCCGTCGGGGAAGGAGCGCCCTGAGAGGAGCGGGGCGCCGCCGCGCAGCTTGGCGATGTCCCAGAGCGCGAACTGCGTGCCGAAGACGCCGCCGACGCTGGGTGTGTGTTAGCACGGGCAGACGGGAAGGAGAGACGCGCATACATGTCGATGGCGTCCGCGCGCCAGTCGACGCTGGCGCCGGCGCACGGGGCGGCGCCGAGGGTGGCGGCGGCGAGGGCGGATGGTGCGACGAGCTCGACGACGCTCGAGTGGCGCAGGGCGTCGGCGTCGGCGTCGTTGGGGTCGGCGCGCCAGTCGACGAGGAAGACGCCGCCGGCGGCGTCGGCGGCGAGGAACTGGGTGCCGGTGGCGGGGTGGGCGCGCAGACTGCTGAGCGGGGCGGCGAAGGGGATGGGGTAGGCGGTGGGCTGGGGGCGGTCGGAGCGCGGGGGCGAGAGGCCGAGGTCGGGCGCCGGGGCGGGGGCGGGGAGGAGGTCCCAGACGATGAGCATGGCGTCGTCGGAGACGGTTGCGACGTAGCGGGCGGCGTCGGCGTCCCAGCCGCCGCTGTAGGCGATGTCGGTGACGGTGCCGTGGTGGCCGCTGAGGCCGCCGCCGAAGGGGAAGACGTGCGGCGGGGCGGCGGCGGAGTGCGTGAGCAGGTGCAGGCCAAAGTCGGCGCCCGCGGCGACGAGCCTGTGCGGTCAGCGGGGGCATTGTGTTAGGCGGGGGACGCACTCGATGGCCCAGGCGTCGGACGCCGCGGGCGAGACGGTGTGCGGCGACCAGGCGAGCGCGGTGATGCGCGCGCCGACGTGGAACGACGCGACGCGGCGCAGGGCCACGTCGGAGACCTGCAGGACGTCGACGGAGTGCTCGCCGGCGACGGCGAGCAGGTCGCGGGCGTCGGGGGCGGTGCAGGCGCGGAGGGCGTGGACGGGCGTCGGGTGGAGGTGCTCGAGGTCCATGGGAGAGTGCCTTTGATCAGGACCACATGCGCCGCGCCGGCCCCAGCCCCTGGCTCCTTGCTGCCCTCTCCCTCGCCTCCTTCGCCTCCTTCTTCGCCGTCGTCAAGCGCCGCGAGCAGACACACCCCGCGTCCCAGCAGCCCCGCCACGCAGACCACCCCCTCGTCCCCCCGCGCCACAAGTCGCCCCCCCAGCTCTGACATGCATCCCGCCCACGTCACCGTCATCTTCGTCCTCGGCGGCCCTGGCGCAGGCAAGGGCACCCAGTGCGCCCGCCTCGTGGCCGAGTTCGACTTTTGCCACCTCTCCGCGGGCGACCTGCTCCGCGCGGAGCAGACGCGCGAGGGCTCCGCCGACGGCGAGCTCATCCGCACCTGCATCCGCGAGGGCACCATCGTCCCCATGGAGGTCACCATCAAGCTCCTCGACACCGCCATGCGCGCCGCCATCGCCGCCCGCGACGCTGCCTCCGCCCCTGGCTGGGGCGCCGGCCGCGGCCGCTTCCTCATCGACGGCTTCCCCCGCAAGATGGACCAGGCCCTCAAGTTTGACGAGACGGTGTGTGCCTTGAAATTTTTTACATAGGGGTGCTCATCGATGCAGGTGTGCACGTCGGCGCTGGTGCTCTACTTTGCCACGACCGAAGAGGTGCTCCTTGCGCGCCTGCTCGAGCGCGGCAAGACCAGCGGCCGCGAGGACGACAACGCAGCCAGCATCACGAAGCGCTTCCGCACCTACAAGGTCAACACAATGCCCGTCATCGCACACTACGCCGCCCTTGGCAAGGTCGCAGAGGTGCGCGCGGCCGTTTTTGAAAAGTTTTTGTCTAACTCGCGCAGGTGGACAGCACGGACTCCATCGAGGCGGTGTACGGGCGCGCGCGCGCCGTCGTGGAAGATGTGTTTGCAGGTAAATATAACAAGATTTAGATACAACTAGTTAGAAAGGGCGGAAACTACATCGACTCCGGGCAAAAAATTTGAACATCCCCGCTGTCTTGGTTCGCTAACACAGTGGGTCATACTTCCCAGGCGGATTTCGAAGCGGCCCCAAGCGCCGCGCCAATCCCATACTATGCGCCCTCGCGCGGCGTCTCGCCCATTGAAGGTCGGTGGCGAGATGTCCCCTTAGGTGGGATCGATCATTGCCGTCGTGTCGCAGTTGTGATGTAGCGTTGCGTCGGCGGCGTCGCATGGCGAGTGCGCATGCAGCAAATATGGCACGAGAGACGCACCGGCACTGACAGGGTGGGACCACGCGTAACGGAGGATGTCGTCTAGGTATGCAGTGACATGCGCCCCAGACGTATCGACGGACGGGCGTGACAAACGAGCTCGTATGTTCGTGTAGGAGTTGACTCGAGTGAACTGGTCAAGAGAACATTGGGCCGGACATTCTAGTTCCCAGACTTATTGCCATGGACTTCGGCTTCAAATCCGATAACCTGAAGTCCCCGAATGGCCTCTTCCAGTATGCTCGCTGAGGAGCCGTCGGAGCTGAGGGTATTTCTGTCCTCCATGTCCTGGTAGAACTTGTCGATGCATTCCGCCGCGCCCGATAAATGGGCTACTTTGGCGCACGCAGCGTGAATAGAGAGGTAAGCGGGAGATGGGAGAGGAAATTTTACGCGATCTGGCGTCGTGAGTGTGACAATGACGTAGGTATAAGGGATGTCCTGCTTCGAGCTTATACCTGTTCTCTTCCCCCTAACGAGTATCACGATATGTGAGAGCTGTCAAAAAATCAAAGTTAAATCGACGCACCGTTGCAGTGAACCAGATTGCTAATTCGTCGAAACGACAGTGAACGTTCAGATCGTCCGGAAGGGATTGGTAACCGAAGCGCTGCATGACCGCCCACATCGACGCAGCATAGTCCCGTTTGGGTGACTGCAGGTCTATGCTCGAGTTGGGGGACTCGGCAAATATATGCGCACATTGCATTGACTCCATCTGCAAGCTGGGGTCGGAATTAAACTTGTTACCCAACTCTTTGAGATTCATCACAGATTGTGTGTCATATGCTCCTGTTATAACGCAGCGAAGACCATCGCGGATAAGGGCCTACTTACTGGGCATGAATGTCGATTCGAGGAAAGAAAGTGAAGCCTGACGTATTTTTTCGCCGTAGCATGCGACTGAGGAGCCTCCACCAAGGTAGCTTTTATAATGTCTGCCATCTTATCGAACGAAGGGCGAGTTGCGTGATTGGAGGGCGTTGGCACCGCGTCCTTGTTAGCTCGAACTAGGGCCACGTCAGATAATCCGACTCTGAATGAGGGGGTTGATGAACCTACACGCTCTGATATAATGATCATAATACATCTGCCCGACGGAAAGAAGAGCGACATCATCCTTGCACGAGACGATCTCGTAAACGACGGTGTGCAGCCCTAGGTCTTGGATATGATGTAGAAGACAACCCAATATTCGGACGTAAACCAGGTTGTTCTCAATGTTTCCCCCTGTAACCATGCCTAACAAGTCCCAGGCATATATTGTATGCGCTCACAACATTAGGGCGGTTTTGTAGTCTTTGGGGAACGTGAAGTGGCAGCGGAGGCATGGGAGTGGTTAAGACAAGTACAATGACAAGATCACGCAAAGTGACGGCGTCGTTAGGTAAACATTTAAAGCGTAGCGCGCCCGGCGCTGCGAAGCCTTATTGTATTTTTAGGTCGCCTTATCAAATGCACAAACTTTGCTGTTCCGAAAAGAATTGTATTTGGGCAAGTAAGTGGCCACAGTAAAACACAAAGTTAGTGTGAGTAATTGAAATTCCGGCTCCTCTATAGAACGAAAGAATAAAGCAAATGGTAGATAGGTGCTCTGCTAGATCAGGCGCTGCTCATAGATCATGCATATACAGCGAATTTGTGCGGAAAGGCGTCGATCGCGCAAGAGGCACTGCCTCCTGGTGGGATGCGCAAGATGGCGCCGTCCGTGCAGACAAGGTGCGCGTCGGCGTCGGCGACGTCCTAGAAAGATATGAGCCAGAAATATGTGATATAGCGATGGACGCACAGGGATCCACTCCCAGGCGCCGCAGCGCAGGTACTCGACGATCGGGGTGCCGTCGGGGTATGTGAGATCGAGGTGCGCGCCGTCGTTGTACGCCGCAGTGAGCGCAGCCCAGGTGGTAGCGGCAAAGACGTCGGGCGTGGCGCCGTCGGGGGCGCGCAACGGGCGGATGACGACGACGTCGCAGGTGCCGGGCGGGGCGTCGCGCGCGCGGGGGGTGATGCGGAAGGCGGGCTCGAGGCGGTCGACGTTCACGGTGGTGAGGAAGTAGACGAAGGGGCCGGCGAGCTCGGCGGGCCCCGGGCGGAAGGCGCGCGTGGCGGGGTCGTACAGCTCGACGGCGGTCTGCGCGGCGGCGGGGTGGAGGCGCACGCGGGCGCGGTACCATTTTGTGCTGTTCTGCTGCGCAGCGAGCTTGAACCTGCGGGGGGTGAGGGGATGGCAAGCCCGGGAGATGCGACGGACCTTTCTATGCCCGGGTGGGCGGCGCGCAGGGCCTCGGAGTCGTGCAGGATGGAGGCATGCAGCGAGGTGGAGACGACGACGGACGCGACGGAGACCTTGGCCGCGATCGTCGTCGTCGCGAGCGACAGGGGGAGCGGCGGTTTGGCGCTGACAAATGCGCGCAGGGAGAGCAGCTTGTCGTCCTGGCCGGGGAAGAGCGACGAGTAGAGCGCGTTGGCGGTGCCGCACGGGACGAGGACGAAGCTGACGGCGGCGGGCTGCGGGTGGAGCGCGTTGATGATGTCGTGCAGCGTGCCGTCGCCGGAGCCCAAGACGACGGTGAGCGGCGACTCGGACGCCAGGCGCGCGACGACGGCCTGGCCTGCGTGCTCGGCCGATGTCGTCTCGATGCGCTCGCCGTCGAGGGCGACGTTGTCGGCGAAGAAGGCGGGGGCGGACCTGTCGCCGCAGACGGGGTTGACGATGATGAGGGGCATGCGATAAGATTGACCATATAAGGGCAGCGCGCATCTGGATACGCGTCATGCTGACTTTCGCCCCTACCGTCACCTCCTCGCTCTTCCGCCTCCTCGCCTATGTCTTTCTCCAGATAGTGCGTCCTCAAATTTCTGCATTTCGCCGCTAATATTCAGCAGATTCCATCGCGTCTCATCCGCTTCGCCATCCCCGCCTTCTACGCCACCTATCTGCTCGCCACATGGCTTTTTCCTGTGCCCCCGCCGCGCGCGCCCAATGAGAAAAACAAAGGCGTTCCTGCCCGCCGCCCCAACCCGCTGGCTACGCTGCTGCTGTCGCTGCCCACGCAGTCGCGTGCCCTCACCGCCGCCAACGTGCTCATCAACACCCTCCTCTTCGCCGCCGTCCTCGACTTTGCCGCCTCGCCCTTTTTCGACACCGCCAACGACCTCGTCTTTACCCGCGTCGGCGCCGTCTATCCTGACAGCGTAAAGGTCGTCGCCCGTTACCCTGACCACTCCGCCCTTCGTGTCCTCTATCGCGAGGTTGCTACGGAGCCCTGGAAGGACGGCCCAGACCTCCATCTCACCCCAGACTCGGACTGGGCCGCTACTGCGCGCATTGACAACCTCTGGCCCAGCACGCCTTATGAATGTACGCCCCAACATTTTCCCTTTCATTGCCTACTCATAGTCTGCAGATGTCTTGGCCACTGCGAACCGCACCGTCTTACCATCTCCGGCCGCGCCGATTCCTTTCCGCACAGCGCCCGATCCGCGCCTCCACACCGCCGGCAGCTTCCGCTTCGTCGCCTCCTCCTGCACCGTCCCCAACTTTCCCTACCGCGGGCCCCACCACCGCCGCAGTATCCATGGCTTTGATCTCCTAGCCGACTACCTCGCGGCAAACGACACCGTCCCGACGGAGTTCATGCTCTTCCTGGGCGACTTTATCTACGCCGACGTGCCGTTTTACGTTGGCGACGACGAGGAGGCGTACAGGCGCCTGTATCGAAGGAACTACCAGAGCCCGAGTTACCGGCGCGTCTACGAGCGCCTGCGTGCGTCCTGCCCTCTTTGATTTTTCCCTGCCGTGTCTCATTATTTGCAGCCGTGTTCCACGCCTATGACGACCACGAGGTGCGTGCGTGCCGCGCGCCGCCTCACCCCCACTAACGCTCCATAGTTCATCGACAACTACGCCGGCAACTCCGCCGATCCGCCGCCGTTTGGCAACGGCGCAGCGGCGTACGACGTTTACGCAGGCAGCGCGAATCCCGACCCGCTCGCCCCGGGCGCGAGCTACTACGCCTTTGCCCACGGCGCTGCGGCGTTCTTCGTGCTCGACACGCGGCGCTACCGCGCGGGGCCCACGCCCGAGGGCGATGGCACGATGCTCGGTGCGGCGCAGCTCGAGGCGCTCGAGGGGTGGCTGAACGAGGTGAACGAGACCGCGGCGTTCAAGGTCGTCGTGAGCTCCGTGCCGCTCACCGAGCTCTTCACGTACGATGCGAAGATCGACACGTGGGCGGCGTACCCCGTCGAGAAGGCGCGCGTGCTGCGCGCGCTGCAAAATGTGAAGGGCGCGGTCGTGATCTCGGGCGACCGGCACCAGTTCGCGGCGGTGGAGTTTGCTCCGGGCACGGGGCGCGAGCGCGTCGTGGAGGTGTCGACGAGCCCGCTGAGCATGTTTTACATCCCCCTCGTCAGCGGGATCGAGCGCGCGACGGCGGACGCGGTGGAGGGTGTGGACGGGGCGCAGGTGCCAAGGGAGCGCGTGCTCGAGTATATCAGCAGGGGCAACGCCAAGTGGTCCGCGTTCGAGGTCGACACGCGCGATGCGGCAAGGCCGGTGATGCGCGTCGAGACGGTTATTGACGGGGTGCCGGCGTACCAGTGAGTGGGCTTCCTATCTCACTGCTTGTCTGTGTGGCTGATGGACGGCGCAGTATGGAGATAGAGGGCATGCCGCTGCGCGCGCCGGCCGCGGGGCTCGGGGCGCTCGTTAGCGTTAATGTGCGCGGGCTGTTCGATCGCGTTGGGCTTGGGCCGCGCAGGTGGTTCTAGTGTAGATTTAGAATAGATTTGTTGTATGACGGTGATGACTTGACGTGTTTGAATAATGATTTTTGTATATGTTTTCGACGTTTGTACACTCAAGATCGCATGGGTGGGTGCCCTTTCTTACTTCGAAGCAGTTCAATGTTCTCGTCAGGTGTGGACAAGACCTAGGCACAATCCTTCTGTTTCGGCGTGTATATATCTTCATGCGATTACAATTTCCAGGTAATTGTGTCCTGCATCTTAAAGAGTTTGATAGACGTGATATATTCGAATTAGCTTCGTTCGTAATTATTCGTCGTCGCTCTCGCCACCGCCGCCGCTCACGGGCTGCGAGAACCGCCGCTGCACCTCTGCGTAGTGCGCCATCTCCGCCTGGCTCACGCTCGGCACGAGCATGTCCAGTGCGCGCAGAAAGTCCGCCTCGGACACGTGCACCGCGATCTCCTCCGCCGTCGCCAGCTCCGCGAGGTAGTACTGCGGCGTCAGCGGGTGCGGGTGCGCGTACGGGCCCGGCTGCGCGTTCAGCGCCTCTGATAATAATCGCCCGCGTCAGTGGCCTGCGCACGAGCAGGGGAGGAAGGCACGCACGGATTTTCGCCTCGATGGCCTCGGCCTTGCGCGACATTGCGTTCAGCATCGCGTCGGAGCAGAGCGCGTAGAAGTCCGCGCCGGTGTAGTTGAACGGGCAGCGCTCCGCGACCGCGCGCAGGTCGAGCCCTGGGTCGAGCCGGAACTTGCGCGTCAGCGCGTCGAGGATGTTGAGCTGCGCCTCGTGCGTCTCGCTCACGCCGAGGTACAGCATGCGGTCGAACCTGCGAGGGGGGGTAAGTATCTGTGTACGCGGGAGAGTGCACGCGCGGCGCACCGTCCCGGGCGCAGGAGCGCCGAGTCGAGCAGGTCCGGGCGGTTCGTCGCGCCGATGACGAACACGTCCGCGCCGCCGCCGTCGCCGCCCGACATCCCGTCGAGCTCCGCGAGCAGCTGGCTCACGATGCGGTCCATCACGCCGCCCGAGTCGCCGTGGTTCCCGCGCTTCGGCGCGACCGAGTCGAGTTCGTCGAAGAAGATCACGCACGGCCGCGCGTCCCGCGCGCGCTGGAACACGCGCCGCACGTTCGCCTCCGACTCGCCGATGTACATGTTCAGCAGCTCCGGGCCCTTCACGGAGAAGAAGTTCAGCGCGCACGACGTCGCGACCGCCTTCGCGATCAGCGTCTTGCCCGTCCCCGGCGGCCCGTACAGCAGGATCCCCGAGCGCTTCTTCAGCCCGTCCGCGAAGAGCTCTGGGTGCTCGAGCGGCAGCTGGATCGTGTCCAGGATGTCGTGCTTCACGTGCGCCAGCCCGCCCACGTCGTCCCATGAGACCGTCGGGATCTTCGGCGCCCCGATGCTCTCCGAGTACGAGTCCCGCGCTTTGCCCAGCGCCGCCTCAAAGTCGGCGGCGCTCAGCGGGATTTGGTCGATCGGTATGCTATCCGCTCCCGTGGATCTGTCCATGTAAATTCGAAGGCTCTCAAAATGAGGAACGGGAACATACATTGCGCGTTCCACCGAGGCAGTCTTGGCCCGCGTAACCAAGTCGTACAAATCCCCTGCTAGCAAAGCTGCCGTCTGCGTGGCGACACTTTGTAGAGAGACGTCCAACGCTATTTTTTGGTCCAGGAGCAGACAATTGATAATCTCGAGCCGCTCGCCTTCGTTCGGCGCCTACACTGCATGAGCATGGGCGCAACGGAATGAAGAAAGTAGACCCACTTCAAACGTAATTTCCTGCTTGAAGCAGCTCAATAGGTTAGGAGGAACACGGGTGCTGTCGCTGGTTGTGCCGAGCACTATAACCGGATAGCCCGTCAGTCTCCAGCTGCTCTGCATATTTTCAAGAGATTCTCGGAAAACATTGACGATTGACGGCTCTGGTGCGATGATCAGCGGAAATTAGCCTTTCAGATATTAGTGCATACCTTTTCCAGGCTCGGCCGACTGCGTGGTCTGAGATAGCGCTTCAAGGTGTCTTAATACCAGTAGGCATGGTGTGCAAGACCTGGCTTGCTCCAATCGCACTTCGAGCATTGCTTCTGTTTTCACATCCGACTCTCCGATTATGTCGTAGCAATTTACCTATAAGATTATAATCGGAGTAGACTCCCGTGCGGACGCAACTTACTTCGAACAGGTGTAGTCCCAACCGTTGAGCTACCCAAGAAGCTGCAGTGAATTTTCCTATACCGCGCCCACCCTTCAAAAGAAAAGACAGCTGAAGATCATAGTCAACAGCTTGTTGTGAGAGCGCCGCGGACGTCAGAGCGAGAATTTTGGAGAACGGGCTTTGGGGGCCAAGAAGGTGTGACGAAGGCTGCGCTGTCAACTTTGCCAGGACACCCGAATCTTCTACTTTCAGTTAATGTTTCCGCAACGTGAAGGAAATATCTTACCAACTTTCATATATGATCTGACATCTGGGACTCGCGAATACTCCAGCCCTGTCTGTATCACTCGTGTAATTGAGGTGTCCACCCAGCATCCAAGCTCCCCGAGTGTTGACCCCGTGTATAGATCTTGAGGAGAAGAATTCGAGCGAGCAACTACATCGTATTCGATGTTTGTCACTTTGAAGAAAACTACTTCGTTTGGTTGAATATCGTGGTTGGGATATCTTTAATTTGATAAGACTCGAGGTGATGCGCTGCTATTAGAAGTGGACTTACCTGAAAGTCTGAACATCCTCGTCACTAGTTGCATTACCCAGCTTGACATCTTCCGACGATGTCCGAGAGAAATCCGTGTCAATGGAAATAGCGACAAGATCTCCTTGCTTCAACAACCTTTTGGTCCCCTCAAAGTATGACTTCAGAGATTCTGTGAATAATTGCTGGTATTGGCGGTTAGTAGATATTGGTGAGGCAACGCGAGCAATTGTTATGCTGCGAGCAATGGGTATAGCAGGCGCGAATGATCCGAATGGGCTTGATCGAATATGAAGGAGCGGAGGCTGCGGTGAAAACGCATCCACTTCGTCGACGAACATATTGTGTAGCAAAGTCGGGGATCCCGACACCGTGTTGCTGTAACAAATGAGTAACATCACACGACGAGTCTGTGGAACAAACGTACCCTACACCAGCAAGGCCGTCGTTTGCCACTATGCGCACAAGTCGCAAATTTGACGGTTTGGTGCTTGCTATTGCCTGGATGGCATGCCTCTCATTTAGGCTGTGTTCACAATCCGACATGTAATTACGCACCCAGTCACCACTCAAGATACCGAGTTTCCCTAGGTCCGCTGTACGTAAGTATAAAGTGCAATCATCTTCAGGAAGACCTGGAGGATCGGATAATGCTTTGGAGGTGAATCCTGAGGGCAAATGATCATAGGAATGGTTAGGTCCAGTGGATAGAGCGCCTTGATTATGAGGGAGAGGGGAAGACCCAGATGTGATGAGGACGGAACTTCCAAGAAAGTCTTCGTCAATTTCAAAGTCATCTTGTTCTGAGGCATCTTCTGCTTCGCCGTCTTCGGGCACCGATGGATCGTCCAGCAGACTTAGAAGAATAATCTCTGTTTCCCCGCGTTTTGCAAATCCTTCTAACACGGGTTCAACCATCTCGAGGCGGTATTGCAGCGCATTATCATTGTCGCTCGTAGTTAGTTCCTCAGTTGAAATGCTTAGAATATCTCCTTGCCGTAGGATCGTCCCAGCAGTGCAAAGGCTATCCTCTAGTGCTGAGCTATCACCGCATGCTTGCGTATACGCGTGATTTGAGAGCGCTGTTAGGATGACGGATGTCAGAGTAGTCGAGGATGCTACTTTCACCAAGACTTCCGGCGAAAGCGACGAAGAGAAGATGGAGGGATATGATTTAGTCCAGAGGGCTGGAATGGATATAACGTATTCGTCTATCTGGGAAGCGCATGTTATAAAACACTCCGGGAAAGAATACTTGGCGGCGCACCTCTTCGTCTTCCATTACCTGGCACATGACAGATGACTCTTCGTGAATTGCACCTAGAGCGCCAGCAGTAGCTATTGAGATGTAGCCACGAACATTCGAGGTGAGGAATCCGAGGTTGCGCCATAGAGTACGTCCGAGCAAGGCTTGGGAACTGCTTTCATTGGAAGGTATATTTCTGGTGACCCATCTTGCGCGAACAACTGGGCCCCTTTCGAAGAAGAAAGTCATGGATGGGGGAGAAGCTCGGGTATGCGCCACGGCGCTAATCAGGCGTAATTACCCGCGTTCCGCGTCGGACATCAAGTTGCCGGATTGCCGCGTGATAGTTGACATCTCTTGAGCTGCGGCCACCATCTCAATGTCCTCCTTGCCTTTGAAAGATTTAGTTGACCAGTGGGTCCAACTCGATCCGGTACATACCCTCGAAACAAACACAAAGCTGGATGATCTTAGATGAATGTAGGATCCGGAAACTCGCAACGAGATCCAGAATCTTTGGCAGCGTGAGGATTATGAAGAGCTCGAAAAGCGTCTGAGGTACTTGCAGGTCCAGCACACGCCCTAATACGCGCTCAATATCTCGTAGGACGCGCATTGAGTTCGGTACTGCTGGTTTGTGCCCTTATATGCCATTTGTCTCTATCATCACGCACTCGTGTAGGCCTCCGAGGTCGAATGGAAGCGGGTTGGTCTCGCATGAATGGTTAGCCATTAATCTCTCTACGTTGGCGGGTAATACTTATTACTATATAGATTTGATCATCATCCAGACATCCCAGGTCAATCTGAATTATACGGACTTCAGGACACGCGTCTGATCTTTGCAATCACAAAATAAGGGGCTTGCAGAATACGTGTTGCAACATGTAGAGAATGCGCAATCTCGAGGACTGGTCATCGGTCATGACCATCGACATAATTCTGAACACTGGGCAAATCTTACGACACAAACTTTTATTGCGAAAGGTATCAAGGTTTACACGCTTCGTGGCCTTAACCATACCCCAATGTGAGCTTATAATCGTGCAATGATGTTCCATTTGATGTCCATGCAATATCTGTGAAGGGTCCCCTTTAGTGTTAAAAAGTTAAAGGCAGCGTGCGGAGTTATGATTACAGGTATTCCTACTTTCTTTATATGTCATTCTAGAAGTCATATATTCTTTGATATCAAGCCAGCCATAACCCCAAGGTATGTTCAAATTTTGATTAACGCAACATCACCCGCAATTAAACTCCTCGCAGCAAGATAACGGTTACAAAGTAAGGACCAATAATTTGTTCAATGTTGATCTCAATGTAATCTCGCATCCAGGTCTATTGGGAGAACGCAGTTCAGGTAAGCAGAACGAACAGTGCACATAAGCTTCTCCCAAAGTTGTCTCAGATAATTGGCCCACACGATGCCGGTATCTCGAACGCGATCCAATTGAATCTGACACCCCAACCACTTGTTAATGTCCATTCGATTACTGATCTTGTGGCCGACCTCACTGAGAACCTGCGGCGAGATTACTTTGACTGCTTGAGAGCACTCAGCTCGACGAAGTTCGTCACATCCAAACGACGCGTATGAATTTTTTACTAAAGGCGTTGACAGAACCCTCAATCCTTACGTTCCTGTTAAATTTGTCAACACATCAATGCATGGAGTTGGAGATCCCTTCTCCAAACAAGCCTTCGAAATATTTGGATTTGCTCCATATATCCCTGTCAAAGAACAACAGGAAGCGGATCCCGAATTTCCTACTGTCAAATTTCCCAATCCCGAAGAAAAGGGTGAGTATATTCTACACTGACCATTGTCGATTGAGAACTAATCAAATTATAGGGGCACTCGTAAGTCATTTAAACTTGATATGGCAAAAATTCTGACACCCTTCATATCAGAATCTCGCAATCGAAACCGCCGACAGAGAGGGAGCTGATTATGTTTTGGCTCAAGACCCGGACGCAGACAGATTCACCGCTGCAGAGAAAGAGTATGTCGTCTTGGGTATATAACGTGGGACTGTATCATTAACCTATCAACCAGCGCAAGCGGGACATGGACGCTCTTCACTGGCGATCAGCTTGGAAGTTTGTTTGCAAGTCAGGTATTCAAGTCCTATAAGGCATCTGGGAAACCGCTCGACAAATTAGCCATGGTGGCTTCCACTGTCAGTTCCAAGATGATCGAGTCTATGGCTAGGATAGAAGGCTTCAAATTCACAGAATGTTTGACGGGTGGGTCACCTTGATATCTTGTTTTGGAGGCATAGTACAACCAACAAATCTTCTGTAGGGTTTAAATTCATCGGTAACACGGCCCTGAACTTGGTAGAGCAGGGATATGAAGTTCCGTTTGGATATGAGGAAGCAATCGGATTCATGTTCGGCACGCATATTAGAGATAAGGACGGAGTTGCAGCTACGGTGAGATAATGAATTTATTTTCCCTTTGAGAATAAGTTTCCGAGGTTCAGCTGTAGGTTTCTTTTGCTGAGCTTGTTGCCTCGCTTTGTACCGAAGGAAAGACCGTCAAGGACCATCTTCAAGAACTTCATCAAAGGTGGAGCTCTTTGATTATTGCATGATGCTCAATCTAAGTACTGTTTGAATCAGATATGGATACTTTGAGGTATCTTGTCGCATCCACTGAGCACGCTTGATACTGATGAAATGCAGACCCGCAATAGTTATTTCATTTCAAACGATCAAAAGGTCACCGACGAGATTTTTACACACATCAGACATCAAGATGTAAGCGACTTGCATGTTCCGCTCATAAATGTTGGTTTACGCCAATCATCAGCTTTCAAAGGGTGGAGATACCTACCCTACATCCTTAGGCAGCCTCAAAATTACCAGGATAGTAGATTTGACGACTGGGTATGACAGCGGAAACCCTCCTGATTATCGACCATCCCTGCCTCTTTCCTCTGGGCATATGATCCAGATCAGAGCAGGCGATGCTACCCAAGGAGCCAGTTTAGTCCTCACGTTACGGTATGTCTGACCTCTCCCTTGACTCTGCAGATGATACAAACAGTATATGTGTTGATAAATTTCTGTTCAGAACAAGTGGAACTGAGCCAAAGGTGAGATTTGGCATTGCAATGTGCCTTCTCAACCAAACCAATCAATTCTTTAGATCAAATATTACCTTGAGGGCAAAGGCGAAAATCCACAGATAGTGGGCCCGCTGCTTTCAAAGGCCGTCACAGAAATTGCAGACAACTGGATACAGTGTGCAAAGCATGGTCTGCGTATCGCCTGAAAAAGTCGGCCAGGCAATCATATTAGTAAATAAGTACGTTAATGCGGTCTTAATCTAGAGTTGGTTGGATCTTTCAGCAAGTTGATCGGCGAATACAACGTTAGAAACTGTGAACATCTCCAAAATTTGATCTGGATTGTTTGGCCTGCCCTTGTTCAGCCATATCCATTTATATCCCACATGATACGAGAGAGCAGGACCCCATCTGACTGTTAATTCATCGGCAGGATCTGACCAGCCTTTCCAATTCATGTATCGTGGTGTGCCATGCAAACAGTTGCTATAATCAAATGATTAGAAGATAGGCGGCATAGCATAGTGTTTAACGTACAAGTGAAGAAGCTTCGGAAGGACGGTGATGCCCTGTTGTGGGTAAAATATTGAGTGAACATTCCATTAAACAAGACATAATTCTTGCCTCTTGAGGAGTATCTTTAACGAAGATCTGGTGCTTTTGTTCTTCCTCCATAGAAATCAATTCATCCCCTAGTCCCGCGTGGTATGTTTGCAGTAGGCAGCTCGTAACTTCGAAATCATAGCTCAGGGGTTCAAACAGGTCAGGGTGATAGTCAACTATCGCCCACCAGTACCCTTGGTCACCGAGCCGAACATTGTCGTATCGTCCTGTGCCATCTCCTCCAGGCAAACCGTACTTTGCCACAAATGCTTCTGGGGAGAGAGCCTTAACGCCTCCCATTTCGCGGTATATGCTAGAGTCCATCAGGCGGATAGAACGCAGTTTCTCTAGATTGAGGAGCATGACACAAGAGCATATTTTGGAAGCGTAATGCCATTCCGGCGCTTGCTGGTCTGGGTGGCTGCCCATTACAATAGCGGTGGATGGCTTGAGGGTAGAGAAGATATCCCAAATCAATGTGGGGTCAGAGATGAAGAGCGCGTCAGTGTCGACGAAAATCGATTTCGTGACGTTGGATGGTAAGATCTCATGAATGAAGAGTTTCATAAGGCCAGCTGTAGGAGATATGTCAAATCATTTACGGAAGCAAATGAGATACTTGATGGCGACTTACGAAGACCAGCAGAATGATCCGTTTTAATTGCTCCTTCGCGCTCGATACGATCGAGCATGGCCTGCCATGAAGGTTTGCGAAACCAAACACGAATATGGTGTGAAGGCCGCTGGACCAAAGATAGGCGCCCTCGAAGAAGAGATTCTGCTACGTCATCGCAGATAACATGGATATCAACAGGTCCACTGCTGTACATTAGAATTGTCTAGCAAGGAGTCAAAACAAAATAAACACGGATACGAGCGTGCACACCTTGATTAATTGCGCGCCTTCTGCTGCCGAGTCTTCCGACCACATGATGAAGGAGAACACGACTGGTTGAATGGGCGGCGGGGGCATGGCGGAGGGCATTTCGGGGAGACGGGTGTCAGAAACAACCTCCTGGGGGGTGTAGATGCGGGTATGGGGTATAGCGAGGGAGTCAGCATAGGAGTAAGCCTCTCTTGCAAAGAGAAACAAGACAAGTACGCAGGTGGCCACGAAGATATACGTGAGTTTGCGCTTGCGGTTAGAGCCAAGAACGAGTGTAAGGACATCAGAGTAACGATGGCCATTGGCTGGAGAGACGGAGGGAGGCATTATTAGGAGAATAAAGGAGGGGAGACCAATAAGAGATTAAAACATTGCAGCTGTGGAGACAATTAGTGATCGGCGGCGTAGCGAACGGCCACGGTACAGCAAGCCTGAATTGGCCTTCCATCATGCGTCATGTCTCAAGACCGTAAGGATCCCCGTGCCCTCACCACCCTCCCCGAAATTCTTTCTTGTCTCTCCGCATTTCAGTCAGAAGAAGCAGACCTTTCAAATTCTTTGGCAGAGTTACTCAATGCTAGAGAACCGATTATCCTGTCGCTGAACCGCTTACAGTCCCTGACACCCCAAATCGATGAACTCCATTCAGAAGCAACCTTGCTCACAAAACGGGTATCCAATACCGCGAAAACAGCCGAGAGAGTTGGCAGCAAGGTTCGCTCGCTAGATGAGGAAATGGGACGCGTCAGAGAGGCAGGCGAACACGTCGGCCAGGTTATGGAACTCAAGGTGATTGCTCATGCATATTGTGACGTGTAGTATCGCATCTTACGCAGTGTCAGTCTTCGTTGCAAGATTTACAAGCCTCTGTTGACGCGCATGATTGGGAATCTGCAACTAGGCACTGTGCGCGAGCAATGTCTCTTCCCGTTGAAGTGGTTTCTGGTTCATTCGCGGAGATTGCAGTGGTCCGTAATAGGCCTATGAGATTGACATGTCTTCTCAATTTATGTTTCTAGCCGACTTCAGAGAATCACCTGCCCCCATCCCAGACGTTGCAGGCTTCAAGAGAAAAACTCCTTGCAGTGTTTCGTCAGAAGTTTGCCGAGGCAGCGAGCGCACGCGATTCGACTACGACAAGCCGCTTCTTCAAACTCTTCCCCTCGATTGGATGGGAAGATGAAGGCTTGGAGGCGTATGCAAATTTCGTCGTAGAACTAGTCCGAGTCAGGTCACCAGCATCTGCAAAGAGTAATATGTTCATCTACTCTCTAATGATAGAATATTTACATCATTCACTCCTTAGCTTCTTCGCCCCTCTATTATATAACAGCCTTGACATCTCTATTCGAAAGTATTGCTATGATTGTCGACCAACATCAACCGGTAGTCGAAAAATACTACGGTCCCGGCAAAATGAAGCGCGTCGTGCGTCGCCTCCTGGAAGAGAGCGATCGCGTATCCAGAAGTCTTAAGGATAGGTGGGAAGAAGACAGATCAATGCAGCGTAAAGTACGAGAAATAAGCCCTATCGTGACAAAAAGCATTGGCTAACTATATGTTCAAGTTAGCAGATGTGTTAAACAATCCACCGATCCCGTTGTTCTCTTCCAACCCCAGACGGCAGCCAACTGAAGAGACTGTGGTCGATCCCCGAGAGATCGACAAAGTTTTATCAGAGGTTGCAGCAATGATAGGTCGTTGGCACCTGTTCAAGAAATTTTTGTCCGAAGCACTGAAGGTTTTGAATTATTTCAGGTGTTTTATCTTGCTTATTGATATCGTCTACTACGACAGGAAGATACAACCGCAGGGGACACCGCCGATAATGATGCCACTCTACCTATAGCATCCCATGTAGCGTCGCCGAAAGAGACTGATATCATCGCGTCCACGGCTTCACAAACCTTGTTCGAACAACTGGTTGACATATATTATGTTCCTCTTGAAACTTGGTACACCCGCACAAGCATAGATAAGGCAAAAACAAATCACTCTCATCTTTTGTCCGTGGCTGATATTTTATGGCCTTAACCGCGCAGGCGCATAGGCTTTCGTCCCCTGACATGCTGCAGGTTCCAATTATCACCACAACGCCGGATGACGTATTTTATATTCTCAAATCCGTGACTACGCGGCTCTTAACGACGGGCTCCCTTAGTGCTGTAGAAAAAACATTGCAGCAATTTCGTGAGATCGTTGACCGCGATTACGCTGGTGTCATTAAACGAAAATCAGACGATGTATACAAGAATTACACGGCAACATCGAACGTACGACCAGACAGAGTTGAAAGAGAAAATCGCGTCACCTTCATCGTTAGTTAAATTTTTCTCTGTTGCCACCAGGATAACTAAAGCGGGACAGATACTGCTCAATGATCTAGACGTGTCTATCTCTCACCTGGAACGCCTCATCCGCGATCTTTGCGATAGCTCTCTGATCGGTCAACATTTCTCGGAGGAAGATGCTCCTATCGTCAAGGAGCAAATATCTTCGCTGTCAACTCTGACGCTACGCCTCAAGTCATCGCTCAGAGTACGCCAATCATATACTTGAAAATTTCCCAAGTCTCATTTGTTTGTTGACAGTCTGGCATCGAACAACTTTTCAACCAACTACTTCGCCCAAAATTGCGCACCTTCATTTCAGATATCTACAAAGATATTAGTTATGTGTTAGACGAAGACGGTTATACTACTGCAGACTATCAAGATCTGCCTCGCAAACGGTTCATAAAAGCGTGGGAGGGTCTAGTAGACGGATACAAGGTAATTTTCTTTTAAACATACGTTAGTGCGATGCTTCACAATTTCGCACAGGACACTTTCTCTGAAGGAAATTATCGATTGTTCATTGGACTTGCTTTGGATGTTTTACTCCGACCATGGGAGAAATTTGTGATGAATTTGAAATATACCGAGGTCGGTCTGCGTCACCTTGCGTCAAGCCGTATGCTCATGGAACACAGTTGGGAGCCGTGCGCTTCGATCGTGATTTGCGTGCAATCATAGCGTATTTGGCGTCGCAGACAACTTTCGGCGATATACGAGAGAAATTCCTGAGACTGCAGCAAATTTCGACACTGCTCAACTTGGACGGTGTACGTGTTTATCTAGACATGTGATTTTCTGTTCACTTATTTTGTACAGGATGAGGACGTGGATGAGTTTTATAATGGGTCAGGCATTTCATGGAAAATCGGGCCACACGAAGCGAGAGCCATTGCCAGTCTGAAGATCTAGCCAGCGACATAGGTCAATCCATTGAAAGTATAAGTTATAGGAATACATGCTGAAAACATTATCTCATGACCCTTCAGCCTCTTCGCAGAGCATCTAGCCTGGCCTGTAGTGCATCTTCGTCCGTCAGGTTTGCACCTTCACCACTACCTACATTGTCGCCATTGCTGGTGGAATCTACGCGGGAAGTCGGAGTAGGGCCAGACTCGCCCACGGCCACTGGTTGTTTATTGGCGAGCGGCGACGATGTTGCGGCGATACCAATGGGGGCATCAGTGAGCTGAATCAAGCATGAGTAGCGTAGCGTAGAGAGAGGATCGCGAAACATGCCTTTTGGGATAAGTCGACGCCGATTTCATCCAGAACTTCTTTCAGAATCTTGTCGCCTTCCTCTTCTTCATCCTCTTCATCGTCCATGACATCATCGATAGCGTCGGACATCATGTCCCCTTTCATATCCATCATTGAGCTCTCCCTTTCAAACTCTGTCATGATGCGCTGTATTGAAGGGAGATTAAGACCACGGCTCATGGATGCCATTGCCTGCAGTACTGTGGTTAGCACTGGACAGGTGGGAACTGAATGAAGATACTAACTCGGGTCGCTCCCCTCATAGCATCTGCCATTTGTTGGTTACTTCGCAGAGTTTGTATACGAAGACTGACAGCTTGGAGCTGAGTACGCATCTGATAAAACTTCTGCACATATCGGCGTGTCCGCACAAGATCCTTCGCCATTACTTTACATGCGTTCTTGATAAGAGCTGTATCTTAGTTTAGGTGTCCTGAGGATTCCACACGGACGCACCAGTTGACCGGCCTTTGCGCTCTTCTTGATGTCCATTATGAGTTTCTTCTCACTCTGTTCAAGTTTGGTGCGCTCGCGATCAAGCTCGCGTTGCGCCTTGGTGAGAGAGCGCTGATGCTGGCGCAGGCGCTCCGCGGGTGTGACAGTGCGGCCGAAGAGAGTTTCCTACGAGGATCGTGGATAGCGACATGAATTGAGCGGCGATAGGACTTACAATGAGATTCATGGTGGCAGGGACGAGTAAGGAGGTTTGGGCTCCGCCGCAGTGCTTCTTGGACAGTCACGCCCATGGACCTGCCCCAGATTGGCGCTCATTGTGCCTTGCCCTTTTGCAATGTCCTTGATTTTCTCCCCATAACCTGCAAATGCCAACGATCCTTCTGCACTACTCATATCCTTGCAGATCGCCACGACTGTCCGCTGCTCACCGCCAACATCGTCACCGCAGATCTCCCAAAGTCCTCTGAACAACTTCCCCATTGCGCGCATCATGCGTGTCAGAAAATTAGTCTGAAGGAGACCTGCCAGGCCTGCACAAAATCATTTTGCGTAGGGTATGCACGTTGTTCTTCTCTTCTCGCGTTCGTTAAATAATTGTGATGACAGTCACCGCCATGCCGAAATGCATGAATGTCCCTCATTAAATGCTGAAAAAGAGGAAACCCCCCCCATGATACAAAAACCTGTTGCAAAACCTAAACTAGCTAGTAAGAAGCCACCGGGGGATCCCGCTAAATATGCCCAATGGCAGAAAGTGCAGACTATGAGGATGCGCCATCGAGCCACGCCCGCTGATCCAAAGGATAAGACTGCTTCTCTACCTCCAGATCAACGTCTGCACGTTAGAATAAGCGTAGCTGAAACTGAACACATCTTTTGGTTACGAAAGGTTGGCATTTTTCTATCAACCCTGCGCCCTGACTCACTCATTCAAGACTGTTGTAACTGGTCGAGCATTGGATCTCATTGCGAAGCAGTTAAAATTAACGTATTCGGATGCACAGGTATATTGGTATTTCTACCGTATGTATCGTTAGTTAATGCTGACCCCACTTATAGCCTTTGAAATTATGTTTGGTTTCTCAAACAGAAGAGCAGCCTGACTTACTCCTCCAAAATGACCAAGTGTTGGCAAGTCAAGTCATGGATGGCTGTACTCTCACTTTGTCCCGGATAAAGCCATAAAAATGATATCTGTATATCAACAAGAATCTATTCCCAAGAAGGCGAAAGAAACCTTTGAATAAAGCACTGCAAGTAAGGCTACAATCCAACAATGCGAGGTATATTAAATACGAGAAAGAATGGTAATGAGTCGTTACTATGAAACCAAGGCAGCAAGACGTCGCAAGTGAGAGACATTAAGGTATGCGGGAACATACGTTTCCAAACCTGAGACTTCGCGAGGGAGTGGCAATTCGTATGGCCCAACTTCTTCCGTTTCCGGCGAGAGAAGCAAGTGATCATTCCTGTCGTGCGCTTGCACCCGTGAAGCGACAACACGGAGAATTTCAGGTGAAATTGGATTCTATAAGTTAGAAGATATGAGAATTCATGACCGCGGTCCCCAGATTTGCTGTACGCACTTCGTAATCAGCAACATAATAGTTCGTGCACATTCGTTGAATCTGCATGGGACTGAGCATCCAGCAAACGTCGTAAATGATTTCTATATCAGCAGGAGTGGCCTACACAAGCATCAGGTTAATGAACAATTCTTCGCAAAAGAGTAAATCATTCACCTTCTTGAGTTGCAGTAATTTAGCTGCCTGCATCAAATGTTCCAGCTGTAGAGTGCCCTCTGGCATATTATGTGACTTGCACCATTCCTCTAGCCGTGTGATGTTATACTGTATTTGCATAGCTGCACGATACGCGACTCAGTCGCAAGGCAATACCGCAAAGTGATTCACAAACCTCGTTTCCAGGATGAAAAGTTGCGGCGCATGAGAAGATCGTTGAAGCTGGCTACTCCAATGAGCTTGAGAAGCTCAGTGATAACTTGTTGCACAACCGAATCTTCCATATAATAACTCTTCAAGCTCTTCCAAACTTTGTTGAGAAGATTCAAAATGTCATCCATGCTATATGCCGGGGCACTGTTGGAGTTCAAGAGGCGATTGAACAACCTTCCAGCTCCTTCTGTGGTGGTGAATCCCGGGAGAGATTGGCTCTCAACAAGAGCCGGGATTACCATCTTCGACAGTTTCTTCTTGGTTTCAAGCATCCAAGTATGGTATATGTTGTACTCCAGGCTGTCCAGATCGTGCTTCACCACGGAGACCAGTCTTTCATAATCGGCCCAGTCAAATGGACGCACAGCATTCTCTTCGCCCGGTCCGATACCTTGCAACATGTCACTTTCGGCGACACAGATGAACGACAGCATCTCGTGGACGTTGGACAACCAATAGATCCCTGGTATAATCGCGTCTTCGCCAGTGAACGACTGGAGCTTGCGTCAGAACAGTGCTATGAATAGCTGAAGTCAAGGAGACTGACCATAACATGTGCTTGGATTGTTTGCATGACATTTGCCAAAAACCTCTCGCTCTCTTGAATCAAACCGTATTTCCACATCTCGTTGGTAACGAGACTAATCAGATTGGCAGGGAAGAGGATTTCCTTGACCGCTGAAGGATTTGTGAAACTTGGAGCAGGTATCTTCAGCCCACGAATCAGGCCGTCAAGGACATCCTCATCCAGACGTTTGACGTCTTGCATCAAGCGGATTTTCTCCTCTGCAGGATCGTCGTAGTCTCGAATATCCTGTAGGCCATTCGAACGGAAGCGCATGTAGTTTTCGTCCCCGTTGAAGGCGACAGAGACTGCGCGAGGATTAGAAGTATTGCTTCTCCTACCGGTGCTTAGAATGTCGTCGGAAGAGGTGCGATTGTCTTCACTACCGAATGTGAAAACACCGGCAGAGCTATGTCTTCTTTGGTGTCCACGATGTTGGCCCGTAGCATTCCCATTGGGTTGTCCGTTGCTTTCTGCTATCCGTAGACCTGGGGCGAACGTCGGAGAAAGGGGCGGGTCTGCACGAGATCCTCTTGTCAAGGAATTCAGTGCATTGGATCGATTCAGTTGTTCACGAAGGCTGCTGACTTCGTTTTTCAATGTCATAATCACGGAGCTATCGTCGAGGTTCCGAGCAGGGGTTGATTCGATTGTTCTTTGCTGCACTTCAAGTTGAGAGGCCTGGCGAAGAATTTCTTCTGTCAACTTCTGGATGGCTGCTTCCTTTTCGACGCCCTTTGCTATGGCATCCTCCAGCCTCTTCTCTACATCTGACTTCGAGGCGAGCAGATCGTTGCGGAGAGATAGTTCAACCTCAACTGATTGTAAATTGACCTGGAGCTGCTTGGCACGAGAGTCTGCTTCTTCATGGCGGTTGATCCATTGCTGGAGTTGTTGTTCCAATTCGGACAATTGTGATTGCAGTTTCTTCCTCTCGGCGGTACGCTCTTGAAGGGCCTGCGTGAGCTCGATCACCTTGTTTTCTAAACGATAGGATATTTCCTTGAATTTGGACACGGAGCGCGCCTCCGCTTTGAGCGCTTTCAATTGTTTTCCAGCGAGGCGACGGCGGAGACAGGATTGAATATATATGACGTGACGTACGTCAGAGCGGAACAGTCGTCGCGATATCCTGTTCAACGGTTTAGCAATTTTGGGCAGATACTATTCAGTCGAAACTTACACTCCGCGTAGGAGACTTTGCAGAAGCGTAGCAGCACGAGTGGTCCTTTCCTGACGATATTGTTGCCGAGCTTGTATTCCGCGCACACCTTAGAAAAGAGAATGAATTTACAGAAATATGAAGGATGAAGTCAACGTACGGCTTTGGAAGAGTATCACACCACGCCGGATGCCCAAGAAGTGCTTTCTTTGCAAGAATCCTCTGATAGTCTTCTGCAAGCGTACTGCGGCAACTTCCTGACGGATGCCTTCCACCAATTTTCTTGCCAAGACGCCTCTCCACCAAGTCTGAATTTTGATCGTGGCCGCCCGTAGATTCCTGTAACTTTTAACCGCCAATCTTCTCCGCACGTTCTTTTGAACGACAGTTACCATTGCGTTCAGGCGTTCGGATCGGAAAGACTCAAGAGCGGCAAGCATTCCAGCTCTGAAGAAGATTTTCGTTAGACCGTTTTGATACATATCTGGGTCTGCAATGGTTTTCGCCAGAATTGTTGAACAAAGGTGTCGCAAGTCCATTGTCTGGATCATAGGCTGCCAATCGGCAGAAGGGACTAACATGTAGTAGCTTGGACAAGTCAGATACAGTCATATCATGCTGCAGGTCACTTACCGCTCAGCGAATTCTTCGTAGGTCCATCGAGTCGGATAACCAGCACAGCTGATGCGGATAGTTTCAAGAACACCGCAAGCTCTCAGTTGACCCAATACCTGTTGAGGTTGGAACTCCCATGGGCGCTTAATTTCGTTCGGCTTGATGCAACGAATATAGTGAACATTGGTAGTACTGAGCGTCTCCATCAGAGCAATCAACGACGCCTTGAAGATTGATCCTTGGGTAGGCTTTTTCGTTGCAGCTCCAGGACGCTTTGCTAGTGAGCCACTATGAGCAGATTGCGCTACCAACGATTGCCGACCAGGGTCCGGGATGAGGGAGGAGCGCCGAGAACCACCACTTCCAGAATCGGAGAATGCAGGTGATGCCGGCGGCGGGCCATCTACACCTCTGGTAGAATTCAGGGCAGCATCTAAGACCTCTTTGAGGAAGGCGTTCTTGGTGGTCGCCAAGAGGTTCATTTGTTCGTCGGGTACGGTGTCCCTGTTCTTTTCCAAGAAACCTTCAACTTCGTACGTCACATCCAAAGCATAATGGGCTATCGTGAAAGCAGAATTTCCGAACCGTGGTTTCTTGAAGACAGTCTTGTATTCATTCTTCCCAAGAATTTGCGAATTTAACTTTTGGAGGAATGACCCGTCGGTACCGGCTGGCAATCGGGATTCTTCATCTAGGAGAGACAGTACTCCTAGTTTGCCTTCAATGACGTCGATACACGGTTGATTGTCGGAGAAATCAATGAATTTCCACTTGATTTCTTCTTTAACATATTCTTCCTGCTCCAATTTGAAGACATGCGAATTGAACTGAGGACAGGAAGTTAGTCATTGGAAAATAGCATGAAAAAACATAATGCAACCTCTTGTTGTAATTTTTCGTTTGCATAATTGATGCTGAATTGTTCGAACGAATTCTGTGATATATATAGTTAGCTAAGAGAAGCGAATGTCGAATGCAACAAACCTTCTGGAAATGTTCAAATCCATAGATGTCCAGGACGCCAATGAACATTTCTGCCCGCTCTGCAGCATCACCGTTTTCTCCAGCTAAGCTTTCGTTTACAATAGCAACTAGCCATTCGAATATACAAGCATAGACAAATTTAGCTACGCTGTCGCGGACAACAGTAGCCTGAGCAGCATTGAGAGACGTGACAATTTTCTCTGAACGTGTTTGAATTTGCTTTTTGACTGTCCACTTTTTGAACTCTGAAGAATTGACTCCGAGAAAGCGAGTAGCGAGGACGAGAGCTGGGTCATTGTCATCCATAGAAGAATCCGAGCGTAACTGAGTGATTTTTACATTCCCCAGATGCAAGAGCGCCGCCAGAAGTCTGAAAACAGCCCATTGCTTCTCAACGCTGATGCCAACAGTAGATAGGGCTTGTTGCGTTGAGCGAAATTCTTCGGCATCATCCACACCATTTATCGGGGTCGAAGAAGGGCCACCTTGCTTCAGATAGAAAAACTTGGAGATATCTGAATCCAGCCCAAGGTCTTTCCGTTCCTTGACGGGTGCTCCGGCACATAGTTGATAGAAGATGTGATAATTTCGTTCCGTGGAAGGTTGGAAAACAATACGGGAGCGTTCAAGTAGGTAGGTTCGTATGCGCGCGCCCACAATTTCTTGTTTGCCGTCGAAAAGAATCTGGTCACAATTTGTTTAATTCTCAAAAGAAATGATGACTGAGATAGCACACACTTGAATGTATTTTCCAAAGCGGGATGAATTGTCATTTCGAGTGGTCTTGGCGTTTCCAAAGGCTTCCAAAATAGGATTGGTAGCCAATATTTGACGCTCAATTTCACTCGAGTCGTCTAGAGAGAACTTGGTTTTGGGTTTATTGGTTGCATCAGGGGGATTCACAGACGCCAGATACCGCATGATGAACTTGGCCTAAACATGATGTGTTAAGATAGCGCGACAGGTATATCGGCGCATGATGAACTGACCGATTCGGTTTTTCCAGCCCCACTGGAGTGGTGTCAGTCTGTTATGATATACCGTAGTGTACCTGCGCAACATACCTCTCTCCCGAAACAATGATAGTCTGGCCCATTCCTTCCTTGCGCATCGCTGTGTACGCATCCTCCGCGATAGCGAATAGATGTGGTTCCAGTTCTCCCCTCTTTCGGCCGCTGTAAGCTTGAATGATTTCTGGGCCATATAGTGTAACACGCTGAAAAGGGTTGACCGCAATTAAGACGATGCCGCTGTAGGTGTATATGCTATGTTGTGCGTAGCGATTGCGGATGGTATGAAGGACTGTATTCCATGGTCTTCTTAGATGATTTAAACGCTTTGTGAATCTAATGTCCCGCACCTGATGGTTCGTTGAGATGAGATAGAGTAGCGAGATCGTCTGCCGTTTCTAGAAGGGGGGGGTTGCGTAGAGGTGGTAGGCCTTCTTTGCCTTCCTTGATTTCTTTTCCAGTGGTATTAATGGTAGTCTCCTAGTGGGTGACGATAAAGAAATGGATACGTAAAGAAGTGGATTGGAACCAACCTTGCCGCGTTCGTCTACAAAGACCAGCTTGATGGCGTCGTCGTTCCCTTTCGTTACAGAGAGCACCTCCGCAGATATCCAGGCATGGTCTTTATCCTCGAACCAGACTCGAGTCCCTTTGCTGTATATGTTCTCTGCCATGTTCACCGTGAAAATAGGGCAACGGCTTGGCCAGCAAGAGGTTGGAAGGAAGATTTGTTGGTCCTTGTTATTTTCAAGTTGGCGGTTGGTTGGCGGTGCTTAACCCCTGTGAATTTACTTCATCCCAACTTCATCCAGCCTGTCCGGGTCTGGTGTTAAGATCTAGCATTTCATGATGTTCAACAAATTTAGAGTGCTATTCGATCTGTAGACTGTCTAACGCATTGTAGGTAATATTCGCAGTTCTCTTTGCAGAGGCCACACATTAATGTGGTCAGGGCTGCAGTCAGCCAAAGTGAACGCGCAATGAATCACGTGTGTATTTGTCGTGGGAGATGATGAACAACAATTAAGCTGTCCTGTACTAATCTCCAAACTTGTCTGCTGAGCCGCCTTGGTCGTCGTCAACTGCTCCTGTTTCAATATCCCTTCCCTTCCCTTGTACATTCCTAATCAGACGCCGAGTCGTATACCCATCTAATATTGTCTTTATTCTTCTGTGGGCTTCAACCCTCCATCCAATTATTCGCATTGGATCTAAATCCTGGCGTGGTTCAAAGTTCACATTGTGGTCAGCTACTGCGTTTCTCGTCGCGACGCGCCTATATCATCAGCATTAAGAGCGGGGCCAACGGAACTTTCTACCTTGTGTCGCGACATCCGGAATGTCAACGCTATTTGGGCGCAAGAAGGCTCGCCCACGGCAATCTTCTGTTTCTGGTCAAGATTTAAATGAACGATCAGTCCCCTACGATAAATTGTCGACTCCCGCTCGCTCACCTGTAACTGTTGGTACATTCAGTCAGGGCCTCAAAGGAATATCAGCTCCAAACACTAATCCCGACCTCACTGCATCGGGCACCGAACTGAACATATTTACGCTGCAGCGAACGAGATTGGAACGGGAGAAAGCTTACGATCAGTACCGAGAGGGTTCAACCGCATCGACATCTTCAGCAGATTCATCGACATTATTCGAAGATTCTCTCCAGCAGACGCCAACAAAAGGTACTCAGAGTGCACGCATTCGTCGAAGCGAAGCTCCGTCAACGCGGTCTCAAGACTTTGGCCAATATTCCCCTGGTAACTTTAGCTCGGCAACAGTGCGCCCCCCCTCCGGAATTACTCTGCGGTCTGAATCGAACAGAAATTCAAAATATGCGGCCTCCCTCACCACTTCCGAACCGGGCTCACATCACTCCCATCTATCTCAGTTCTATCACCGACATCATGACACCGATACTTTCAATTTCACTCGTCCAGAGAGCGAAGACGAGATCGAAGCAATGTTCCAAAATGTCATACGCACACGAGATCTCGTAGATATGCCCAGTCTTTCCATTGAACAGAAATGGCATATGGTACACAGTGACGAGCACATAAGATGGAAAGAGGAAAGGCAACGGGAGGAGCAAAATAAAAAACAAATTGAAACGGGACAACCAGCGGCGATTATTTTGGAATCTCCAGAGTGGTATATCAAAAAATTTCTTGACAAAACGATAACAGCAAAGCAGGCGACGAGTTTACTTGTATCTCTGCGGAGTAAAGAAGTGAGGTACGTTGCATGTGTTCATGTATTACGTTCCCCTGATGTCACTTTTTTTTCGTAGCTGGTTCAAACACTTCATCAACATTAGAGGTACCTCGGTCTTGGCACAAACTCTTCAACATATCAGTCGGAAAGGCTCTGCAAGGTTGGTCTTTATCATGTGGTATGATTATGCAACTGAAAATATGCCCGTATCAGGCGTGAGGCAGATACCAACCTTGAATATGAAGTAGTCAAGTGTTTGAGAACGATTCTTAACAATCCGGCAAGCCAGATGAATCTAAATGTAATTTCTCTCAACTAATCTCACACTATTTCTCAGACTGCTGCTGATGATGCCTTAACACATCCATCCATTGTAACCCAAATTGCATCGTCACTCAATACCCCACATCTCGCTACGCGGAAAAGCCTTGTCGATTTGCTATCGTTCTTGACTTATTGGAACGAAGGACAAGCGCATCCTCTGGTTATAGTTGCGCTGGAAACGTTGAGCTTGTCCAATAACGAAAATGGTGGATGCTACGAATACTGGTTCAAATCGATGGAGCAAAGTTTATCTGGAAGAGGTAAAATGGGAAGTCTGGTGGGAGCCAGCGAAGAAGTCAAACGCACCGGAGGCGTTGACAGTTCGCTCAATGAATATGCTGTATGTTTCGTCATTATCATCCAATAGATAGCAGACAATAATGCCTACAATCTAGCTTGCGAACCTCGTCTTAATCAATGGGATCGTTGCATTTGTGGATGACTTCGATTTGCGATTACATCACCGATCCCAAATGGAATCATCAGGTTTACAACGAATCCTAGAACTTTGTGCAAATTTTGGAGTGCCCAGTATCGACAAAAAAATTAAGCAGCTTCAATCACTCTTCGACGACGACGAGAAAAATTTGCGTGAAAGGTTGGATCAAGAAATACTTCGCGATTTGACGAATCCTCAAGATGTTTTCAACGTCATATCTTCTAAAATAAAGGGCACGCGGGCGCAGAGCTATTTCTTGTCAATGATGCAACATCTACTTCTAATTCGAGAAGAGGGCCAACCCATGGTACACTACTATCAACTTCTCGATTCTATTGTAACCGATGTTGTTCTGGACAAAAAACTTGCCGGCGCCGAGCAAAGGATGGGACATTCCGTCGAAAGGATAATCGCGCAGTTCAATGAAGCGGATCGTTACCAAGTCGCCGAGGACGAAGTAGCGCAAGCGCGTGCACTTGCAGTACGACTTAAGTTGGAGAAGGAAGCCCTCGAAGAAGAAATATCTCAGGGGCAAGACGGACTCACTGGGAAACTCAAAGGCCAGATATCTAATCTTGAAGAAAAGCTATTAGTTTCTAGAGAAACGACATCTCGTTTGCATGGTCAGATGGAGAAACAAAAGGTTTCTTACGAAGATAGAATCAATCAACTCGAAGCACAAATCATGGAGTTGTTCAGAATGTTGAAAGAAGTCGGTAAAGGTGTAGAAACAATTCTCGACAATGGAGCTACTATGGATCGCAAGGCTCTTGTCGATACATTGGAACGTACATTCCAGCGCCGTAAAACTATCAGTATTCTAGAAGGGAAGGAGGGTCCGAACCGGCGAAGGCGGAGAGGATCCAAAGGTATCAATGACCCCGAAGAGGGAGAAGAGGACACCGACTCAACCCCAAGGAAAGGGAGCGCAAAGCAGGGCCAGGCGACTGGCACGTCTGGCAAAAAGCTTTTCCAGGGGCCTTCAGGCGAGAAAATATTTATAGATGAAAACGGCAGGGTCTCTCAGTTCATGGACGCTGACGATGCCGATGCTCGTGAACAAGTACAGCAGCAACTAGTGGCAGGCGTCAAACTGGTAAGAGATGCTTTTTCCATGCTACGTCTACAATTGCTGATTTGGTCGATAGTATTCACCGCAGATTGGGTCAATATCTAGTTCTCGAAGTATCCGCGGATCGCCTCATCGGAAGGAACGAGCTCCCTTGGGCGGTGATACAATCAGGCACAATAATGTATCGACGCTCAGAGCCGAAGATGATTTCTCCAATGATTCGGGGAGTCGTGCAGCTTCACCAGCATATGATGACGATAGTGAATTTGGGAGACCTTCACGGAATAGACAAGATAACACGCCTTTCACTTCCGTCAGTTCTGAAGGTTCCACGAACCACAAAGCTGCTGCTCCCGGAACCTTAGCCGAACAATTGGGTAAACATTTGTTGTCTCGGGGAAAACCCCTTCCGTCGCGTGAAGGAAGTCCTGCTCCTATGATTTCTACGCTTCCTGAAGAAGAGCTTTCTATCGATGGCTCTCCTCCTCCTCCTCCTCCACCACCACCACCACCACCACCGCCCCCACCGCCTCCACCGCCACCGCCACCGCCACCTAAGGGATTCAAGCCCACAGGCCGATCATCCTTGGGCGCGCCTCCTCCTCCTCCTCCTCCTCCTCCTCCTCCCCCGCCTGGCATGAAAGGCATGATTCCCACGGCCATGTCGGGAGCCCCCCCTCCACCAGCGCCGCCCACCCCAGGTTCTACTCATAGTTCTGCTCGAACATCTCTTCTTGGTATCAGCAACTTCCACAATCTTCGTAAGGAGATGGCTATCACTCCTAGCACGAAAATGAAACAACTTCAGTGGGATAAACTTCCCCAGCAACAGGTTGGAAAAACGTTATGGAATGAAGATGAGCCACAGAAAGAGCAAGTCATGCTGGAAAAACTACAAATGGATGGTGTATGGATGGAAATGGAAGAAGACTTTAAAGCTAAACAGCTTGTCATTAACTTGATAGGTAGCGTCAATCAACTGGACTTACGGGAAATTTGTTAACTCGGACTAAAATAGCCAGGCAAAAACGCGCAGAGCTTCGGAGCGTACTCGATCCTCAAACCAAGAAACGCGTCGGTAAGACTCATTTCACGTATTGCATGTGTTCGGATGCTTACGCGAAATGCTAGAAATTCTCATCCAGCTTATCAGAAAACTTGAGCCTGAGGAGATTGCTCGCAGAATTCAACAGTTTGATCTGGAAATGTGCTCCCAGGTTTTCTTGAGCGAACTCAAACCGGTATTACCTTCGCCAGAACAGGTATGATTTTCTCTATTTTTCCCAGACTAAATTTTATGCATAACATTTTGGTCTAGGTTGGTAAATTGAATGTATATCGAAATGCTGATCCAGAAGAGCTTGCCGAGCTGCATCCCTCGGATCGACTCATGGTTCAACTGATCAAAATCAATAGATTGGGTCCTCGCATAGAAGGCATGTTATACAAAGTGAACTTTGATGAAACCTGGGCATTGTTAGACGAGGTTCGTTGTCATATGTTGCCGCTTGATGCCCCAGAAACTAATGATCATTCAAGGGTGCCAGAAAGTTGTCAGAGGCGGGCCGTGATCTGCTCAGTGCAAAACACTTCAAAGAGTTGTTATCCGTATGTTTGTCTTATGAATACTATCTTGGGAAAGTGTTAATCCTTCTATTTCCAGTTGATCCTTCTTATTGGCAACTACATGAACGGCACGGGTATAAAAGGTGGTGCCTTCGGTTTCCGTGTTAGCAGTATCAATAAGGTAAAGTGGTTACTGCGCGGAAATTTTATGAAATACTGACATCACCCAAGCTGGTGGATACAAAATCTGTGAACAACACCACTCTACTCCACTTCCTCGAAAGAACAGTAGCCAAAAATTTCCCAGAAATGGAGGAGTTTTTGGATGAATTGGAGAAGCCCGCTGAGGCATACAGAGGTACGTTATCGGACCAATACTCGCTCATTGATGTTGTTTGATGTCAAACCCCTTCCCGTAGTCAATCTACAAGACGTTCGAAAAGGTCTCTCAGAACTCAGAGACGGACTTGCCCGAATACACCAAGAACTTGTTGAGCATTTCGCGGACCTTGACCAGAACGACCGTTACGCGAAGCAAATGTGGGCATTTTACAATAAAGCCAATATTCAACTGGAAGATCTTGTTGACGACGTGAGAAACGCCGATTCAACATTCATTGACGCCATCAATTATTACGGAGAAGACGACAAAAATGTGTCTTCTTCAGAGTTCTATGGCATCTTCAAAACATTTGTCACATCATATAGGGTTTGTCTTTTTCCTATTTTCCATTGTCAGGCCTCCTTATCTGACACTATATCTAGAAATGTAAATCAGAGAATCAGACTGTGGCTGAGGAAAAACTGATGCTGGAGAAACGAAGACAAGCTCTGGAGGAAAGCAAAGCTAATCGGCAGAAGGAACTCGCAGCTGTTGGGGTGGATGAGACTGATGACGCATTGGAAAGGCTTATAGCAGGTCTTCGCGATGGAGACACGATTACCCGAAAAGCAGCGCGCCGCCGTCGCCCTGGGGCTGGAGAAGCCCCAACGACCAATTTTGCCATTGACTTAGGTGACTCTGGCAGTGATGCGTCGTACATCGCTCGCGACATGTTGGCGCGACTTCAGTCAGATGGCTTTGTAGCTCCACCGTCTCCCACAGCTCCCACGACACAGCGACGTCGCAGGCGAAGGACAGAAAGACTTGATGGCGAAAAGGACATTCCTACTTCTCCTTTAGCTACAGAAATTCTGGAAACAGAGCAAGCGGCTTCGGCGGCTGAAGAGTCTCCAGAAGAGAGTGTAACGGACATCTCTTCATCCGCCATCTAGTCATGCAATCGCGTTAATTATATTCTGGGTAGAGCATATCTTATCTGTACTATCAGGCATACTTTCGTATTTACCATCTCCGCATATACCTTGGCATTTGGGACCATTTCAATGTACATTAATTCTCAACTTGATTCATACAATACTTTGTTAATTCTGCGTTGATTCTTGGTTGATTCTGCGGGTAAATCGAGCTTGCCCAAAAGGTCACGGGATCAGTCTATTACTAAGTATCCAGCACTGGCTGGCCGGCTGAAGCTAAGCTTTGAAGCCTGACAGTTACACCTGCTGTCATGTCCAATACAGATCATGCAAGGAGACGTAGAGCGAGGTCGCCATCCCCAGAGTATAAATTCGACGAAGTCGACGACTCATACGAACCTTACGTACCGGTCGCGCAACGACGTCAGGCAAAACTTGCCAAATTATCTACCTTAGGGGGGAACTCTGAGAAAAGCAAGGCGAAACAACTACAAGAAGACCTGGATGAGAAGGAAGACGCCCAGAGAGAGGAGGAAAGAAGAAGAGAAAAGGCTCGAAAAGAACGCACGCTTTTATTGGAAGCACAAGAGGTTCATTTGAAGAAAACAACAGAAGGTGAGGAATTCAGCGACTTTTGCATGCGGCCATTTCATCAATATATGTACCACCAGACTCTAAGAAGACTGCAGGAGAAAAAGCACAAGAGGCTGATGCGGAAATCTTGGAAGCTATAAAGAGTCGTAGGAAACTTGCCTCGGATATGGAACTTGCGCAAGGAATACAGTATACCGAACCCCTCGAAACAAGGTATGTGACAAACCTTCAGTATTATTTCGCTTGTTAATAGAAGTTATCGATGCTAGTTGGAGGCCTCCAAGATATATTCGAGATCGGACAGCCGACCAAGACCAGAAACTTCGGGACAAATACCATATCCTTGTTGAAGGCGAAGATATCCCCCCGCCAATAGAACACTTCACTGTAAGGTCCTGGCCATCGAAATTTCACATGTGTTAACCCAAGAAGTAGGACATGAAAATACCCGAACCTATCCTCGATTACCTACGCTCGAATCGAATCGTAAACCCAACACCTATTCAATTACAGGGCATTCCTGTCGCGTAAGTCCATTGTTTGGTTGGAGAGGACTGCATAACAAATTCTGTAGATTTTCAGGACGTGATATCATCGGAATCGCATTCACGGGATCTGGAAAAACCCTTGCTTTTTGTCTGCCTTTAATCATGACGGCACTTGAAGAAGAAATGAAAATGCCATTCATTCGTGGCGAAGGACCGGTTGGAATAATCCTATGCCCTTCTCGCGAGCTGGCAACGCAGACATATGATAACGTTGTGACGTGGTGCAGTGCTCTTGCGAAAGAAGGAAAGTATCCTCAATTAAACACTGTGCTGTGTATTGGTGGCATTTCCATGAACGATCAGAGCCATGTACTCAGCAAAGGCTTGCACATAGTGGTTGCAACCCCAGGACGCCTGATAGATATGCTCGAAAAAAAAAGATTCACTTTCAACAACTGCAAATATCTTTGCATGGATGAGGCTGATAGAATGATCGATCTTGGTTTTGAAGACGACGTCAGAAATATTATGAGCTTCTTCAAGGTTAGAAATTCCTGCATTCTATCACTATTGCCCGGGAAAGTTGAATCGTCATTCACAGCACCAAAGACAGACATTGCTGTTTTCGGCGACCATGCCAAAGAAAATCCAAGATTTTGCCCGCGAGTCTCTGATAAAGCCGGTTCTCGTCAATGTGGGACGCGCAGGTGCAGCGAATCTTGATGTGCTTCAAGTTGTAGAGTACGTCAAGCAAGAAGCCAAAATGGTGTACCTTTTGGAATGTCTGCAGAAAACCCCTCCTCCAGTTATCATATTTAGTGAAAACAAAAATGAGGTTGATGGTGAGGACTCCGTGAATTATTACGTGCAGCCATAATAACCTGACTTTGCCGAAGATATACAGGAGTACCTTCTGCTCAAGGGAGTTGAAGCTGTCGCCATCCATGGATCTAAATGTGAGAATTGATTTATATTGTCGCCTCATTTTTCTGACCTCTTACGCAGCACAAGAAGAGCGCCAATATGCCATCAAATCTTTCAAGTCGGGGGCCAAGGATGTCATGGTTGCATCTGGCGTCGCCTCAAAAGGCCTCGATTTTAATGATATTCAACACGTTATCATTTTTTCCATGCCCAAAGAAATTGAAGATTACGTACATCAAATCGGACGCACGGGGAGGAGCGGGAAAACGGGAATAGCCACTACATTCGTGAACATGAACACCCCAGAGCAGACGCTCCTAGATCTGAAGTATCTCCTGAAGGAGGCGGGACAGAAGTTTGTGCATCATCTCAATCTCGGAGTACGATTTCTAACAAACATTCCGCCTAGGGTGCCGCCTTTCCTATCTACTATCGAAGATCCTCGAGCAGCGCAAGGTGGGGCTTTGACGGGATGCCCTGTGTGTGGAGGTATGATTACTACACTCCATCTATATAGTATTATTTCTCATGTCTTTTGGAAGGTCTTGGTCATGGGATCTCAAATTGTCCCAAGTTAGAAGATAGTCAGCGGAGGCAAATGGCATCTCACCGGACCAACGATGAGGGTGGAGGATATTAGTTCGATTTCTTCTATTTGCAGGGGGCGTTGTCATTACATGTGTTAGTATTTGGATTGCTGTATATTTTATCTAAGCATCAACTAAATGCGCTTTCCATCCATTCCTCGAAGTAGAATTGTTCTTTCTAGGTTCAATCCTCGTGAACTGGCTGTCTTTATATATGTGTATGTATATTATGTGTAATTGTGTTCTAAAGACCCTTCCAAGTGAAAGTTTCCTTGAGTTCGATTGAATCATATAAAGGCAAATCATCACTGCTAGTGCCAATATGAAGTCCGTACTTTCCTGCGGCTATCTTCCAGCAATTTTGTGACTCATCCCAAAATGAGAAGGCATATTTATCCAAATTGATGGTGACGTTAGTTGCCGCTCCTTTATCAACACTGTGGGCCTTTGCAAATCCTTTCAGCTGCAGTCTGGGTGTAGTGAGGCCAATATCCGGAAGGGACACATATAATTGCACGACCTCGGAGCCCATTCGATCACCGTCGTTCTGGACAGTGACGTTGATCTGCACGTATAAGGACTGAGCACTTGTCCACCGGCCACGCGAAACGGCCAAATTCGAAAGCGAGAATTTGGTATAAGATAATCCAAATCTGTGACACGTCTAATCTCAGCAAAATATGACAAAAGTAAGATCAAACACACCCGAAGGGAAAGAGTGGCGCAACCCCACGTGCTTGGTAGTGTTTGTATCCTACGAATAGATCTTCGCGGTAGCTGGAATGCAAATTAGTCGGGAAACTCAAAGCGCATACGCAGCGCGCTTACTTGATACGGCCATGTTCACTTCGATCATTCAGATAAGCGGGGATATCTTGAGCTTTCACCGGAAGTGTCAAAGGAAGCCGCCCGCTGGGGTTTACTACTCCAAGTAAGACGTCTGCTATAGCATTGCCGACCTCGTTTCCGGAATACCAGGTTTGGAGCAGTCCAGCAATATCATTGATCCATGGCATTGCAACTGCAGAACCCTTGAGAAAGATGTGAGGGACGATATTATTTCATAGAATGGAAATCAAGTACAGCTTGGATGCACACAACCGTGCGCGGATTGGCCTGAGCCAACTTAGTTATTAATTCGTCCTGACGGCCAGGCAATTGGAGTGACGGGCGATCGAAACCTTCACTCTCCCATTCAGGAGTCAACCCACCGACATATATGACGGCGTCGGCGCTTCGCGCAAGAGATACAGCCTCTTCTATAGCATTGTCGGCGTCTATCTTTTCGCAACCTCCGAGGCGCTGCATATTTGTTTCAGCGTGCGGACAGCGTAAAGATTGAGTGGACTTACCACTCCACGCATCAACGCAGGTTGAGAAAGCCTGCCTTCGCCTTTATCGTCCTCACCGTCTGGGGGAGGTGTGTTGGTATAAAGTACATATATATCGTAAGATGTCTCGGCGTCTAGATGGATCATTGCCTTCTCTTCTATGGTTCCTTGACTGGCCCAAAGTTAGTGGTGTCTAATGAAATATAACGCGCCAAATCACGCACCCATAGAAAAAGTCACCTGGTGTTTGCTTTGTCCAATTATCAATGGTAAGCTTTCCGTCAACCCAGAGTTTTGCTCGTCCTGATGAGTTTAATTTGATTATGCAAAGACATTGGAAGATGGAAAATAACGAACCAGCAACCGTCAGACCTAATTCATACAGAGCAGTGCTTGTCACCATTAGCTTTCCTTCTAGTTTGATGGACCAAGTGGTGGTCAGGCCCTCCGGCAAGAAATCGTTCAACTTCACTCTGGTATCGTTCAAGACGTATTCTTGGATCGGGACGGAAATTTCACCGTGCTCGTCGTGAGAGTAGAAGGTACAAAGCCATCCGGGCTCGCCGCGTGGCGTTTGAAGATAATTTTCCAGAGTAGGAAGGTATTTATGCGCTGCAGTGTTATTCATTCAGCCTGAACGTAGATAGCACCACATATATAAATAGACACTCACCATAACATCCGACATGATAGCGAAGGGTAGATTCACTATGAGCACCGGCCTTGATACCTTGCCACGGGGTAACAACATAGGTCGCCTTAAGTGCCGCAGATCCTCCGCCGGATATGACGCGCTCTTTCACATTTGGGCCAATTATGGCGATGTTGAGGGGTTTGTCATTGACGAGTGGAAGCACGGCGTTCCTATTTTTCAATAGCACAATGGTCTCAGCGGCCAACGCGCGGCAAAACTGCCTTCCCTCAGGTGAATCACGCGAACGCTCGACACCGTCCCCAAAGACCACTTTGGGGTTCTTGCGGGCTTGTTGCTGGACGAAGGTAAGGATGTTGGTAACGCGCTCGTCTATGGTAGAAGACAGCAATTTTTGGGCCGATAAGCAGTGTAAGACGAGAAGGGAGTTTCTCCAGCGCGGGGGACCGGGCATCTCAAGGTCGAGGCCGGCATTAATCGCGCTGTCGACGCTGTACGTTCCAAACCTAGAATCTGTTAGAATCGGACATAAATCTGGAAATGTGAAAATTTACCAATCGCTAACGATAATACCCTTGAATTTCCATTCACCGCGCAAGATATTGGTCAATAACTCCTTGTTTTCGGAGCAGTGGACACCCTTGATGCGGCCATAGCTGTGATATAGCTATGAGGGCTTGAATCCTAAATGTGCAATAGAAGCGTTACGAAGTCATGTATGCTCCTGGCTGGGCATATTTTTGTGCCAACATAAATCTAACACGACGGTAAGAATACAGGTCTGAATAGAAGGAGAGCATGTGCGTACGGATACAGATATATTTCTCGGAGGGCCCTGTTAGAAACAACAGAGTCCGCCGCCGTACGCTCGTGCTCTTGATCGTTTGCAACAAGATGCTTGATGGCTGGTACCATACAACATAAATTATATGGGGAGGCAGCCCTGAAACTAAGTACGAACTGGCAGATACTCCCTCAGACTGGAGACCGTTGACATAGGCAGCGGCCATTGTACCTGATGTGACAGACGATGAGAGAATATTTCAGACAACACAAGAGAACACCGACCAGATAAATGAGGGTCTTCGGAAAATGACTCGAAGGCTCTCCCACCAAGGGGAGTGCGTTGAATATTGCACGTAGGAGCCAGCAATATTACGGAGGACTTGGCCTTTGTTTCTTGAGCCAAGAAGACACCAACCTTCTGGATAAGCTCCGAGTCAAATGTGGAAGCGAGCGCGGTCGCACACTGCAACGCGGCGTTAGGCGAGACGGGGGAGAGAGGAAATGGGGCGCACAGGCAAGCACTGAGCAGGCGTCGAGACAAAATGCGAGGAGCCCCGTACGCCCTATCTGAGGGTCAGTGCTAGCCGGGGATTTTACTGTGCAGTGAGGTCACGTTTGGGCCGTCGCTCATGCGAATTGACGGGATGGCCAGACGGTCGATGGCGGTGGTGTTCCACCAGTTGGGGGCGCCAAGCAGAGATATTTTTTCATCTGTCTTGAGCTTGCTGACGAGGTCGGGGATGGAGGCGGTGAGGAAGGGATGGGCCATGGTTGTTGTGGGAGAGGAGAAGGGTGGGGACTTTTAAGTCTGGGGGACAGGGGCTATTTTGGAAACGCGGCGCGTCATCTGACTGCCTATTTTGGCTCCTTCCTCCATGTCCAAATCTCCCGAGGATATCCTCACAAACACTGCCCGCCCAGCAACAGATGCAACGCTCACCGTCCGCATAATAAAATCGCTCCGCTTCCGCACAGAAAAAAGTCTCGTGCTCCACAACATCGATCTCACATCCACCACCGTCGCACAGCTCAAATCGGCCGCTACTCAAGGTAAGTCCACATCGCTCCGTCGATCAGCCGCTCACAACCTCCAGCCATCGCATCTCAGCCCGGCTGGAAGCCATATCGCTCATGTGTCCTTGGTCAGTCCGCATCTTGCAAGCCTCACGCCCCATTTATCCTCTTCCAGACACCCTCAAGCTCTACACGAAGGCTCACGGCGCCAAGGTCAGTCCGCAACCCGGCCCCGGAACTTGCTTTCTGACTATTTTCAGACATCTAACCTTATCATCAATCTGGATCACGAAGAGTGGATTCTCGACAATGATGACAAAACTCTCGCTGAAGTAGGACTAGGCGAGTCCTCCTTTTCTCTGCCCCGTCTGCCCTAACATTTCGGCAGAAAATGAATCCGAAGTCAGCTTTTTCAGTCGCAAGGACTACGAAGACTTCAAACTCAACCCAGAGGTATTGACACATTGTTCCGCCAGGCAGCTCAATATACATAATATCCATCTTAGACTAGCTGGGATGTATGAATTCGAGGTATTAGATGTGTATCAATGTAGGAAGCGGGAATCTACAAGTGCTGCAAGGGTCACGATGAACAGAAATGTGTAACATCTCCGAAGAAAAAAACAGTGCTATCGTATATCTATTGGTTCGCGCATTGCACACGAGGCTCTTCCTGATCTTCGTCCATGGGATCATCGTGCATGCCACCCCGCTGCCGCGTGTCCGTTTCGTCCAGAGAAACTTCCTCGAGGATAACATTCTTGTCGAATTTCTCGAGAGGCGGGCGAGGTGGAAGAGCGCGTTCTAGCAGAGGGATAGCCGCAGCATCGATTGTATCGGGGAACTTGACACCGACTTTGACATAAAGGTCGCCGGGTTCATGGTGTCGCTGTGAGGGCATTCCCTGGCCATGTATAACCTTGAGTTCACCTGTTGCGATGCACACGTTTGAGTTGAAAACAAATTAAAAAGCGCCGTGGAGTACTGACCGTGCTTGGCTTCGCCGGGCTCGATTTTCACGATGAGGGCGCGGTCATCCAGATGCTTGATAGCGATCTGTCCTCCTGCGAGAGCGGTAAGTAGATCGACTTCAACTTCAATGATCAGGTCGTTTTCCTGGCGGCGGAATCGTTCATGCGCCTTCTCTTCAATCACAATCACAACATCCCCTGGGTCGGCGGTTGGCGATTGATCACTCTCGCCTCTGAATTGAATTGTTTGACCCCCCTTCATGCCCTTATCGATGTGGACCTCGAGGAACTTCTTTTCAGGGAGGACCTTCTTGCCTTTGCAGCCGGTACAACGGTCTTTCATGTTGATGATTTCGCCAGTTCCTGAGCATTCGTCGCAAGGGGACTGGATTTGCTGAATCATGGGTCCCATTTGGCGTAAGGTGACTTTGATACCGCGACCACTGCAAGTGTTGCACGTCCTCACGGCGCCATCTTTGCCACCCTTGCCCTTGCACTTGGTGCAGATAACGTTTCTTGTAAGAGCCAGTTTGGTCGTTTTGCCCTTGTAGAGATCCTCGAGTGTGACATGGACACGATGCACGAGGTCCTTTGTCTTGCGCGGTCCTTGAGATCGGCCTCCGCCACCGCCTCCAAAGAATCCACCACCGCCACCACCGAACAGCTGGCTGAATAGATCCTGGAGATGGATGAATGGTAGAACAGCTGTCGTCACTAGCGACACACACCTGGGGATCCATTCCACCCATTCCACCCTGCTCCGATAGTCCAGCCTCTCCTCTTGCATCGTACACGCTCCGTTTGTCAGGATCCGATAGAACTTCGTAACTGGTAATGAATGAGTTTGCACGAAAATAAGCAAAGATTGAAAGGCAATAACGCACGCATGCGTCACTTCTTTGAACAACTCTGGGTCGCCGCCCTTGTCAGGGTGCAATCGAAGAGCTCTGTTGAGTAACATCTGGGAATGAGCATTGCGAGCCAAGTGGGAATTGGAGGCGTACTTCTTGCGGTAAGCTTTCTTGAGCTCCGATTCTGACGCATTTGGGGGGACCTCCAAGAGGTCGTAGAATTTTCTGGGCAGTTTAGTATGTATAAGGGGATGGCTTTTGAAAAGCGCTCACGTTTCGCGAACCATTGTGCAGTAGGGCTGGGAGGATGGAGGATGAAATGAAGATAGCGCTGTCTATGTACGTTTTTGACTTGTTACGACAAATTTGATGATCGTTCTACAACCATCTACAACTTTCCACGATCTTTACAAATCCGGCAACCACCCAAATGGAATCATTTCCTGCTAACATCCGTGTACACGTCGAACCGCCTTTGCACTGTCACAGGGATCCCTGCCCGAGCATCTTTCAGCGCGTCGGGTTCTACACAGCACGGTTTCAGTTTCCTGTCCACTCCACCATGTCTTACGCACCAATATCTGCGTAGATGATCTCTTCGTCCTCTCCGGCTTCTTTAAGAACCCTTGCCCTGTTCAAATTGTCAGCGATAGTGTACCCAATCAGATCAATGGCACTGACATTGGATCTACCACCATAGAGTGACCCCACTGTGCATCTCTTAGTCGCAGTGTTCATGTTAGATGATAAATTATTCAAACCGCGTGGTATCCGGCCGTCAAATCTCGCGCAGGACTACACATGGCTACGAAAACTTGATTGTCCACAGCCCTAAGCGAGTTAACCTGCGAATAAACTCAGTGCGTGACAAAACGAACCTGCTACGTTGTAATAGCTCCCAATGCAGAGGCCCGGTCGTTAGATTGAAGGCCCCGGGGTATATGAGCATATGACAACCTTCCTTTGTTGAGCCACAGAAACCAAACAGAAACTCTACGCCGAAGACTACTCACCTTGACGAGCAGCTATCATTGCCATCTCAGGGAACCGTATGTCGTAGCATATTCCCAATCCGATCCTTGCAAAATCTGCTGGAGCGTTTAAACCTGCGACTGCGCAAGTGCGAGAGACATCTACCAGTGTTGAAAGCGTTAAGAGTTGTTCCTCCTGTGAGCGTCTCGCTTTCCTGAGGCTCCACTATTTAACAGCGTTTCTGAAGAGATCGTAGAATATTGACTCGCCTTAAACTTAATCTTTCCCGGAATGTCGATGTCAAAGAGGTGGACTTTGCGGTGAATAGCGACCAGGTCACCTATGTAAACGAATATGAACCCTGGTCTGATATCTCAAGACAGACGTTATGACCATCTGGATTGTAAACAGTGCAGGTGTTATAGAACTTATTGTCCGACTCAGCGTCCTGCTCCGGAATTGAACCTGGAAAGTGTAACGTCGGCCATGCTCCCTTCAAATTTGACTCAGAGAAGAATCCGTACCTCCGATTATCCACGTCCGGATTTCCTTTGCTACGGACGACAACATCTGGACACTTTCGCTCGGACTTTGCTGCACGTCGTATAGTTTGCCCGGCACATAACCGATCTTTTCTGCGTACACTGGGAAATGAGTGTGCCCATAGGGCGAATTGAAACATTCCTGAGGTCAATTAGACTAGATTACGGGCAAATTGTCCTAGAAGACAAACAGGTAGCACGATGATATCCGGTTTCTTTGTAGAATGCTTGCCTTGCGCAGCCTTGACAATCATTTCGCGCGCATGTTGCAGATTCTTCAATTTATTTGAGCCAATATTTCCGAGCTGGATTAACGCAAGTGTAAAGGCCCTCAAGGGAGGCGTGGAGATCACAGACATTGGGAAAGGTAATAAAGTAAGTACTCGTCTGCAGAGTGCTCATGCTCAAATCCCGATAAGGAAATATGCCGAATATCCCTGGCCCAGTGTTTGAACTAGGTCGGGTGTTTGAAAATCGCGACGTTTTGCTACATACCTCCACAGCCACACATTAAATAAATCTGAAAATTTCAGTGAAGGTAAGAGTAGTCTACGCGCATGGCTCGGTAAATTTTATTTTATTTGAATTTCAAATCCAAAGGCAAGAAACAGAGATTAAGTCAGAGATTAAGTGTGCGTTTTGCAATTCTTGGTGAATTGAAAGAGTGACACTTGGTTCCTTCCTTCAAAAAAAATTGAGTGAGCTCTTGAAGTAATGCAGAACAGTTTAAAAGAAGTTTTACAGGTGTCATCGGGAGAGAATGTTTGTAAAAGTGGAACTGTGACAATCGACGTAGACTTGGGCGAGAGAAATTCATTCTCCGACAGGCCATCGCCTCAGCACGCTGCCTTCGGATCTTGAAATTTGATCGCTTTCCGTGTGACCACCGTGCGACAAATGCTTCAAACACTAGGTCAGTTTTGAAAGCACTTTAAACATATCACCAATTGACAATTCTGCACTGAAAAAAATACAGGTATGTAGCCAAGACCTCCAGTTTCTATTGGTAAAAAAATTAAAGTATAATGTTGTGTTGTTGTAAAGATATGAGCCAATTGATCAAAAGGTTCAAACATTGGGCCAGTGATAGTACTTAGAGATAATGCCCAGTCATGACCAGCTCAAATGAGTTTGTTGGAATAACGCGCGCAAACGTGCAACACACGTCCGATTTGTTCGGCCGCCGTTGTGCGGCAGCGCATTCTCAGTACGGACTCTATTTCTCTGTTATTTGGAATTCTTGCCTTGCGCGCTCGTGCAATCGTTTATCTTATTTGTGCCATATGATTCTCAAACACGGATTCTTTACATACACGTATTTAGAATCCGCCGATACCATTTTGCGCACCTCAGTCGTTTGTCCCCCAAACAACTGAGGTGAGCTATCTTTACTTTACGTTCTGCCATAATGTGTACTTATGATGTCTTGTAGCATTATCTTCATATCTAGGTATTTACTACAAATTTAGTCATTTGTCCCCCAAACAACTGAGCATTATCTTCATATCTAGATTCTTACAGGTTATGGGCCCCACCCCCTGTGCTTAAAGAACTCGTATACCTGTGGAACCTCTGCATTTACACAAACTGTCAACTATGTCTTCTACTCCCAGACTTGCTTTGTGGGCCACTGCATGGCATGGCTACGAGTCTTTTTTGATGATTTTTTTGTTATTGTATCCATTTGTATGTGCAAATAATGATCTATTCTGTGCCAATGCAACTACAACAGACACAATAKCCATTATCTGGCCACACAGAATAATTTATTTAGACATCTGCATTTGATCTGCATGATTTTACAAGACTTGTACATATATTTTTGAGGCACACAATATCCTTTCATTTTATTCTTCAACTTTCTAATGTCAGACTTCAACTTTGCAACCTGACAGAATATCCCAACTTCCCAAGTACAGTGTAATACCACACCTTCACACATGATCACTTTGCACACCATCAAATTTTCCATCATTTTCTGTTTAATACTTATAATATTTGGCAGAGTCATTTGTCTATATTATATATACTAGTTTAAAATATTGACTATAGAAAGCGCTGGAGGAGTGCAAGACATTAAGGCAAAATCACTGGAATTGCATGCAATCAGTGAATCATACTCTCAATTGTTCAGTATACAAAACACTATATTGACCAGATATACATGTACTGTATGTTCTCTGAATGATTGTTTACTAAACAGAATTGGTGAAGAGCTTGAGAGTRAGCTTTACAGTTGCTTTCAATGATGCAAATAATTGTTATGGAAACAGAATTGGTAAAGAGCTTGAGTGTGAGCCTGGAAGCTGCTTTCAATGCTTGGTCAGCAAGTTGGCTTTGAGGTACACAGCCACCACTCAGGATGTCAGCTCATAAGTGACCATGCAATATTTTCCACTGTTGTTAGATTACCCAGGCCATATTGACTCACACAATAGATATGCATGTACTGTATGTACTGCAAATAATGATTGTTTGGGGAACAGAATCGGTAAAGAACTTGTGAGTGTGAGCCTTACAGCTGCTTTCAATGCTTGGTCAGCAAGTTGGCTTTGAGGTACACAGCCACTGCTCGGGATGCTAGTGTTGTTTATTCTGATTTACGGACACATTATTGGACGTTTACCTACCTCATTCCTTCAACTCACATGACAGTATTACATAACACTCCCTTCCGTAGACTACCGAGAAATCTCTCTTCTCGCTCCCTCAGTTCATCTATAACGTCGAGACTGAGGTGAGCTATATACCACTCTCGTTTACTATATTCTTTACTCACAGTACCTGTAGATATCTATCTTTACTTCTCAGGTACTTATATCAATACATTCAGTTCATCTATAACGTTGAGACTGAGATATCTATCTTTACTTCTCAGTGTCGTGCCCTCTCGGAACATCTACCACTTCAATAGGTTATGGGCCCCGGTTGTCTACCACTCTAGAGCAGAAGATCAACCCATACACCTCGCATAGCCCCACACTCATTCTCACACCTGTCAATCTATTTCCAGCATGCCTGACCCTGCCACGTCAAAGGCTATTTCGGCCTCCAACCGACTCTACGACATTCCCTCGCTCGAGAACGATGGATCTAACTTCCAAACTTGGAAGTATCGCATCTCGACAGTCCTCGATGTTCGCGGACTGGTCAATCTTGTCGATGGAACTGAAGTCATCCCCGTGCTGCCCGCCGGGATCAAGGAAGCCGAAGCGGCCGTTATCCAGGAGAAAATCCTCGACTGGGAACGGCGTGACAAGGAAGCACGAGCTCAGCTCACACTGACGCTCAAGGATGAACCGCTGAGTGGTGTAATCCATGCTACCTCTGCTGCTGACGTCTGGGACAAGCTCCTTAGATGTTACGAGGGAAAAGGAAAGCAGACTGTCGCCTTCCTCACAGGTGAAATATTCCGAGGCACATTCACCGACGAAACTCCCCTCGAGCCGCAGCTGAATGCTGTCCGGCACAAGGCGTATATTCTCAAAACGCTGAAGCATGAGCTCTCGGACGCTCTTGTTGCCATAGCTCTCATCATTTCCCTTCCCGAATCCTACTCGACTCTCCGCACCATCCTTATGGCCACACCTGAAGAACAGCTCACTACGGATTCCGTCATTACTCAAGTCCTTACGGAGGAGAGGAGCTGACACAATCCGAACAGCTCCCAGGTTGCGCTGCTCGCTCGTACTGCGAAAGGAAAGTCTGCACCACAGAAGTCATTGTGGAAGAAAGACGAGAAGAAATCTTCGATCCAGTGTAACCACTGCAAGAAGAAAGGGCATATCAAATCCGAATGTCGCAAACTCAAGTTGGAACTTGCAGCAAAATCGGATAGCTCAAAGGGCAACAACTCCAATGGAGGTTCCTCTGGAGGCAAGGAGTCTGAACTCTCAGCGAAGGTCGCTACCATAGGCAAGAATGATGAAGATTTTGTCATCCGTCTCTTTGTTGCCAACAGAATCGCGAAGTGGTCAAACCTACTCCATAAATGGGTAGTCGACTCCGGATGCACATCGCACATGTCATCCAATCGTCGCTGGTTCATTACGTTCAGAGAACTGTCCACCCCTCGACGTGTCTGGCTCGGAGATGAGAGCTACATCCTCGCCACAGGAATTGGGCGCATTTTCATCATGCTCATTCATCCTAATGGCATGTCATTTTCTGCATGTCTTACGGACGTGTACTACGTACCAGAGCTCCATGGAAATCTCCTCTCCGTCTCGCGGATCACCCAGACTGGCCACAATGTCAACTTCATGCCTGAGAACCGATGTGAAATCATCGACGCCAGGTCTAACGTTCTTTACGGTACAGCGAAGTGTGAAGAAAACCTCTATATTCTGAACACCGCTCCTGTCACCGAGGAATACGTCTACATCTGCGCAACCCCGCCCACCTTTTCCAAACCTGATACAGATCTTGATCCTTCCTTGGAGCTGCAGCTCGCAGCTTTCAAGGCCAGGGTCGAGATGTCCAAGGCTACTCTTAGCACCTGGCACCGCCGCCTTGGCCATGTCATGGTTGAGTCAGTCCGAAAACTGTTCAGGAAGAAGATGGTCAAGGGCATGCAGGTCACGGACGATGACACTCACAGCGCAACGTGCATTCCCTGCCTTATGGGCAAGCAGACTCATACTCCGATTCCCAAGATTGCGGATTCTGACAACCCCCGTGTCCTCAATCGCCTATTCTCTGACCTTTGTGGCCCTATGCAGACTCAGGGGCGCAACGGCGAGCACTATTTTATGCCGCTCATTGACGCAAAATCTCACCTGGTCAAGGTTGAGAACATGCGGCTCAAATCGGAGGCGTTCTCACTTACGAAGAAACTCTTCAAGCGAGGCGAGGTCGAGACTAGCGAAAGTGTTAATTTTTATCACACGGACGGCGGTGGCGAGTTCACCTCTGCGGAATTTAAATGGTTCCTAGAGGAGAGGGGGATACACCACGAGATGATGAATCCGGACACCCCTCAGCAAAACGGAGTTAGCGAGAGGATGATCAGGACACTTGTGGAGATGGCACGCACCTTGCTCAAGGAAGCCGGCCTCCCGGACATGTACTGGCCATACACAATTTTGTACGCGGCTTACATCGTCAATCGCACGCCCTCGCGCGCACTCCCAGATGACCAAACACCCTATGAAGCGTATTACGGCTCGAACCCCAACATTGCCCACCTTCGTGCGTTTGGCTGTAAAGCCTTCGTGCATATTCCCGCGGCGAAGCACTCAAAGTTCGATGCTAAATCGATCGAATGCATTCATTTGGGGTACGCTGAGCACAAGAAGGCGTATGTCTTGTTGCACAAGCCCACGAATCGCATCATCGAGTCGCGGGATGTATATTTTGATGAAGGGGCATCGGGTGGTCAGTCCAGGGTTGTCATTGACCCCACGGATGCACCGGACGACGGCGATAGCGACGGAGACGCGGATGAGGGGGACGAGGACAAAGGAAGTTATCCTTCTACTTTCCACCCCGATTCTGACAACGAAGGCGGTGCGGACGGACGCAGTGCATCCCAGAGCACCCAGGAAAACCGTTCAGGGGGCGCTAGCACAGAGGGAAGCCATGTGAACACGCCAACCTCGCAATCTGGGTCAAACACACCTTCGGACGCTTCTGGCACGCGATCGGGCAATCACACGGCCAATCCGACTTCAGATTCGGATTCAGCGACCTCGAAAACGGGTAATTCGCGCCCTGTAACGATGGATGGAGTCCACGATGCGAGCACAGGGAGTGGTACAGTACGTACCTCAGATGAGGAACAACTCCGGCGCTCCACGCGCAGCCGCCGCACGCCACTCCGTGACGACGATGATTGTTTCTCGCGCACCTCCTACACGTCCAAACCCCGCTCCCACAGGTCCGTCACCATCGAGGAGGTCGAGGACGAGGATGCGCCGCTGCGTCCGCTGCAGTCCGCGGCACTGGCAGCTTCTGGTTCCAGTTCTGCGTCCGACTCCGCCGCTACTTCAGTGGGCGCCGAGTCAGCAAAGGCGTCGACCATCCAGGACGATCCACTCACCTATGAGGAGGCCATGGCCTGTGCAGACGCCGACAAATGGAGGAAAGCGTGCGCCATCGAACTTGAGCAGTTCATGCGGCAGAAGCGTTTCACACAGTGCGAATGGCCCAAGAACCGTCGCGTCATCGGCTGCAAATGGGTTTTCAAGTGCAAGTACGGCCCGGACGGGTCTGTCCTTCGTTACAAGGTGCGTCTCGTGGCGCAAGGCTTCCCTCAGGTCGATGGGGTCGACTACAACGCGGACGAGATGTTCTCACCCGTCACACGCTATGCCACCATTCGCACACTCCTTGCCCTTGCGGCACGCTACAGATGGAAAGCGTGTCAGTTCGACGCAAAGTCCGCCTTCACAAATCCAATGCTTGATTGGGAGATCTTCATGAGGATTCCACCCGGCGCTGACGGCCACGGCGTGGAAGGCGATGTCTGGAAGCTTCATCGCGCCCTGTATGGACTCAAACAGGCGTTGCACGAATGGTACACGCTTGTGTACAAGCTTCTCGAGGAGCTCGGCTACACACGCAACCATGGTCGCTGTAATTATACATGAAGGATGGGCAGTTGCCTAACTATGTTGATGCATCCCCAGGGGCAACTGCCCAAAGGCTTGGGTAGTTGCCCAGTGATGCATCACAGGGCAGTTGCCCAAGGGCCAGCCCCCCATGCATGGCCTAGCCAACTGCCCATGGCTTCCAAATGTAGGAGCTATATTTTACATAAGCTGGTCTAAAAATAGAAAAACGAGAAAAAAATTGCTAAATTAGCAGAAAATTCAGAGCTATCCAAATATACCAAAATCATCACTGTAGGTGGCTTCCTTATTCGGCAAAATGCAA